>NEWO01000261.1:589643-652662 GCA_003013225.1 Phalaenopsis aphrodite
GATTCTGAGTAGGTTTCTTTATCTTTTTCCTTAAAATGATAAGTGATTAAGTGTTTAAAGGATGTTGTGTGAAGTATTAGACTTCAATGTTGGAAGAAGTTGTGATAATTTGAAACTTTGCACTTCATTTACTTCTTGATTTGGCCAATTAAGATGTTAATACATGTTGTGAGAACATGTAAGATCCGAGATGGTATCGTCTCAGTCAACAAATAGTCAGAATCCGTATTAATTTCATGAATGAGAATGTAGTTAATGGGGTTGAGTGCAAATAAATAGGGAAATAAACTTTTCAAGGGTGTAGAATTAGAGGACTTTAGAGTGACAGGCTAAAACCCCAAATTTGATTTATAGTTTTGGGTTTTGATACAAGATGTTAGCCCCTAGATGGAGGGAGAAGAAGGAAATCTAGAGTGGGAGATGATATTTTCCCTACCTAACCGGTCTTCAAAATTATTCAAACTATAGATTAGCCAATGTTCTTTATAGCATCTCTAGTAAGGGTAAAGATTATAATTGCTCCTATTTGACACAACACATTTAGCATACTTCCACAACATAATTTTTTTACTCATTACCAATTCATGATAAGGAAAAATATATTTTATTTATATAGCCTTCATCTTGCAAATATTTAGTTAAATTAATTAGTTGCTTACTTTATTTACATAAATAAAAAATTACAAAAAGAATCAAATTTTCATTCCTATTATAACATCTTAAGTTTAAGTAAGAATATTTTGTGAAGTAGATTTTTGTCATCTAAACTTTCTAGTTTTCTAAAGTACATATTGTTATTCTCCCAGTAGATTCAATATTCTGGGCTTAATAAAAAAGTCATATATTACTTGATAACGATATACACATACTTGCGTAGTATCCCATATTTAAATATTATAATTGTATTCTTATTTGTTTCATATTGGAAAACTTACCTAGCTTTTGCTTTGGATCAAGTTTTGACTTTGTTGCAAATTAAGAATAACTATTAAGGAAATTAAGCATATAATCTCATACATCGCATTTTACATCTATATAGAAAGTCGGGATCAGTAGCCACCATGAATATTTCTAAAATCTTCTTCAACTCTACCGACATGTCCATTTAAATGTCCTCCAATAAAAATTTTTTTCTTTAAGAGGTATCATTTGTATTAAGTATTCTAAGTCATTCCAAAGTTTTTCTTTATAACCTATATCTAAACCTACTAGAAGAGCATAAACACTTATAATATTAAAAATTTTATTTTCAATAATAATCTTAAGGGCTATAATGTTATCCACAACTATATTAATTTTTACAATATCATCTTTCAAACTCTTATTTATAATTACACGTACACCAATTCTAGTGTGATTCTTACCTGAATACCAAAGTTTAAAAATTAAGTTATCAATCTCCTTAGACTTTTCTCCAACCCATTTAGTTTCTTGAACACATATTTATCTTTCTATGAATCATAATATTAACTAATTCTATTAATTTACCAGTGAGAGTACCTATATTCAAACATTCTATCCTAATATTAGTTTCATGGACTAACTTCTTTACCCGCATCCGTCTAGAATATAGGAACCCTTGCTTATTTGACACTACACCTAAGCTTCGGTGTAGCAGCCTCTGCACATTTTTTACTGTATTCAAATCATATAACGCGTCACTTCCAAGAGATGCTCTAGCACTTACACAATGATCAAAATGATTATATTAAAATTCAGAATAATGCGGAATAGATAATTATTTCATTAACATGAACGAAGGTATAAATAACCCTTACAAGAATCCTATAATAAGAAAAATAATAAAAAGGAAATGATATGAAAGGAAAGATATATCACTTGATATCTCTAATAATTAATACATATTAATTATTAGGATATATAAGAAATAAAATAAAATAGGAAAACAAATAATTCTTAGTCCAAAGAAATAAATATAAAATAGGAAAGAAAATATCTCCTTATTTAAGGAAATAATTTATTTCTCATAACTTTTTATAGGAAAAAATTATTTCCTATTATAATTCTTAACACTCCCCCTCAAGTTTGGAATGTATGTTAATAATTCCTAACTTGCTGAGTAGTGAAGAAAAATTGATTGTTTGGATTATCAAATTTGATAGATTCAGACTTGGTTGAATTTTGAGTTTTGTCTGCCATAAGTTTCGGCATAGAAGAGAGATTCAAGCTTGACTGAATTTGTTGGATTTAGGCTTGGCTGAATTTTAGTTTTGTCTACCATATGTTTCGGCGTAGAACTGAGATTCAGGCTTGACTGAATTTGCTGGATTCAAACTTGGCTGAATTTTGAGTTTTGTAGGGAAAGAGGCAACCTACAGGAAAACTGACTTTTTGTTGACCGCGATTGTCGTTGGCTGCAGAAAAAAAAACATATAAATCACACACAGTAAATTCTAGTGACAGAGAAAGCAGCTGAAGAAAGGGCAGCTAGAAACAGAGCTCTTCCTAACGCATGGTTAGGGAAGAAAAAAGTACCGCAGAAGAAATGATCGGCTGGAAACACAACTCCCCCAGACGCTTGGGCAGGGAAGAAAAAAAGATACTGCAGGAGAAATGGTCGGTTGGAAACGCAGCTTCCCCTGACGCGTTGACAGGGAAGAAAAAAAAATACTGCAGGAGAAAGGGCTGGCGATGGATTTTGGCAGCATTGTTCGATCCACGACAGCGATATCTCTGGAGAGATGATGATGAGGCGGGTGGCGACATCGCTGGTGTCGCCCTGGTTGGAGCCCCATCGCTGGTGCCGACATAGAATGATACAATGCATGAAGTTTTTTTTTTGGATGGTTTGTGGTGATGTCTGCCAAACTCCAAAACATCTTTGCTATCATGGTTTCTTGGGAGTCGTGTACAGAAGTGAACTAAGATCCCCCGACTTTCTAAAAGACCTCAGAGAAGGAGAATCCTCCAAAACATCAGCCCGTGCATTTCTAGGCGATGGCGGTGGCAACAAGCTTCTAGTCAGATCCAAAAAGTTAGGAGTGAGATGTAGATGGTTCCTCCCCATCATTGGCTGCGATATGCTGAATGGAGGAGTCTCTAACCGCAATCTAGCCTGCAAGGCATTAGCCACATTGGTAGACAGAGATGAGAGTAGGAGACGTCGACAACAGAGGCGAGAGCCAATACTCTTCAAAATTGAAGCTACCATATCTGTATCCATTGAAATCTCTTCATGGAACACAATTAATGGGTGAAATTGATAACTTGGGTGAAAAGCTATGGTGCGAAGGGGGACTAACATAACCCTTGTGAGCGCTATGACTCGATCTATATGGTTCATCATATAGATACTTGTGGCAATTGTTACAGTAAGTTTGTCGTGCAAAATTTAGATTTTTGCACGACGAATTTCGACATGTCCAGTCACCTTCCTTTGGTGACAAATTTTGATCATTTTTGTGGATGAACTCTCCTCCATATGAGGACAATATATGTGTGGTTGAATAGATCCCTCTCATGTATGGTTATCTGCCCCTCCCAAAGGTAGGGGTGAGAAGTCGCGAAACCTGCCATCTCCTCCTCTCCCTCCCATTCCACGACTTGAACGTGGTCCCCGAGGGTGCCTAAATTCTGGTTCAAAATAACCATCATCCACCCTTGACCTGTGCGGCGGTGAAATAGAACCTGGACGTTATATGTGCCCTGGATCAATTTGAAACCTTTGAGACTGTGTATGGAACGCCAGAGGGGACCCGCGTCGTCAAAGGCCAATCGTAGAACCACAATGCTGTAGACCAGGTTGGGGTGCACAGTGGCGGAGTCCGCCAGGAGACCTCCAGCGATGCAATGACGAGTAGCCCCCACGACATTGTATGGACGATGGAGAATCACGGGGATGAACATCTTGCGGAGAATTAAGTCGGCACTGATGCGGCGAAGAACCGCGATGGCGATCATCGGTGTCATATCCGATGTTCAGATCGCTCACTCCACCATTGCTGGCTGGAGGCTTGACAACCATGCTACTGAGGTTGACGCCATTGCACGGACCCGGAGACGGCGATAGGGATAGTGCCTCTAGTTCGGACTCCGAGGCAACATCGAGATCGAACTAGCAGGAGCGCATCTTTGTGATTCTTTTCCATGGCTTCTGTTACCTAACAAGGCAGCGAGGAAATAGGGATTTGGAGAAGGAAAAAAAATCGTCGTTTCAAATACCGAGATGAGTGTCTCTCCCTTCCTGCATAGAGAATGACTGAAAGGAAGTCCGATAATTCTCAAAGGAGGGTTGGTAGCTAGAGTATGAAACCTTGCTCTGATATCATGTTGAATTCAGAATAATGTGGAATACATAATTATTTCATTGATATGAACGGAGGTATTAATAACCCTTACAAGAATCTTATAATAAGAACAATAATAAAAAAGAAATGATATGAAAGGAAAGATATATTACCTCATATCTTCAATAATTAATTCATATTAATTATTAGAAGATATAGAAAATAAACTAAAATAGGAAAAAAAAAATTCCTAATCCAAGGAAATAAATATAAAATAGGAAAGAAAATATTTTCTTATATTAAGGAAATAATTTATTTCTCATAACTTTTTATAGGAAAAAAATATTTCCTATTATAATTTTTAATAGTTTTTTGAGAAAAATAGGTTGAATATTGAATAGGCTCAATGCCTTTTCTTTTTGCTTTCATTCCATTAAATAATAATCTTACAATCTATTTTGGGTATAAAATATTTTGTATAATCTATTTTAGGTAACTTAATAATACATATTCTTAATCTAAATATTCAACTAAAAGGGAAATAAATCATAAAAAGATATTGAAAATAGTTTAAATAAGGAAGCTCCTAATTGTAGAAAACTCCTAATTTAGTTACATAATTTTCGTCCTTCTTAATTGACATCCCCCCTCAAATTGATATTGATTAATCATAAAACAACAATTTGCCAACAAGAAACTGATAACACTGCTGGGACCTAAAAATCCTCAAGCCATGAGTGCCGAAGCCGAAGGTGCTGAAAAGGAGAATGTCGAAGCCTCAGAGACAACTCCTGAACCATAACATAATTTGAGCAAAGAAAAATAAGAAATCCTTTATCATTTTCGTCCATAAATTTGAATCATAGCCACAAGAAGGATCCACTTCCAGTTACATGATCCAAATGCTACCGCTCATAGCCCACAATATGATCAAGTTACACGATCCAGATGTTATCAGTCATAACCTACAAGTAGGATCCGTGTCCTGATTCAAATGCTACTGATCATAGCCCACAAATAAGATCCAGTTACACGACCCAGATGCTATCGATCATAGCCTAAAAGTAGGATCCGTGTCCTTATCCAAATGCTACCGATCATAGCCCACAAATAGGATCCAATTATACGATCTAGTTGCTATCGATCATAGCCTACAAGTAGGATCTGTGTCCATATCCAAATGCTACTGATCATAACCCACAAGTAGGATCCGCGTCATGTTATACGATCCAAATTCTATTGATTCTTCCTGCGACGATGAGGACGATTTGTTCCCTGATCTTCACGCCAAAAGTGCTAAAGCAGAGATGTCAAAGTCGTGTGTCTAGAAAGGAGTGTCGAAGCCTTCAATCCTTGGATGCGACAAAGAAGCCAAAGTCGAAGCGGACGAAGCCGAAGCAGAAAAAGCAGTTGAAGATGTTACAGAAGCAGCGATGACTAGTGAATGAGATCCGAAGCGGGTAAAGCGAACGAGATCGAAGATTGCGGATGAGACTTGAATCGCATACGAGAAAACAGATGGACAGGATCGCAGATCGTAGCTGGAATCAAACGCGAGGGACAAAACCAGACGGGGGAGGTAGAAGAAGGTGTATCGAAGGCGGACAAAGTTGTCGCAGTGGACGAAAATCTTTAGATGGGCGAATCAAGGCAAAGAAATAGTTCATCCCTTCCCGCAAGAAGGCAGACGGGAAGAGAGCCTCGACGGTCCTTCAGCGACTAACGATGGTTAGAGCAAAAATTTTGCTCTGATATAATGTCAAAATTTTGAGAAAAATAGGCTGAATACTGAATATGCTCGATGCCTTTTCCCTTTGCTTTCATTCCATTAAATAATAATCTTACACTTTATTTTAGGTACAAAATATTCTGTATAATCTATTTTAGGTAACTTAATAATACATATTCACAATCTAAATATTTAACTAAAAGTGAAATAAATCATAATAAAGATATTAAAAATAATTTAAATAAAGAAGCTCCTAATTATAGAAAACTCCTAATTTAGCTGCATAACCGTCCTTCCTGATTGACAGATTAATGTCACAATTTTTTCGACAAGTTTTACGCTGCCGATTGACTATCTAACACAACCTTCTACTTTTCACATCCGGGCTTGAGATCCACAATGACAATGTTGTTAATGCAAATTATCACAATAATTTAGAAATATATTCAATATAATAACATATATATTATAAAATTAATAGTTATTAAAATAATCCATTAAAACCATATTCTTAATTAGATTTAATTTTCTTTTCAAAATGAATTTTTTTTATTTCGAAAAGTTTAAACAAAATTAATTCAGGTTGCTTTTTGCACTTTTTAAGAGATAAGAGGCCAAAATAAGTCTTCCCACAATACCCATCGGCCATCACCTTTGGTGTTCGGAACTCGGCGTGACCGTCGCGTCGCGTGGCTGCCGATCCTAGCTGCTTGCGGCTATAAATAGTATGTCTCGTCGATCATTTTACGTCTCGTCCTTCTGTCTCTAAGCTTACTTTCCTTTCGTGCACAAACTTAGCTCATCTTCGTTCTAAAGGCAAGCATCTCTGATTCTCACTTCCTCGGTTTCTTTATATCTCAACGAAGTTTAATTCGGCCGAATTTGTCTATTCATTCTGCTCTTGACTGCATTTGGATCCAAATCTAGGTCTGTTGGCAGCGGAAACGTTAGGCAGAAGCAATTTAATAATTAACAGGTTCTCTCAATCTGTCGATTTTGATTGCTATTTTGAGGAATTGTTGCGCGCCAGATTTTATCATGATATATGAAAATTTTTGTGGATGTGATTGTGTAGTGTGAGAAGTGCTGAGAAGAACTTGGGATGGATATAGGGCTGGTGGAGCGGCTGGAGGCCGCTGTGCGGCGGCTGGAGGTGCTTGCTGCCGGTGCGCAGCCGTCCGATAGAGATCTCCCGGATGGCCTCCCTCTGGACCCGGCCATAAAGGCCTTTGATGAATTATTGGATAATTCCCTCCGGAGACTCGTGGCAGCTGCCGAGAAGATCGGGGGCCAGATCCTTGAGGTTACGAAAATACTGGAGCAGGCCTTCTTGGTTGAGAAGGAGCTTCTCATTCAGGCCAAGCAGACTCAGGTTGGCTGTTTTATGTATTTATTCAACGACTGAATTTGGTGACGTATATTGTTACAGGGATCATAAAGATTGTATGCATGATTTCCTTTTATTTTGAATGATATAATCTGTGCACTTTACATCTCCAGGAAATTTTACGTAGGAAAATGTGCCGTTCTGTTTCATAACTTTCGCAGTTCAAGTTCTATTTAAGGAATGGTGATTTTCCGTGCTTTATACGTTGATTTTGAAACCACTATATGTATGGACGGAAATGTGGTAGAATTGACAAGTACCTACCTCACGGTACCCAGCCTTATTCAACAAATCTTGTGCCATTCTTTGTTCACCTATTACAGTTCCTACCCGTAAGCTTATGGTTGCTCTTTCTGCTACCAATCAAGAGTTGTCCAATTTTGTTTTTCTGTAATTTTTGGAAAAAAATGTCGCATAACTCTCTCGTATTCCTATGTTACAGGCAGACTGAGTGTGGTGTATTCAATATATTGTCTGAGAATGTATTTTTGTGTACGCCATAAGTCTACATGTACATTCATCATTGGAATATTTTACATAGAATTTTTAGGGTTCAGGTCGGCCCTTCTCCTACAAGAACTTCCATAATTATGTCTTGAAACAGTTTGAAATATATTTTCTCTTGTACTTCTCCCCAAAACTTCTTACCAATTGATGTTGGACAATACTAAAACTTTCTAGGCGACGAAGATAAAGAGCAATGGGTTGTCTTAGTAAGGACTAAGTGGGCAATCTTCAATAAACTTTCAAACTAAACGTTAAATAAATTAGAGAAAATGTATATTTTATCAATTTATAGTACATGAACATCCAACATAACTACATTAAAATAAATCTAAATTAAATTGAGGATTCTAATGTATAAAAGAAATAAAAAAACATATTACAAAGATTTTGACACGAGGAGACGTTAATGGAATAAACATAAGACCTTAGCCTCAATTAGTTTTTTTCTTTTTGACCCCAATCTTCCAACCTTGGAAGTCCTCCGAGAGTCGACACACACTGACAAAAGAATTCCTAAAAAGTGAAGCAAATCTTTCTTTTATTCATAAATACATTACATGAAAAGTGGCTTACTATTTATTAACATAAGAAGGGGAAAACCAAGTATTACAAGCTAAATGAATGGGAGGGTAAGAGGTGGCGAAGCACTTGATGGTGTTGGGAGAATTCAAAGAATCCATGGAAAAGCAGGAGGAATGATGGAGAAGTCAAGGGGGTAGTGGAGAAAATAAGGAGATGTAGTAAATGATGAAGAATACTGAGCGAAGAAGACTTGAGAATGGGGAGACATGATGGAGCATGGGGAGATGGTTAAATCATGATTCATGACATAATAAACACCCAAATCCTAGTAAAACATTAGATCCCGCATGACCAAGAAGCATAAAAGGGTCTAAAAATATGTAAAAATAGAGACGCTAACCTCACAATTCATTTTGCCATTCAATACATAAAAATCTCATATATAGAAAATGTGGTTCCTAGTTCCGTAAAATCTATTCTATGATTGTATGATGACTTTAAACAACATGACTAACACCAACAATCTAAAATTCAAATGGGATGAGTCCGTAAAATCTATTCTATGATAGTATGACGACTTTAAACAACATGACTGACACCAACAATCTAAACTTCAAATGGAATGAGTCGATGCATCGCCCAATGATTTTATCAACATATTGTCGTTATTGATATTTTAAACAACCTACTTAACTAGTAAGTTATCATTGAGTTGCTCTGTGTTCCAAGTTTATTCAATGTTAGAAGGGAGAAAATTCGTGTATGTTACTTGACAGAAAGTTTTTCCTATATGTAGTCATGACATATGATCATAAAAGGAAATTAAAAAAAATGAGTTTAGTATTCTTAATTAAAAAGACATGAAATATGATAAAAATGTATCTCTAATTTAGTGCTTTTTAATGATAGTATCTTCCATTTCTGTTATTTTTTCTTACAATAGTACTCCTGTATAAGCAGCATTATATACATAAAAAAGCACCAGCTTGTTATCAAGATTGAAAAAGATGAAGAGGCCCTAGATTTCAACCAACCTTTCTTCTCTTTATACATGGAAAATGATGGGGTTTTTTTTTCTTGACAAGATAGATTGCATCTATGACTAAGCAATTACCTTCTTCTTTTATGCAATATTAAAGTACTTTCATTTAGATAATTTGATTATCTTAGTTAAGGATCATAGTATATGTGATATGAATGTCTAATTCTTTTTTATGAGTTTTGATCCATATTATTTCCCAAATAGCATGAACTATGGTTCAATATTCATCTTCAACTTTTGATCTAACTACAAATATTTTTTTTCTCCTTTTCCGGATATGATATTGTCACATATAAGGACACTATCTTGAAGCAAATTTTTTATCAATAGATTCAATATAGTCAGCATTATAAAAAAATTTGTCCTCAAATGATTATGTTTCTAATAGACTTGCACTTCTCCTGGAAATTTCTTCACACATATTAAAATTTCTTAGGCAACATCTCACTATATATGCTTTTGATTTTGCACATGCGGCTAATCAAACTTAAATGAGTAGTGTATAAAATTGAGTGATAGTCAAGTAGAAGATTTTTTCATCAGGACTTTGATATCGACAAGGATCTGCATAGCTTTTACCATTCTCAAATGAATGTAGAGTTTTCAAGAGAATCAATAGGTTTACACCTAAGAAGATCGCTGGAAGTTCTATGGCTTATTCCTTTAAAAGAGAAACCAGTTCCTAGTATATTCAAATTTGATGCCAAGGGAATATTTGGGATGCTCCCTTATCTTTGGTGACAAATATCTTTTACAAATAATACTACATTTTAACAGTTTTTAATGTCTCACTTCCATTGAGAAGGATACGATCAACATAAATAACTGATATCATTATATTATAGAAAGAGTGTTGAATATAGATGGTGATCATCCTTAGTAATTGTTGTCTATTGTCTGCAAGAATTTAGCAAATTTATCAAATCAGGCACAAGGATATTGTTTCAATCCGTGTAAAACTCTTTTATGCTTGCAAACTTCATTCTCTCCTATGCAATATACTCAGTATGTTGTTCGACACAAAATGTTTCCCATAAAGAAAGGCCTGATTAATATCCATTTGTAAAATATTCATCTTTAATTGATGGCAATATATAGAAGGGGATGACTTGAGTTTGGCTGGGCCATTTGTGGGAAGATTTGAAAGTCATATCATAGATTTGAGTGTATCCTTTCGCCACTAGGAGAGCCTTGTTAAGATCAATAGAGCCATTATAAAGTGCTACGTATCAGCAAGTCATGGATTTAACAATAGCAAGAGATGTAACCAATTGCTGCGTTTGTTAATCAAGATGTGCTTCCATTTTTTTTATCATAGCTTGTTTCCAATGTGGTCAAGCAAAGGTTTCATAAAATGTCTTAGGAATATAATGGACAAATTGTCAAAGAACCTTATGAAAGAAATATGAAGATAATTAAAAGATATAAAAAAAAAATTATCAGATGATTAGTGTGTTGGCATTTACCTTTGTGGAGAGCAATAAGAAATTTTTGAATTGTTGGCTAGTGGTATTAGATGTTTAGCCATAGTTGAAGAGATGGAAGGAAGTGTTTGAGTAGGCTATGATCAAGGGTTAAGAGTTTAAACTTGTAAGGGAGAACAAACGATCATTGGGACTAAATTGATAAAGGCACATATAGAGGTGTGGTTGTAAGATTTGAGGTGGCAGTGAAAGAAGGGGAGGTCTCATTAAAAATAACATTAGTAGAGAAATAAAATTCAAATAGAAGGATCATAACAATGAAAATTTTTTGAGTACTAGAATAACCCCAAAAGATACATTAAATGTGATGAGATAATGTTTTTGTGGTTTGCACGAATGGAATGAATACAACTCATACAATTGAATGCATGAGGTGTTAAGTGAAAATATTTATTGGGATAAATAATAAAACATAAGTCTTGGGAATTGAGTAGGATAATTTCATTGATATGAAAATGTTATATAAATACAGGTTACATGAATTTAACATAGGAAAGACATAACACTCATATCACTAAGAATCAATTCCTTTCCTAATAACCACGAGAGATAAAAGAAAAGACATCACACTCATTAGTAGGAATTAATTTCTTTCCTAATAACCACCCAAAGATTAGAGAAAGAAATAAAGTAGGAAATACATAAAACAAGAAATAACCGGAAAGGAAATAAATCAATACTAATAATTTATACGCTCCTCCTGAAGTCGAAACATAGATGTAAATCATGTTAAACTTGGATTTGAAATCGTTAAATAACACCGAGGATAATTCTTTGTGAGAATATCTATCAATTGACCAATTGAGGGGACAACTAGAACAAAATCCTCGCAGGAATCAAGTTTTCCCTTGATAAAGTGACGTTCAATCTCCACATGCTTGGTACGACCATGTTGGACTAGATTACGAGGAATACTGACGGTGATTTTATTGTCACAAAACAACTGCAGAGGAACAACGACCGACATACGTAACTTGCAGAACATGATGTGTAACCAGAGGGCTTCACACACCCCCAAGGACATAGAATGAAACTCGACTTCAACACTGATAAGAGCAACCACATACAATTTTTTACTTTTTAACGTGACAAGGTTTCCCCACATGATGGAGCAATAACTCGAGGTTGATCGTCAATCATAGATGAACCCAACCCAACCAACATCTGTATAAACTGTAGTAGAGAGAGAAGTGTGATGAGAGAATAACATACCTGAGCCCGGTGTGCATTTTAAGCAGTGGAGGATCCGACGGACAACGGCGAGATGATGCTCGCATGGGTCATGCATGCTTGAACTGACTTACAATACCAACAACGTGGCGAGATAAATGAGTTTATGTACTAAGAGTTGGTGTTGTGTTTTGTTTACCAGAATGGTATTGGGAACTTCTCCCAATTTCTCATTGGTTATATCAGGACAAATGTCGGTTTGCAAAGAAATAGATTAGTCCCAGTCAATAATTCTATCACATATTTGTGCTGAGAAAGGCTAATGCCCCGAGAGGAACGAACTACTTTCATTTCTTAGGAACCAGAGAGAACCCAAGTCTTTCATCTAAAAGATACGACCAATATGCTTTTGAGAGATTCCAAGGCCGGCTGATCTTTACCTGTGAGCATGATGTCGTGAACATAGAGGATGAATGGAAATATGTCACTGGATGAATGGTGGAAAAACTATGTATGATCAGATTGGGCCTGAGAGAAACCATGACCCACTATAACTTACATAAATTGGTCGAACCAGGCCAGTGGGGATTATTTTAGGCCATAAATAGACTTCCTCAATTGAAAAACTTGTCAACGAGAAGAAATAGAGTCAAAGCCCGGTAGGAGAGGCATACACCTTCTCTGCGAGATCATCGTTAAAAAGCATTCTTGTTGTTCAGCTGAAGTAAGGGCTAATCCAACATTACAACTAGGGATAACAGAACCCGAATGGTATTTATTTTAGCTACTGCAACAAATGTCTTTTCATTATCAACACTGTAAGTTTGTGAATATACTTTGTCGACTAATTGCGCCTTGTTGCATTCAAAGAATTCATCAGAGTTAAATTTAGTGTTGAAAATCCACCTATAACACACCGCATTCTTTCCCCAGGGAAGATCAACCACGTTTCAATTATGCTTTTGTTGGCAGCGTTCCAAGATGGGTCAGTCAACCAACGTTGTCTCAATAGTGGATGGAAGACAACGATCCGTCAAAGGATGTGACATGCTTTGTAGGTCGGAGATAAGCTGTAGATTGAGACCTATTTCTCCATGGGATAAAAAGTGCATGATCATACCTATTTGCGTACCTCAATGGGGGAATCATCTCTTTACTCAGTTCAGGAGTGATCACCATAAGTTGAGAGAGCATCTTTCTTGGGACGTCAGTTGGATCAGACTCCAAGACCTGCACTGGAGCTGCGGGCTCGACCCTAAAAATGTTTTCCGCTTCGTCGGCCTGGTGACGCTCAAGTGCTGTGGATTGGGCGGCATGGCCATGCTCGATCCTGGTATGGTCACGTTAGAAGTTTGATCGGGCGACTTGGTCATACCTGAATCGGACGTGGTAACGTAGCTGTCTTTGATTCATCGATGTGGTCACGCCCAATCCAGGCGTGGTCATGCCATTTCGGGCAGTCTCAAATTCAGGTTTTCTTATTCCGAAACACGCACTCGATCTCTTATAACTTGCACATCACCAACAAAAATCTTCCACAATTATAAATCCATGATAAATAAGGTGAAATAGTTGTTAATAAGTAGGGTTAGATGCAATAAAATTTCGTAGAATTGACTTATGTCAATACCCCCAAACTTATCCATACTTGCCCTCAAGTAATCTCAAATCTTAGCTAGGATTATCGTAATGCTAATAATGCTAATGGTTATCCTGCCTCATTAACTGGATTATATAAATGCCTTGCAAAATATGAAACTTTCATTTCAGGATTAGATTTTCCTGAATGTCTAATAACCCAATCCTTTATTTTCTTTCCCTTTCCTCATCCCAATGAAACTTTCATAACTCTTAGTAAAGCGTGCATGAAATATTTTTCATTTAGCAAAGAATTATTCTAAATTAATTAGGGATTAGCTTATCAACTTGACGTCACTTAACCTTTTGTTTGGATAATAACCCATGAATCCCACTAAGTCAATTTTTGAAAACTCATCAATTATCAGGAAATTGAAGCCAATTTTAATTGACTCGTCTCAAACTTTTTCTCTGGTTGGCTTTGCCAATTTTTTAGATTTTTTCTTTTCTTCTCAACTGGCATGCCACAATTAATATTTTCTTTTTCTTTTTTATTAGACTTTACTCTTCTTTTACTTTTTTTTTCTCATTTTCTCTGAGAATTACTATAATTGGTCGAGCTTATTTATTTTATCGATTTTGAAAGTCAAGTTTTTTTTAACTGATTAGCCTCAAGATTTTTTCCTGGAACCTCCCACTATATTATTATCCAGCCAAAAAGCTGTCTCAACTAACTTGGTTATGATATCCACTAAGTGATAAAGGAAAATTCTTTGATTAACTACTAATTTTTTAATTATACCCTTTTAATTCTTTTGAGACTCTTTTTGATTTAAGGAGAGATTGTAAAACATAGGACATGATTCTTAGCTATTGATTTAAACCCTCACCTTTAATGATTATTCCTCTTTTAATAATATTTTTTTTATATATTCAAGTTAAGTGGGCAGGATGTTGGCACGAGTCACTAATGAAAAGTGGGCAGGATGTTGGCACGAGTCACTAATGAAAATAATCTCAATCCACAATATAAAATATGAGAAATGCTTTACTGTAGGGCTATAAACATCAAATCCCTCCCCAAACAGACATGTTGTATAAGAAAGTACCGATAACGCAAGTAAATGCAGGAAATGAAAGCATATATAACTAAAAAAATGTCACATTTCACCACATAATCAGTAAAAACAGTAGATATCCCATCGACAGGGACCAACTATTCTGTGGAGGGACCAGACACAACTAATGACAAGTAGTACGGAATGACAAATTACACTCACAAAGACATAAAAATCAACAAAAATGCATAAATCACTCAAATCGAATCAACTCCTTACATAATACTTAGGTTGTCTCTTAAATTTAGCATTTAATTTAACGTTCTCAGTCAGATGATACCATAATGATTAATTGTAAATCGGGTCTTCAAGATCAAATTTTCATTTCAAAAGTCCAAGTTCACTTGCCTCAAATACTGTCATGTAGAATCAACTAGGTCCTCAAATGGTTCCACTCCTCCAATTTCTTCCGAAGTACCTCCGTCCCCTCACTCCCCGGTTGAGATTTTTTAGTAACATCTCACTTCCAATTGAATAGTCCTCGACACTCACAAAGGGCAATGTGAGGTCTCATCCTAACAGGTCATGGCCTAGTATAGGGGCTCCTCCTATGGGTAGTCTTATAAGTTGTTTTGACCCCTTAGTGGCTATCGTGATATCCTCTAAACGAAGAGCTGATTTATCGGCAGTCAGGTTCCTTAAAAATTCACCCACTATTGCTTGCCTTTAGGGTTCAAGTCATTAGATTCAATAGATTGACTCTCCCAACTACCCTTGCCACCATTTCACTATGGGAAAGTTTGTTGATTTTATCACATGAAATGTTACTTCTTGGTCATTTTTCTCAGTCACTTTCCCATTCTGAACATCAATAATAGTTCTTTCTGTAGCTAGAAACTCCAAAAAATTTAGTGAATCTCCTAATCCTCCTTTCTATCCAACACTACAAAATCAATAAGAAATGTAAATTTGTCCATTGTAACCTGTACATTCTCAATGATTCTCATATAATATGATGTCGACTGGTCAACTAATTATAGAGTCAAACTAGTGGGTCGAACTTCTCCTAATCCTAGTTGTTTGGAAATGGCTAATGGTGTGAAGTTAAGCTGGCTCCTAAATCTCAACGTTTCTTCCCAAAAAAATTTTCTTTTATTGCTCAAGGGATAATGAAGCTACCTGGGTCTTCCTATGCTTTTGAAGTCTCTGGGAAAGGGCGTAGGAGCAGGTCTGCCAAAAAAGCTTGTTGTTCGCAAACTGTTCGTGTTTGGCTCGTCAGGGAGTTCATGTTCGATTTGTTCGATAAGCAAATGAGAAGAACACAAATATTCTTTTTTTAGTTTGGTTTATAAACGAATCAAACAGAAACAGTCTCGTGTTCAATCATGTTCGAATCGTAATTGTTCGAATTATAAAATAATTTAAAATAACTATATATAAAAATTTTATCATATTTTAAAAATAATTATATACTCTAAAAATTTATCATAATTTAAAAAATTAAATCCTCTTAATTATAATATATTATAAATTAATAATAATAATATATTAATATTGATTATATAAATATTGTCTGTCCCAAGCCCGAGAGTGAAAGTGAAAGGTTGTGTTAGGTAGTCGACAGACAGCGTAAAATTTATCGGAAAAAATCATGACATGCATCCTTTTGATCATTGTGTAAGTGCTAGGGCATCCACTGGAAGCGACGCGCTGTATAGTCTGAAGACAGTGAAAAGTGTGTAAGGGCTACTACACCGACGCCCGATTGTAGTGTTAAAGAAGCAAGAGTTCTCACATTACGAACGAATGCGGGTAAAGAAGTAATCCATGAAACTAATATTAGGATGGGATCGTGGAATATAGGTACTCTCACTGGTAAATTAATAAAAATAGTTGATATTATGATTCATAGAAAGATAAATATCTTATGTGTTCAAGAAACTAAATTTGTTGGAGAAAAGACTAAGGAGATTGATAACTTAGGTTTTAAACTTTGGTATTCAAGTAAGAGTCGCACTAAAAATAAGGTAGGTATAATTATAGATAAGAGTTTCAAAAATAATGTTGTAAAAATTAATAGAGTTAGAGATAGAATTATAACATTTAAGATTATTGTTGATACTAAGATTTTTAATATTAAAAGTGCTTATACTCCTCAAGTAGGTTTAGATATAGGTTTTGGAATGACTTAGAATACTTAATACAAATGATACCTCTTGAAGAAATAATTTTTATTAGAGGAGATTTAAATGAACATGTAGGTAGAGTGGTGGAAGATTTTAGCAATATTCATGGTGGTTACGGTTTTGAGTGGTTAATGAAGAAGTTAGAGCTATATTAGATTTTGCGTCAGTGTATGATTTTGTTTTTGTTAATATTTTTTGCAAGAAAAGAGATGAGCATATTATTATTTATAAGAATAGATCTAGTAAAACACAAATTGATTATTTTCTTATGAGAAAAAGAGATCGTCGAGAATGTAATGATTGTAAGACAATTCCAAGTGAAGATTTAAGTACTCAACTTTGATTATTAGTTTCAGATTTTAAGATGAAGAGTTATAAAATAAAGAATACTAGAAATCGTCGTCGTAGAATTAGATGGGGTACCTAAAAATCATAAATAAAATTATTTTTATGAGTAAAATTCAAGCTTTCAAAATTTGGGGTGTTCATGAAGAAACAAATTCTATGTAGGATAAAGTAACAAAAACTACTAAACAAGTAGTAAAAGTTGTACTTGAAGAATCAAAAGAAAAAAAAAATATAAATAAAAATAGTTGATGGTAGAATAATAATGTGCAGGAAAAAAAATATAAGAAGATATGTTATAAAAATTGGTTTAAATGTAAAAGCTTAGAGAACTAGGAAAAATATCAATTGACCGTAGGGAGTCTAAATGAACAATCTGTGACGCTAAAAATTATGTTTTTAGTGATCTTTATAATAGATTAGATGCTAAGGAGAATGAAAAACATATGTACAAACTAGCCAAATAAAGAGAAAAAAATAAAAATTTAACTCAAGTAAAGTGTATTAAAGATGAAAATTAAAAAGTGTTTTTCTTAGAAAAAGATATTCAAAATAGGTGGGTGAGTTATTTTGATAAACTTTTTAATGAAGTTTTGGAAAATACGATTAACCTTAGTGATCTTAATATCGTTAATAGTAATAAGATATTTCATTTTACATTCACATTAGTTAAAAGAAGTTGAGGATGCTTTAAAGAAAACCAAGGCTGGAAATTCTGTATGACCTGATGATAACCCAATTGAAGTGTGGAAATATTTAGGAGATTTGAGAATTTCTTGGTTTACTAAACTCTTTAATATTATTTTTATAACTAAAAAGATGCCTGAGGAGTGGAGGAAGAGTATTTTGGTCCCCATTTTTAAGAAAAAAGTGGATGCACAAGAGTGTGCAAATTATAGAGGAATTAAGTGATGTGTCATCCTTTAAAACTATGAAAAAGGTAATTGAATATAGGTGAAGACGTATTACAAACACTTCTTACAATCAATTTTGATTTATGCCGGACAGGTCTACTATGAGAGCTATACATTTCTTGAGAGGTTTGACGGAGAAATTAAGAGATAATAAGGAGGATCTACATATGATTTTTATTGATTTAGAAAAAGCCTGCGATAAGGTTCCAAGCGATATCCTTTGGAGAGTTCTTGAGAAGAAAAATGTTGATATGAATTATATTCGAGTCATTAAAGATATGTATACAAGAACGGTTACTTGTGTTCAAACAGAAGGAGGATTGACAAAACATTTTCTTATTTCTATTGGTTTGCATCAGGGATAGGCTTTAAGCCCAATATCTTTTTGCTTTAGTTGTGGATTGTCTTACTGGACACTTACAGGAGGATGTACCTTGGTGTATGCTTTTTGTTGATGATATCCTTCTCGTGGATAAGACGATAGAAAAGCTCAGAAAAAACTTGAATTATGGAGGGCTATCTTGGATATATGGAATGTAATTTTAGTAGTTGTAGCTTTAGTGACAAAAATGTAGCTTTGGGCGATCAAATTATTAAAAGGTGTGAATGCTTTAGATATCTCGGATCTTTTGTTCAAAGTGATGGAAATATTGATGGGGATGTTATTATAGTAGAACTCAAGTTGGTTGGTTGAAGTGTAGGAATGCAGGCCTATTGTGTGATAGAAAAGTATTGCTTAGACTGAAAGGAAAATTTTATTAGATGTGCTGAGACCTTTAATGCTATAT
This sequence comes from Phalaenopsis aphrodite, assembly GCA_003013225.1. Taxonomy (NCBI): domain Eukaryota; kingdom Viridiplantae; phylum Streptophyta; class Magnoliopsida; order Asparagales; family Orchidaceae; genus Phalaenopsis; species Phalaenopsis aphrodite. Next base: position 608,601 of record NEWO01000261.1, read on the forward strand.
GGCGCTGAATGTTGGCCTTTAAAAGAGAAGCATAAAACTAAGTGTTGCCAAGATAAGAATGATTAGGTGGATGAGTGGCTTTACACTTAGAGACAAAATGCGAAATGAATATATCTGTGATATGGTTGGTGTAGCTCCAGTGACGGATAAAATTAGATAGAGTCGTCTTAGATGGTTTGGTCACATTAAACATCGACCATCTGATGATTCGATTTGAAGAGTGGATGTTTTAGATTTGACTTATGTTAAGAAAGACAGACATAGACCTAGGTGACTTGGGCATATTGTATAAATAATGATCTTAATTTATTAGAACTAAATAAAAATATGACACTAAATAGGACACAATGAAGAAAAATGATTCATGTAGCCGACCCCACTTAGTGGGATAAAGGTTTTGTTGTTATTGTTATATAATATAAGTTTTATAATTAATATAATATACTATATATATAAGCAAAAAAACCCTAAGCTCTTTACAATTGACCTCTCCTTCCCCTCTCGAAAGCTTTCTGTTCGGCCGCCTCTGCTTCTTCTGAGTCTTCTTCTCCTCTCAAAATCGTGAAAAGCTTTCAGCCGCGAGAGCTTAGGGTTTGTTGTTTGTCTTCCTTTTTTAATCTCAACTTCTATTTGTCCTCTTGCTTGGTATCTTTGTCCTTGGTGAGTCGGCATTGGATCGACTGTTCGGTATTCTTGCTTGGTTGCTTGTAAGGCTACTGAGGTGTCATCTTTGAGAGTATTTTTTCTTTAATATTTCATATTTATCTTCAGGTTTGCCTCTTAGCTTAAATTTTCTTAAATTTCTTTTCGATTTATTTAATTTCTTTTGAGTGAAACCTAGTTTTTAAAGTTTTTGGGAGTGAAAGCTTGTATATTGAATTTCGAACATTTCAAATTAATTTCAAACAAATCGAATTGAACACGAACAGTAATTTCACAAACAATTTCAAACACGAGCCTATTTCAAATACAAACAATTTCAAACAAATCAAACACAAACATGAGTTCTGTTGGTTTATATTCGGTTCGTTTACACCTCTAGGTGGGAGTCTCTCATTTAGGCCAATCATAATGAGTGAGACAGGCCCTTCTAAGTCAGGCTTAACGGGGTTGCATCCACTTCTATGGCTCTCTCCCCTCTTTACCACAGTTCTCACTCTAATCATCTTATACTGGTCCAGATTGTGGTATTTAGGGTTAACCTCAGTGTTGCTTTGGAGTGCTCTTGGGATTTGTTATTCATTGAATTTGCCAGCGATCCTAGTTGGGTTTCAAGATTCTTTATGGTTATAGCTTGGCTCTGTAATTGGTTCCCTATTTGAACATCAATTTCTCAAGAGACTACTTTTTCTAGATTCGTTGGGTATTGACATAAAATGTTGGTGGGTATAGTTGTTTTTGGTGGTTATTTTATTGGTTGTTCTAATTCCCTACAGGGTTAGCTTGAGGGTTCCTCTACTGCTGGTTATTGTTGCCCGATTGAGAGTTAAGATGATTTTTCTAGCCTGGGTTATAGGTATTGAAATAAGGGTTATAACCTTAGTTTCCAGTGACATTATTTGACTCTAAAGTGGTCATGCTCGGATTTACTACTGATTCATGCATCATCTCCTCACTTGTTGGCTGGCAAAGATAGCTAAGACATTATATTCATGCACACTAGCAACTTTTTCCAGTGTAACTCTCTGCAGGCCATTGAAAATTATTTTTGGTCATCTCTTCTATCAATGCATAAGCCTCATCAAATGGTTTGACCATTAGTGATTCTCCTACATCAACATCTATAATGGACCTAAGGGAACCTACTAGTCCATTGTAAAACGTTTGAATGATTACCCAATCAGGTAAACAGTTCCTTGAATCTCTCATAAGCCTTATAAATGGACTCTCCATCTATTTGTGTGAATGCGGCAATATCATTCCCAAGCTTTGCAGTTTTAGATGTAGGGAAGTATTTTGCCAGAAACTTTCTGGCTAGGTCATTCCAAGTTGTAATTGATCCTGGGGCAAAGGAGTTTAGCCACACCTGAGCTCTCTCAAAACGAAAAGAAAAAACTTAAGTCTAACAACATCGTTGGGGATACTATTGTATCAGAAAGTGGCATAAAGTTCAAGGAAGTTGGCTAGATGAAGATTTGAATCCTCAAAAAGTAGTCCCTTAAATTGGTTATTTTGGACCATTTGGATTATGGCAGGTCTCAGCTCAAAAATATTCGCCTCTACAGTGGGATAATTGATGCTCATATGGATCTCCTCAACAGAAGGGTTAACATAATCCTTAAGTGGTTTCGTGGTGGGGATCTCAGGGTCAGCCATCTCGATGGGTGTGTTAGAGAGTGAATTTGCTTTTCTAAGACGTCTAAAGATTCGAGTAATTTCAATGTAAAAAAGGACAAGGTTAGACTCAACTCATCTACTCATACAAAAAAGAGATTGACAATGCTATGACAGCCTCAATAGACTCAAAGCAAGCAAGCAATCACGTTGACCTACATAAGTCAGTTAACATACACACACAAAAGCAAACAACACATGTAAAAAAGAAAGAAAAACAGACTCAATAACATATTTTGTTGACTTTTTGGCTTTATAATTTTTTTTTTCTGTTATTAAATTTTCAACATCTGAAAGAAAAAATAGATTATACAAATGCAACAAAGAGAAATAACTAATGAAAAAAAAATGTCAAACCTAGATTCTAAGCAGCTCAACTACAATTCTCTTAAAATCAGAATATTTCGAAACGTCTTTTCTCGACAGTAGTGCCAAAAACTTTGTTCGAAAAGTTTTGGTAAAACAAGTCAGCTATACTACACAAGCATACTTGTCAAAAAATAATGCATATTTAAAGTACCGCGTATTGATTTCACGAGAAAAGGGCTAAAAGATATTCTAAAAGGCGAATGTCTAGTTTACTAAAATTCCAAATCTAGTTCAATGTGATCACAAGAAAGAGATTTAATTCCTACAATCCTACTTGAAACAAAAATAAAACATATGAGTTGGAAAACAAAATAAATAACAAGCGGAGAAATCTCACAATTCTTTGGGAGAGATAAGGCTCTCGCCTTTGTTATTCAGGTGTCGTTGTGGTTGTGGTTTTCTTAGATTTTCTCCTACATGATAATTGTTAACAACAATAAAATTTTCTTCTTAAGCCTATGCCTAGGTCAAAAGAAGAATCAGAAACCCATGAGGTTAAGTTTTACTTAATCCCATGACATTTCCTTGGATAATTTTTATCTGCGTTTTAGGTTGCAAAATTCTAATAGAATACACCAATTCTTATCAGGATTTTGTGGTTAACCCTTTCGTTCCTCTATGCGATCGGTCGAAGTCGTTGGTGACGAAAGATGTAAACATTCTAATTGGCAGATCAAAAGTAATAAAAGGCAAAGGTTAACACAACTCTTGCACGAAAGCTCAGAAAAAAATGTCATGGGAAAATAATTCAAGAAAACCATAAAAATCACGAGTCTTACATCATGGAGGCGTGAAAAAGAACTTAGCCACACATGATGGAAAGAACGACGAAAACAAATCCATGAAAATCATTGTTGCAAGGAAAAATTGGAAGTAAAAATTTACAAAATAACTTATCCTCTCCACCAAAACAAAAGCTCCCCCTCTCATAAAATCTCCTCTACAAAACAATTAGAAAGACAAAAAAAAAAAAAAAAAAAAAAAAGAGAAAGGAAAACAACCCTTAGGACCTCAACCTCAAGTAGGGAAGAAAGCCATAAGGGAGAACCTCTCTCTCTCAATCTCTGGCTTCAGCCGTCTCTAATGATCCAAACCTCCTTACAAGCTGCCCTAAATCAGTTTTTATAACCCAGGTTTGGATTAGCAAGAAATTTCTTCTAAAAAAGTATCCCGCTTTGTCGATGTGATTATGCTCAAACCTGGCGTAATCACGTCACTTTCCAGATCTGGCAGCGTGGTCACGCCCAATCATGCCCCGCTACCTTCGATATAGTGGCGTGGTCAAGCCCAATTCAGGCGTGATCACTCTAGTTCTGGCAGTCCAAACCCTGGTTTTCATCATTTCAAAATGAGCGCTTGATCACCTATAAATTGCGCATCACCAACCAAAACATCCCGCATGTGTAAATCAATGATGATTAAGGCGAAACAACAGGTAAAAGGTATGGTTAGCTGCAATATTGCTTAATATTGACTCATGTCAAGACAAAAGTCATCCAAGTGTTGTCATCGATTATAGTAAGGAACCACCGTTTATTGGTATAACTCAAAGTTTGGAGAGGCTCCCCATAAGTCACTATGAATAAGTGAAAAAGGAGAGGAATGAGTGTAAGGGTGAGAGGTGAATATGATACACGATGTTTAGCTAATTGACAAATTTCACATGTAAAAAAATGAGTTTTTTTCAATAAAAATCAAAGGGTACAATTGTTTTAAATAGTGAAAATTGGGATAACACAAACGATAATGTAAAAACATAATTGGATATGCAGTAGAAAGGGAAAAACTATAAATGCAGTATTAAGTGTTCGCTTTATTTATGATATTTTCTTGGGAAAAATAGAGCCTGACTATCTGCTTAATAGTTCTCATCCTCCTCGAATGATGCTGCTGAAAGTAACAAACATCATGAGAAAAATGAGTAACACAATCAATGTCATATGTTAACTTATTGACCAACAAGAGGTTACACTTAAGAAAATGAACAAGTAACACAAATTTTAATGTCAGCCTGACTGTTAGTACAACTGGCCCCCTTTACTCGCAATGAAATTACAGGAGTCATCGACAATTTAAATAGAATCGCGCCCGGAGAGTGTCGAGAACCAGCGAGAACACTCCATCATGTGGGTCATGACCCCTGAATCAATAATCCACGAGCTAGAAGAAGCAAAATCAGTCAGTGCCATAGAGATGTTACCTTAACGGACATGAGAGAGTGATGGGCCGGTGAACTAACTAGATCCATGTAGCTTAACATCCGTTCCATCTAATTCTTAATAGTGTCTGGTGAGTTAGGAATGGTCTGAGTAGGGGGGGGGGGTCAACTGAATTGTACTGGATTCCAAGGTTGTGACGAGGCTTTTCACTGCGGAAGATTTGGTTGAAAACTTATTTGTTGGTTTCACATGGAGCTTCCAGTACTTGTCCCTTATATGGTAGGGTTTGTGGCAAAAGTTGCATGTGGAGTGATTGGCTAGCGACTGGGTGTTAGAGTGTGGAGTATTGTTGAGTTTGACGGCTCGACTGAAGTAGTTGAGTTGCCGAACATGACATGTCTCCATCTTTTGTTTTGCGATGGATCTCTGCGAAAGCTGCGCGGGTTGAAGGATGAGGGTCATGACCCAATATACTGTTGCAGATTTCATCAAGTTCTTTATTCAGACCCGCTAGAATTGGGACACATGATCCTTTTCCAAGATTTTTTGGAAGAGGGAAATATCTGCAAGAGAGTCCCAAGTGTAGCATAATATAGATCACATTCCATCCAGAAAGCAACCAAGTCGTTGTAGTTCTGAGTCACCATCTTTGATCCCTGTTTAGCCTCACAGATTTTATTAGAAACTTCAGAGTTGTGCATAATTATCTACGTCCAAGTAGGTATCGCGAACGACCATCCAGAGGGTACTTTCAGACAGAAGAAACAGGTAAGAATGGCTAATATAAGTCTCAATGGTATTAATCAGTCATGACATAATTATAGAGTTTTGCACTTACCACATATCATATGCAGGGTCAGTCTTCGGAGCTTAATGAATTCTACCCGTTAGATGGCCGAATGTATCTTGACCTTTGACAAACAACGATTTGAGACCATTAGAGGAAATTAGAGCCATTTAGTTTATGAGTGGTAATCAGAAAATTCATGTGATTTTCAGGCCCTCCGGTCTGCGAAGGGATTGAGGTAGATTTCGATCTTCCGATGGATTCAAGAACCGTGTTAGACGGAGGCTCGATGGTGGAGGAATCAACCATGTCTCCCATGGAGTCAAAAGAGAGGTTGGATGCTGAGACATGGCTACCAACAAACAAGGTCTGCAGAGAAGGATTTCTAACTAGCACTAGGGATATCCAACAGGCACAATGAAGATTTGACTGCCGGAAAGAAGTCTGACGGTCATTGGGAGGAGGTCCGACGGCTAGAGGTAAGGGACCTGGCTCGGGATGGCTTGTAGGGAAGAAAACCAGCTGCTGGAAGAGCATTTGGCTGCTGCTTTAGGGAAGGTTCAACCGGGAGTCCAGGTGCAAGAAAGGAGTTTGGCTGCTTAAGAAGGGAAGGACCGACAGCTATAGGTCAATAGGGAAAAATTCGGACCGTTGGAGAAGAATCCAGGCGGCTAGGGTTAGATTCCGGGTCTGATACCATGCAAGTTTTGGGAATTGAGCGAGATAATTTCATTGATATGTAAAGGGGGTATAAATACAAGTTACATGAATTATAAAATAGAGAAAACTTAACATTCATATCACTAGGAATCAATTCTTTTCCCAATAACCATCCGAAGATAAAAGGAAAGTCATAACACTCATATCATTACGAATCAATTCCTTTCCTAATAACCATCCAGAGATAAAAGGAAAGACAACACTTATATCTTGATTCCTTTTCTAATAGCCACCCGGAAATAAAAGGAACGACATACAATAGGAAATACAAAAGAAGGAAATAACTAGAAAGAAAATAAATCAATATTAATAACTTCTAACATAAAACTTGGAGTAGCATTGTTAAGAATTTTAAAGAATTCAATTATTGAAGTGGCATGCAGTAAAAATAACACTCCCTAATTTGGCTATGAACATGGATGTGGAACTTGAAGCTGCTAGTAATATCAAGAAGATGTGGTTCTCATCTTCAAATATCCCATTTTGTTGTGATATATATGGAATGTATACCACTATTCTTGAAACTAAAAGAAAGAAAATAAGATTGCATAAATTCAAGAGTGTTATTTATATGAAGAGGTTTGATTTGAATAAAAAATTGATTTCTTATGGAATAGTTTGAATATAAATAAGGCATCACATCCACATATTAAACTTAAGTGATTTTGGTATGGTTATTAATGAAGTGAAAAAGCAAAAACGAAGATCAGTAGTAAATGAATTTTGTTCCATTAGAGTGAATCGATTCAAACGGGGCATGGCTACTGTAAGTGTAAGACAAGGAAAATGGGGCATGAGAATGTCTGCCGGCTTATTTGCATCACATTCAAATTTTCCAGTACAAGATGATGCATGAGTGAAATTCCAAAGCTATTGAGGAGGAATGCCCATACGATGAATTTTATTGTTTAGTTTTAGGTCATGCTTAGATAATGTTTAAATTAAAAGTTGACATGAAATTGCCAAAGATAGCAAAAATATTATTCCACATTGAAGATAATACTATTTTTGATATCGGAGAAAGGGTACCATCAGCATTAATAGTTAATGGAAGACAAGACAAAGTTAATATTACTGATTTATGTCATATGAGAGTAGGCTTGGAATCTAGTACCCAAAATACATTAGTAGAGATTGCTTCAATAGATCCAAGGAAGTGATCACATGATATGTTGAGTCACTTTTGTTCTGTTTGTTGGAGTAATTGATAATAATATTTCTAAGAAAAATTAATAGATCAAGGATTCATGGTACCAGTTGTAGTTAAAGTGTTACTTGATGTGGTCATGTGCTGAGTGGCGAAGCTTGCATCATTGTTTGGGTGGATAATTGGTATAATTGTACTGAACACAAGTTAGGAAGGTATTATAACCAACACCACTTTTTCCAACAGCATGATCACTATAATAATCCCCCCTAAGTAAATGGCTATGTTTGATTAGTTACGAGTAAGTAGTTAAGGGGAATTGAGTTTGGTTATGTCAAGGAAGAGTAGTTACGATGTAAGGAATAATGAAGTTAGCCATCAATTGTAATTGTATATCCTGTAGGGAAATTCTTTCTTCATTTTACATTTGCTGAACGGTTTGATTAGTAGTAAATGGATGACATGAAAGCTACTTATCTCAACTTTTGAACAAGTTTCTATAATATTCTTGGATTTACTTGCGCTTTATTGAAGACAAATATATCATAATGGAGAGTGTAATTGGGTTTACACTCTTTTATTATTGTTTTTAAACATTTTCTTAAGGAACTGTTAAATCATAATTATTGTTTAATGGAAAGCTCGTGGCTATTGAGAAACTGGATGAGAAAACATGCCATTTTGATATGTTATATTGTCAAAACTGTCTGGAAGAGAAACATCAAGGTGATAGCATCATATGAATCAACATCATATGAATCAACAAGAAGCTAATGACTTTCAACTATAGAAGATAATTGATATCATTGAAGCTGATCATGATAGCATGGTGGATGAGGGCTTGAACTCATTTAGAGAAGAGCGAGACACCATGACGCTATTGAAGATGGGGATATCTTCAAACCATAAAATTGTTGGGAGTCATGTGGTTTTTAAGAGCCTGGTTGAGCGATAGTGAATGCAACATCATGAAGGATAGTATAAGCGAGACTAGATAGCAAACACAATGTGCATGCAAGTGAGTGCATTGCAGCTAGCCATATAGTAGTTCTGTGAGAGGTGCAGCAACCTAGCGAGGTTGGATGTGGAAGCTATTGGTGAATGTTTTTGTGTGACGAGCCAGCTTGTAGTAGGTGATGCTGCAAATATAGTAAGTGTAGCAACGTGTGCATACTGGTATGGTGGTTTGCATAGTGGTGAGAATGGTCAAATCACATGTGAGGGCACATAGAGTTGTTGGAGCAACAATGCTGAGTAAGAAAATGTGACTAGGGAAGACGGAGGGAGAGTGGGGACATTTTGCTCTAATACCATGTTTGAAGGGAGAATATTCTCTTATGTTATTGATGAAAAGTTGGTGCCTATACAGAAATATTCAAGATGAGTTTAAAAAGGAAACATATAATGAGATGAATATCTAATTAAGAGGATGCAAAAATGATGAAAATATATCCCCTAGTTTTATGAAAGTTGGCAGACACCTAACTCTAATACCGTGTTAAAAGGGAGAAAATCCGTATATGTTATTGATCGAAAGTTGGTGGCTTTGTAGAGACATACAAAAATAGGGTGAATTCCTCAATTAGGAGAATATAATACATGATAAAAAATTTATTACCTAATTACTTTTCTCCAAACATAAGACCTTTTAATCTTATTATTTTCCAACATTAACTGCGAATTTGTTAAGGGTCATACGATACAAGTATAATTCACTTCAGCATTGCTTCAAAATTGGGTGTCTACTGTTTTTGGCTGGTTTTATAATATTATTTTATATATTATCATGTTTTTTTAAACTTCAAAATTTTATTTTTTTCGAATAATGACCCTTTATTCTGAAATGCTTAATTGCACTTAATTGCACTACCAATTCTCTCCCTTTAAACATTAGACCCATGAAGCGTTGTGTCAATTTAAGCCATTCATTGATTCTTTATGTCACCTAATATGAAACTTTATTTTTCTTTCTTAAAATTACCATGGAATCTTATTTACTGTTATATATGGAGCTTGCTATAAGTTCATTTGTTCTTTTTTTACGCACTCCCCTTTTCTTGTTCTTTTTTATTTGTACACGTCCATCTTTTCACTCTTGTTTCATCAATGTTGTAACGCCATTTCTTTACCTGTCTTTTTCTATTGTTTTTTTGGAGTTATATGGATTTCATTGTTTGATACAATTTCAACAGAAACCTAACTTGGAGGCTCTGTTCTCTGAGTTTTTGAAACCGCTAAATGAATTGATTGTAAAAGCAAATGCAATGACAGAAGGCAGGCGATCTGATTTTTTTAACCATTTAAAGGCAACGGCTGACAGTCTATCTTCTTTGGCATGGATTGCTTATTTAGGGAAGGATTGTGGTGAGTAAATCTTTGTTGGTTTCCTTTATTTATCTGCGGGGTTTGCATTAATGGAAAACCTATTCATATATAAAAATCAGAAATTTTGATCCTTTTCCAACTCACTTCTTTCTTTGAGGCACGAGTCTTCCAACTGCCCACGTGGAAGAAAGTTGGCAGATGGCTGAATTCTATAACAACAAGGTATGATCTCGATCATGCTAACCAAACAAAAAGATAAAAGAAAATACTTAAATGAACCACCATTAACTTAACAAATAAAGAATTTTGTGGGTTATTGATTTATTTATTGGTTATAAAAAGAAATTACTTTAGTATTATCAGAACGTTTCCCCTTTTTTTGTTTTTTTTTAATATGCCTTTTTGTGTTGCTTTCTAGCCCCTTCATGTGGCTAACTAGTTTTATAATAACAAGCAAGCATTGCACGTCTTTTTCTGATGAACTTTATAGATATAACCTCCTCTTTGCCATTGAAGTTTAACATGCTTTCTGTAGTTTTTCATTATTCAAAATGTAATTTAAAGCTCTAAATTTTCACTATCATCTACAGTGAGATCTCTACACATTGTTCAATTATTTTGATTAATGTTTTATTCTATTTCAGTGCATTATTGTTACCCTCATATCATTTTGTTCCCAATTTTGCGTCGAAGTAGTTTTTTATTTATTCTGGTGACTTATTTATTCATATATTTTAATTGTGATATTATTGTTGTTTTAATTCAGAGGTAAAAGAGTTTTTGTTAATTTAATGGATAAGATTGTCTTTATTTCATTTCTTAGGTCCTTGTAGCATACAGAAATAAGGACTCTGATCATGTCGAATGGGCAAAAGCTTTGAAGGAACTTTATGTACCTGGCTTGCGAGATTATGTTAAAAGCTTTTATCCTTTGGGTCTTGTTTGGGGACGTCCTGTGAGTGCTCTTACTTCAGCACCAAGCTCCACTTTGCCGGTGGCTAAGGCCCCACCAGGGAAGAATCCAGCAGCGCCACCTCCTCCAGCCACTCCTCTTTTCATGTCTGAGACTGTAGCACAACGGCCTAAACTAGGGATGTCTGCTGTGTTTGAAGAAATCAAGTCAAGTAAAACTGTCACATCAGGTATTCTTACCCGCCTACCAAAATCATATTTTAACCTCTTAAAAGACCTAAAAATGGTCCTTTTTTTTAGTTTATGTGATTGTATGTGAACTTCTGCTTCATAGGTCTGCGGAAGGTTACAGATGATATGAAGACTAAAAACCAAGCAGATAGAACTTCTGTTGTAAGCTCTACTGAGAAAGAAATACGTGCCAGTTCTCCATCAATTTCTAAGACGGCGCCTCCCACATTTGAGCTGCAAATGGGTCGCAAGTATGAATGTTTTAGCTACCTCTGCTTTTATTTCTTAAATGAAGTGTAAAATATGATATTTCCAGTTGACTTATTCTTTTCATTTGATCTAATTTCATGTTGAGTGTGCTTGAACAGTGCATATTTTTCTGTTAGTAACCCAGAGGTGTTATGTGTTAGGTGGGCTGTTGAAAATCAGATTGGAAAGAAAAACTTGGTTATTGATAAATGTGATGCAAAACAATCCGTCTATGTATATGGTTGCCAGGATTCTGTGCTGCAAGTCAAAGGTATTGAATTCATCATTTGCTGAAAAAAAAATGTTAACATGTAAAATTTTCCAAGAAATATTGTGGAACTCTCTTGTAATTTTGTGCAGATATTCAAACTTAATGGTGTTGCATTTCTGTAACATGCAGGGAAAGTAAACAACATAACTATAGACAAATGTAATAAGATGGGTGTCTTATTTAAGGTGAGTACAGATATATGGCGTCCTGTATTATATCTGTTGCGGTTCACTCACAATATTAACAACTCTTCTCACAAATGACTTAGGATGTGTTAGCTGCTTGTGAAATCGTGAACTGTAATGGAGTAGAGGTGCAGTGCGAGGTATCCAATTATTGCTTCTCTTTATTTTGAAAGCATTGGCAAATTTCTGAAGCTGAACCATACTGATTCAAACATTTGTACAAGTAAAGAGGAAATGAATATAATTAATCCTCTTCTTGCTTGATATAATTTTGTCACACTTTGATTTACTTTTGCTATTAAGTCTTTATAATCATTATCTATATCATCATCAACATCATTAGTATGATCTTGACTTCTATCCTTTTATGTTATGTTGGAAAGGTGAAAAACTTGAATTAAGCAAATGTTTTTTTAGCACTGGCTATTATGCGCATTGATTCAAGCTTTTTCATTTTGCATGATAATGTTGTTTTGACTGCATTCTCAAGGTGAGCTTAGCACTTTGGAGACTCCCCTTATTGTATGTTGTATGTATTTTGTTTGAGTGGCCATCACCACTTACGTATTTTACCTTTTGTGGTGATGGTAGGTATTGGGTTTTAGGTTTAGTTTTTGCTGGATAAAATAGTAGTTACAAAATTCCTAAGATCCTGATGTAGGATGAGTAAGGGCGGATGGCTTCTACTGCAATTCTGGATGTTATGCAAAATGGAAAAAAAATCATAATATAATTGAATATTATATTTAAATTTAATGACATCATGGTTTACTCATTCCAAAATTAATATAATTTAATTGTCATCCAAATCTGAAATTCTACAAAAAAAAAACATGTCAGCAAACATAAAATTTACGTCGATCAAGCCATATTGTAAAAATGAAAACTTGAGACATATTTTGACAAAATTTTAATCACCACAGAAAACTTGTGTCCAAACATATTAAAAAACAAGAGCATGGATAGGATCATCCTGAAGTAGTTATCCAAATGTAGGAACAATGCGCATACAACATGCACAGGAGAGCAAAATTTTAATTGTATTTCAATATCCCAACTGAAGTGTGGAAATTTTTAGGAGATTTGGGAGTTTCTTGGCTTACTAAACTCTTTAATATTATTTTAAAAGTTAAAAAGATGCCTCAGGAGTGGCGAAAGAGTATTTTGGTCCCCATTTTTAAGAATAAAGGGGATGCACAAGAGTGTGCAAATTATAGAGGAATTAAGTTGATGTGTCATACTTTAAAATTATGGGAGAGGGTAATTGAAAATAGGTTAATATGTATTACAATGATTTCTCATAATCAATTTGGTTTTATTTCGGGGCAGGTCTACCATGGAAGCTATGCATTTATTGAGAGGTTTGATGGAGAAGTTTAGAGATAATAAGGAGAATCTACATTTGATTTTTATTGATTTAGAAAAAGCTTAGGATAAGGTTCCAAGTGATGTCCTTTGGAGCGTTCTTGAGAAGAAAGATGTTGATTTGACTTATATTGAAGTCATTAAAGATATGTATACTAGAGTTGTTACTTGTGTTCGAACTGAAGGAGGATTGACCAAATATTTTCCTATTTCTGTTGGATTACATCAAGGATTGACTTTATTTTTGCTTTAGTTATGGATGCTCTTACTGGACATTTACAGGATGATGTACCTTGGTGTATGTTTTTCTCTGATGATATCCTTCTCGTGGATAAGACGAGAACAAAAGCCTAGGAAAAAATTGAATTTTGGAGGTATACATTGGAGTCTAAAGGCCTTCATTTGAGTAGAACTAAAGCTGAATACGTGGAATGTAATTTTAGTAGTAGTAGCTCTAATAATAGAAGTGTAACTTTGGGTCATCAAATTATTAAAAGGTGTGAACGATTTAGATATCTCAAGTTTTTTTTTCAAAGCGATGGTGATATAGATGGGGATGTTAATAGTAGAATTCAAGTTGGTTGGTTGAAATGGAGGAATGCTTCCGGCCTTTTGTGTGATAGAAAAGTATTGCTTAGCCTGAAAGGAAAATTTTGTAAGAGGGTGGTGAGACCTGCAATGCTCTATGGCACTGAATGTTGGCCTTTATGAGTGAAGCATAATACTAAGTTAAATGTTGTCGAAATGAGAATGATTATGTGGATGAGTGGCTTTACACTTAGAGACAAAATACGAAATGAATATATCCGGGATAGGGTTGGTGTAGCTCCAGTGACAGAAAAAATTAGAGAGAGTCATCTTAGATGGTTTGGTCAAATTAAGCGTCGACCATCTGATGATCTGATTAGGAGAGTAGATGTTTTAGATTCAACTTATGTTAAGAAAGGCAGAGATAAACCTAGGAAGACTTGGGCTTGTCGTATAAAAAATGATCTTAATTTGTTAGAATTAAATGAAAATATGACACTAAATAGGATACAATGGAGAAAAAGGATTCATGTACGTAGTAGGATTAAGGCTTTGTTGTTGTTGTTGTTGTTGTATAGTGGATGTTCTTTTTTTTTCATCCTCAGGCCTCTTTAATTAGCCACCATGAAGCTTTATTTATTTATTTATTTTTGCGGTGAAATCGATTGTTTTGACCATATTAAAGATGACATGGTAACATTCTTTTGCTAGTCAATTATGTTATTATAAATTATCTATTTGAATCTTTAGTATTTGTTATATTTGTTTTTACCTTTTTGGTCAGGGTTCTGCACCAACTATATCCATAGATAACACAGGAGGCTGCCAACTGTACCTGAGCAAAGAGTCACTGGAATGTTCTATAATTACCGCTAAATCAAATGCAATTAATGTGATGGTTCGCGGACCAGGCTCTGAGATTGATTGGGTATGTTTTGTTGTTTAATTTAAAAGCCTGCATATCATTATTTTTTTTAACTGCTGCAATTCAATTACTTTGCAAATTGTTCAAGGAATGTGCAAATACCGAACGGATATTGCACCCTACCTCTATAGAATAGTGTTTCTAAATGCGCTAGAATCACCCAAAGCAATATGGCTGCCCAATGCTCAAGACTCTAGGTTCTCGCTTAAATGACGTGGAAAACTAAAAGAGAAATGGTTACATTGCTATTGAATTTATTCATTTATGAGAAATAATTTTGAAGAAAATAAAACAATAGTCATCACAGGAGCTTGTGGCGGGCAAACTTTTGTTTTCAAGTTCCATTACGTTGCAAATTCTAAATTTGCTTAGCAAATATATTTAAACTACTTGGGTTTGTTGCATACATAGTCATTAATTATTACTACTATTACTTCATCATTGTCTTTGCTCTTCTTAATATTAATGATTTTGTGCCTCTCCACATCTTATTTTGTTGCATACATAGTCATTAATTATTGCTACTATTGCTTAGTAGATTATTACCACTAATGTAAGATTACTAAACCTTGATCAAAATAGGTTAAGGTAAAAACTTTGGAAAACACTCGTGAATCTTGGGAGCCCTGAAAAATATCTCTTTAACCTATGGCTTTCTCTAAAATCAATCTATCTTATACTAACATCATTCTGGATAAGGCTTTCTAAAAAAATAAAGAAATAAGGGTAAGAAAATCTCACCACCGCTAAAATTGTCGTAGTGTTCTCTTTGTGTGTACAAGCTTTTCCTTGTGCAAGGAAGTAAACTCAAAGAACTCTCACTTTTGCTCTAAGAGATGAAGTGGAAGAAGAAGAAGATCAAACAAAGAATGAAGAAGGAGAAGCCAAGGGAAAAAGGAGATGAGGAAGAAGAAGGTGGCTCTTCCTTTCTCCTCTAGGGTTTCTCTCCAAATTCTCTCCAAGATAACGATGCGGAGAGTGAATTGGTTGAACGAGTTCAACAACAAGGGTGGGTCGGTCCAACTGGGAGGCCGGTATGGCTAGTGCTTCTTAGGGCATAGACTACCACCTTCCCCTCCCCTTCCTAGTTATTTTAAATATGTTCATTTATGTCTTAGGGTTTAGTTTTTTGTCATTATGATTTCAAAATTGTGTCCAGCTCATCATCATCAGTTTTTTTTCTATTTAGGGTTGTATCCGAACGAGAGAGGGTGCTCCGGTTGTAACACGTCCAAGGTGGTCATCTTCTCCAAAGATTTGAGGGGTGCTTTAACTATAACCCAATCCCGCGAGAACATTTATCTTCCCCAACATCCATCTGCGCCCCCCTCTTTCCTATTTTCAGCCACCATTCCAAGTTCTTTTCCCTGTTGTTTCTACTGTCGTCACCCTCTAGTTGCTCAACTGCTATCGGATTCTACTCTACCGCCCAACCTGAAGCTGCAAACCACTCCTTTCTTTCTGTGTCGCAGTCTCTCTTATCTCTCATGTTGTTGTATCCTACTCTGCCGCCTAGCCTACCATTGCACGCCACTCCATCAACTCCCCTGTTGTGCCGCCACCTTCCTATTCCCTCAACCTGCTATCGCATTCTGTTATTCCTCTTAACCTGCACCCTACCAGCTGTCAAGCCACCACCATTCCCCCTTCATCGTCGCCCTAGGGTATTTTTTATATTTGTTATTATTTATTTACTGTTTCGAAGAGTCGTTGTTGTAACCTATTTGAATTCCAGCAATATTATTTATATTTTTATTGTGGTTTGAGTTAACTCCGGTATCATCATGTATCAGAGCTAGCATAACCCTAGTCTTATCCTAGGTTTTCCTAGCATCCGCCTTACCCCCTCCACAAAAAGTTTCTTCTTATTCCCAAACCATAGACAAATTTGAATTAACTCTATTTTCCCCTTGCTGATTTTTAAAATTAACAAACCCAAATTAATTTTACTACATCTTCAATTAGTCTCATACACCTTCTTTCACCTTTCAAATCTATACCCTAGCCATGCAACCAAGAAAATACATGCCTGAGCCTACTAGAAAGAGATACAATGAGAGATTTGTTGACTTCAGCGGATGCTTATAGATATGGAGGATGGAACCCAATGGGAAGTTACCCTCTACTGTGACAGGGAAAGTCAAAGGCCAAAAGAGACGAGAATTTAAACCCTTTCAATATGGAAGAGTTTAGCGATGAAGAAGACATGCCATGATGCTTTGGAATTCAATATCAGAGGAGGCCGAAAGTGGAGTCCACATATGGAAGACAAAGGAACTTTAGAATAAAGGTGGATCTTTTAGAGTTTGAACAATGTATGGATCCTGTCGAGTTCATCAATGGTTGAAGCAAGTTGAGAGAATCTTTGAGTACAAAGATGTGCCAGAAGATAAAAGGGTAAAACTAACGGCTATTAAATTGAGAAAGAGCACCTCCTTGTAGTGGGGCAACTTGCAGAGTAGAGGAAGAGAGAAGGAATGATAGAATTATCAAGTAGAAGATGTAGAATGCGATGCAGAAAAATATCTACTCTCTCACTACCACCAGGATATGTTTATGAGGCTGCACCACCTGTAGCAGAGAAACCTTTTGGTAGCGGTTTTCACGACACAGTTTGACCAATTGCAAATGAAGTGTGATTTGGTCGAGCCAGAGAAACACACCATAGTCTGTTATTTGGGAGGCCTGAAGCACGCTATTAGCAATGCGGTGCAGATGCAACCTTTTTGGTTACTTGGAGATGCCTAAACTTTAGCATTGAGAGTGGAAAGATAACAGAATTAGAGCAGCCAATCACCACCAGTCAAACAATCACCGAAAGTTAGAGACACCAACAGGTGCAAGCCTTAGAAAGTTGAGAAAACTGGTTCAGATAAGGATAGAGCCGCCCCTAGTAAGAAGAATCCTAAGAAGAGTAACACCCCAACTACAATCCCAACCAAAAAATGCTTCAGATGTCACGGATTTGGGCACATCACCTCTAGTTTTCCAAAGAGCTGAGTTGTATCTTTTACTGAACAGGGCGTCGTGGAGGAGGTTAGCGACGAGGAGACAATTGAGGAACAGGATGTGCTGTCATCTTCGACCATATGAAGGTGAGGAGCTTATGGTTTGATGGGTCTGACAGACCAAGGATTCGGGGTATTCAAATTGGCTTTGTCATGTTATATTCTACATCCGTTGCACTGTGAACGGGAAAGTATGCAATATCATCATCGATGGAGAGAACAACAAGAATGTGGAATCTACACAAATGGTAGAGAACTTGGGCCTCATGACTCAAAGACACACTCAACCATGTTTTCTAATGTGGCTAAAGGAGAACAGGGACAACATTGACTAGAGGTGCATTGTGACGTTTTCAATTGGGAGCCAACTGCAGGATCAGGCATGATGTGACGTGGTACTTCTGAATTTTTGCCACCCATGATTTTTTTTTTAGCAGTAAGAATGTGACATATACGCAAATGACAGAGAAATTGGGTCTCATGACTCAGAGGCACGCCCAACCATGTTTTCTGACGTGACTAAAAAAGAAGAATAGGGTCAGCATTGACCAGAGGTGCATAGTGGAGTTTTTTTATTGGGAGACAATTGCAGGATCAGGTATAAAGTGACGTGGTTCCATGAATTTTTGCCACATGTTTTTTTTATTTTTTTTAAGGGAGTAGTATAAATGTGGCATATATGCAGACGGTGGAGAAATTGAGTCTCATGACTCAGAGGTACGCCCAATCATATTTTCTGACGTGGCTGAAGAAGAAGAACAAGGTCAGTATTGACCAGAGGTGTATAGTAGAGTTTTCGATTAGGAGCCAACTACATGATCAGGTATGGTGTGATGTGGTTCCCATGAATTTTTGTCACCTGTTGGGGAGATCAATATAGTTTGACTGTACTAATCATGAATGATTTATAAACAACCACTCATTCACCAAGGAGGTGAAGCGCATCGTCGTTCTCCGTTATGCAGAGCCTAAGATATCAGGTGCCCTTGCTGACAAAGCGGTGTTGGTGGGACAAGTTTTGGTTACGACGGAGGAGGATATGATTGAGACGCCGATTCTGGGCATGGGACAATCATGATAGATAGTATTTTTGTATACACAACCGATACCTTACCACCATGGCCACCACCATTTGGGGAGGTTTAGGATATCCTTACTTCATATCAGATTACTTTGAGAGGGTTCAGTAGTATATGCATGGCACACAGATCCTACTCAGTTCGGTAGGGGACCCCCGGGTGATATCAGAATTAACCGAAACCATAATAGAATTATAAATATTATTTCTGAAAATCGAAAGGGTTACAAACGACTCTTGATAATAGAAAACTAACAACACAAATACAAAAGGCACCCTCGGGGCCAGGGCGACGGTGGTAGGCTACGGGTCAATGATGTGGAGTTGGGTAGCTGAGGGGCAAACTCTGTGGAAGTTGCAATAAGGAGGTCTGCGGGGAAGAGAGCTGGTTTGTTGTTGGAGGAAAGGATGGAAGAAGGTTGTTGGAAGGGCTGTTGTAGTAATTCTGTAGTAGGGAGAGGGCGGCAGGGAAGGAAGAGCTACAAGAACAGTAGGTGGAGGAAATGAGTTGTGATAATACTTGGGATAAACAGGGAGGTTGTCAGGTAGTTGTTTGAGGGAATAGGAAGGGTTATGGGAACAGTAGGGGCTAACTGGTTGGCACTAGGAAGTGCGTGTAGGCGTTGGGGGGGGGGTAGACTGACGGGAAGACAAGGTTGCAGTTTCGGGTAGATTGTGGAGGGGAAAATCAAGGATAATCACTATTTCGGAGTAAAGATATATCTAGAGACTCATCATTGGATACTGCCCTAGAAGGGAAATGGGATGGACGCTGGTGACTGTCCACATGGAAGTCTCAAGCAACAACCTAACCCTAAACAAAACAAAGGACCTATTTATAATAGAGTATAAGTAAAGAGGGGGAAGCCCCTTCCCATGGACGATAAAGCTAGCCCCTTGGATCGACCAATCCAAACAAAAGGAAATTTGAACCGGTTCAGCCCTCCCATGCCCCGTGCCAGTCTCCCACGGGAGAAGCTCCGACTTCCCTCTGTAAGGGCAGCTCAGGGATAAGTCTATGAATTTGAAAGGTTTGAATGTTTCTTATCTAGAATTGTCCTGTGTCTGATATCTCACGGCTCCTTTGGACATCCAAGGCTAGTCTTGCTGATACTTCTCTTAACAACTACAAAATGCTAGCTCGAGACACCATAATCTCATACTCTGTCGGAATACTTATTACATCAGGATCACTACCTTTTAGAATAGCTACAGTTACCTCAACTGAAATCTCTATCTTAGGGTCAACTTGAGTCGATGGTGTCTCTTGTTGGCTGAAAATTGGGAATCCTCTCTGAAGTTTGCATTTTCTCCGGGGTCATCGTTTATGTTCAACTGAAAGCTAATCCTCTTGCTTTGGGCTAAAAAATGACCTATTTATAATAGAAGATAGGTAAGGAGATGGAGGTCCCTCCCCTTGGGTGGTAAAACCAACCCCTTGTACCGGACGTCCAAACAGTAGGAAAGCTGAACCGTTTCAACCGAACTAGTTGGTTCAGAGCTCCTAAGCAGTAGGAAAGCTGAACCGTTTCAACCGAACTAGTTGGTTCAGAGCTCCTAAGCCCCGCGTCACCGAGAGAGTGGATCGGTATAGATGTATCCTCTCAAGTGGAGAAAATTCTTCCAGTGTTTTGGGGGATAGTCTAATCTTTAGTGGGATACAAGTGCTTTGGACCGCAGTAGAAGATTCTACAGCCTCGGAAGATTACAACTTTCTCACCATCAATATGCAGCCAGAAGCTTTGACGAATGAAGTTGAAGCTTTCCCAACCTCAGAGAATTGACACGCGACATGACTAGGTTTAATCGTCGGTTCAACAGTAAGAATGGATTGTTCCAATAGGGATGTTGGACCATATAGTGCCTCTTAGGGCAGAGGTTGCTGCCTCCCCCGTCTTGTTATTATAAATATGTTTGTTTCTTATCTTAGGGTTTATTTTTTAGTCTTTCTAACTTTAGAATTTTGTCCAGTTTGTTGTCGACGGTTGTTTTCTCGTCTAGGGCTTTATTTGAAGGTGAGTAAGTGCCCTGGCTATAACTCGTCCAAAGTGACGATCTTCTCCAAAGGTTTGAGGGGTGCTTTGTTGTAACTCGATCCCATGGGGATAGTTATCTTCCTCAATTTCCCTTCGCATCCCCTTCTTCCCTGTTTCCAACCACGTCTCACTTCTTTTCCATGTTGTTTCCACTGTCATCACCCTCCAATCGCTTATTTGTTGTCGGACACTACTCTATCGTCCAACCTGACACTGCAAACCACATCTCCTTGCAATGTCGCAGCCTTTCCTATATGCCCCTTGCTGTCGTATCCTGCTCTACTGCCCAACCTTCCACCTTAAGCCACTCCATCACCTCCCTTGTTGCGTCGCCACCTTCCTATTCCCTCAACCTGCTACTTATAGTTTTGCCTCCCAACCTACACCCTACTAGGGTGTCTTTTATATTATCATTTATTTCTAGTTTTGAAGAGTCATTGTTGTAACATATTTCAATTCCAAAAATAATCTTTTTGTTTTTATTGTGGTTTGGGTTAACTCCGATATCATATAATCTTTAGAATGATCCCCTCTTTTTTAGCGCCCGCATATTTGAAATATGCTGAGAACTAAAGTGGAATAGAGCTAAAAATATATTTCCAAGTTCAGCCCTCCATCGAGCATATTTCACTCCAAATGACCATGTGAAATTGTGTTTAATCCATATGGGATGCATGTCATTAGTCTTTTTGGAGGTGGAGGGCCAAGATAACTTTCTATTGTACAATCCCCCACCTTTCCATAATCAGTTTTGGCCTCATATAGCTTGATTTGGCCAAATAGTCAGAAAAATCAACTAAATAGGTTGCAGGCTAGCACAGCGGCGCACAAAACTGGCACGGGGGTGCTAGTCTCTTTGTTTCCTGGCACGGGGGCACAAGTTCTTGGCGCAGGGGTGCCAGGCAGGTGTCAGAATGTCGCGGGTGCACCAGTTTAGATGTTGGTTCTGTGCCTTAAACGCTCACCAGAGAGTTTTTATGGATGCATTGAACTATAGGAAGCCATGCATGAATGAAATATAAGTCTTATATCAATCAAATAGACATCTTAAATTTGCAATATAAAAAATTGATGCCAACAAATTTGCCAGTCTCTCACGTGGGCGTGTAAGTTTAGACTCTGATTTTGTGCCCTAATACGCCTAAGAGTTTTTATGGATGTCTTGAACTATGTGAAGTTATGTATGAATGAAATATAGTCCCATATCATTCAAATGGAGATCTTACGTGTGCAACATAAAAAACGGATGCCAACAATAATATCAAGCACTTATTACCCCAACTTCAAATGCTTGGCATTAATTATCAATTCTAAAAATTAGGCACGAGTTGCAAATTAAATTTGATCCTCAAGCTAATTGGGCTTTTAAGGATTACTATTGTAATTATCTTTGTTGAACTTTAATTATAAGGACGATGATAAAGCTATTACCAATTACAAGGTTCATCACCAGGTTGTCCCACAATTTTTAAAATTGTTGTTTGCTTCCTTATATGAAATATATTTTGAGTTTATATTACAATTGTTACAATCATCATGACTATAAAAGATCCTCTTTTATGATATTCACCGAACCAAGTTGAATGATGCATGAAAATATTTGGATTTAAAGTTTTCAAATTTTATTTATTCAGTTTGCACATGTTTTCTGTTGTAAAGAGATTTATGAATCAATTCACTGCCGCCTAGGGTGGATTTCCTAAAAAGTGTTTCTTCATTGCACTAGGAGAAGTATAAAACATACATCAGGAATGTTTTTTTTTTTATTCTAGCAATTTAAGGATTATCAATTATTTTTTTTTTGTTTATGTATAGAATTTTATTTGTTTTTATTGTATTTTCTTTGTGGGTTATCATTTCTTAAATAAGATAAAAAGATTTTTTTCCTTGTCCGTGTTAAAATTGAAAAATCGTATGGATTTATCAGGTAACCCAATCACTATAGATTTAAATTTTAATTTTTGCAATTGAATCATCTTTTGAATGAAGTTTTGAAGCATTCCTTCATTCTCTTAGATTTCTTCTATTTCTCTCTTCTTTGTTTTCTCTCACTTCTCTCTCAAAGTTTCTCTTTTAACTTAATCAAGAAATTCAATTTCTCCTGTCAGCTCTGGTTTTCACCAAACCCAAGAATTCTCAATAGCATCTAATCCACAATCTATTCTTATTCTCTCGTACCTACCTTATTCAATTCTCTTTTGACGAATGGGATAATAAGCTTAAAATCAAAAGCAAGCATAGATAGCATGGAAAAAGAAGATGAACAACGTGATCACATCCATAAGATCCATGAAATCCTATTTTATTCATATTTAGAATTTCTCTTCGTTTTAATTTGGCATCAAAATGACCTTCTCTACGGCTATTGTCTTCATCGTTCATATTTACTATTCCAGAAGGTATTAGCATCCATTCCTTAAGTTAAGGTAGGCATTGACCTTTATGCTTAGTGTCTTATGATATGGTGCTCGTCTATATATGAATTACGGCCTTAATAATGGAGCAGACTTAAAGGTATGCTTGGCACCAATAACTTGCCTTTAAGAAATTAATAAAAAAAAAGAAGATTTAGATTTTAATTATGGGTTGAATTAAAAAAAAAAACTTTCTGGTGTTGCCCTGCTGGAATGACTTTTTTTGTAGTCCAAAGATATAATCAAAATGCTTGGATGAGATTGAATGGTATGGATTTGGGTATTTTGGAGAGATGCTTTACTCATCTAGTTTTTAACATCACATTCTCTTTTTTGAAGATTGGCTACACTTGTATGACTCTAAATTACATGCATATATTTGATGGGAGGTAAAACTTGAAGGAATTTCTTAATATTAAAAATTTTGAATATTTTCTTAATATNGGATCACTACCTTTTAGAATAGCTACAGTTACCTCAACTGAAATCTCTATCTTAGGGTCAACTTGAGTCGATGGTGTCTCTTGTTGGCTGAAAATTGGGAATCCTCTCTGAAGTTTGCATTTTCTCCGGGGTCATCGTTTATGTTCAACTGAAAGCTAATCCTCTTGCTTTGGGCTAAAAAATGACCTATTTATAATAGAAGATAGGTAAGGAGATGGAGGTCCCTCCCCTTGGGTGGTGAAACCAACCCCTTGTACCGGACGTCCAAATAGTAGGAAAGCTGAACCGTTTCAACCGAACTAGTTGGTTCAGAGCTCCTAAGCCCCGCGTCACCGAGAGAGTGGATCGGTATAGATGTATCCTCTCAAGTGGAGAAAATTCTTCCAGTGTTTTGGGGGATAGTCTAATCTTTAGTGGGATACAAGTGCTTTGGACCGCAGTAGAAGATTCTACAGCCTCGGAAGATTACAACTTTCTCACCATCAATATGCAGCCAGAAGCTTTGACGAATGAAGTTGAAGCTTTCCCAACCTCAGAGAATTGACACGCGACATGACTAGGTTTAATCGTCGGTTCAACAGTAAGAATGGATTGTTCCAATAGGGATGTTGGACCATATAGTGCCTCTTAGGGCAGAGGTTGCTGCCTCCCCCGTCTTGTTATTATAAATATGTTTGTTTCTTATCTTAGGGTTTATTTTTTAGTCTTTCTAACTTTAGAATTTTGTCCAGTTTGTTGTCGACGGTTGTTTTCTCGTCTAGGGCTTTATTTGAAGGTGAGTAAGTGCCCTGGCTATAACTCGTCCAAAGTGACGATCTTCTCCAAAGGTTTGAGGGGTGTTTTGTTGTAACTCGATCCCATGGGGATAGTTATCTTCCTCAATTTCCCTTCGCATCCCCTTCTTCCCTGTTTCCAACCACGTCTCACTTCTTTTCCATGTTGTTTCCACTGTCATCACCCTCCAATCGCTTAATTGTTGTTGGATACTACTCTATCGTCCAACCTGACACTGCAAACCACATCTCCTTGCAATGTCGCAGCCTTTCCTATATGCCCCTTGCTGTCGTATCCTGCTCTACTGCCCAACCTTCCACCTTAAGCCACTCCATCACCTCCCTTGTTGTGTCGTCACCTTCCTATTCCCTCAACCTGCTACTTATAGTTTTGCCTCCCAACCTACACCCTACTAGGGTGTCTTTTATATTATCATTTATTTCTAGTTTTGAAGAGTCATTGTTGTAACATATTTGAATTCCAAAAATAATCTTTTTGTTTTTATTGTGGTTTGGGTTAACTCCGATATCATATAATCTTTAGAATGATCCCCTCTTTTTTAGCGCCCGCATATTTGAAATATGCTGAGAACTAAAGTGGAATAGAGCTAAAAATATATTTCCAAGTTCAGCCCTCCATCGAGCATATTTCACTCCAAATGACCATGTAAAATTGTGTTTAATCCATATGGGATGCATGTCATTAGTCTTTTTGGAGGTGGAGGGCCAAGATAACTTTCTATTGTACAAACCCCACCTTTCCATAATCAATTTTGGCCTCATATAGCTTGATTTGGCCAAATAGTCAGAAAAATCAACTAAATAGGTTGCAGGCTAGCACAGCGGCGCACAAAACTGGCACGGGGGTGCTAGTCTCTTTGTTTCCTGACACGGGGGCACAAGTTCTTGGCGCAGGGGTGCCAGGCAGGTGTCAGAATGTCGCGGGTGCACCAGTTTAGATGTTGGTTCTGTGCCTTAAACGCTCACCAGAGAGTTTTTATGGATGCATTGAACTATAGGAAGCCATGCATGAATGAAATATAAGTCTTATATCAATCAAATAGACATCTTAAATTTGCAATATCAAAAATTGATGCCAACAAATTTGGCAGTCTCTCACGTGGGCGTGTAAGTTCAGACTCTGATTTTGTGCCCTAATACGCCTAAGAGTTTTTATGGATGTCTTGAACTATGTGAAGTTATGTATGAATGAAATATAGTCCCATATCATTCAAATGGAGATCTTACGTGTGCAACATAAAAAACGGATGCCAACAATAATATCAAGCACTTATTACCCCAACTTCAAATGCTTGGCATTAATTATCAATTCTAAAAATTAGGCACGAGTTGCAAATTAAATTTGATCCTCAAGCTAATTGGGCTTTTAAGGATTACTATTGTAATTATCTTTGTTGAACTTTAATTATAAGGACGATGATAAAGCTATTACCAATTACAAGGTTCATCACCAGGTTGTCCCACAATTTTTAAAATTGTTGTTTGCTTCCTTATATGAAATATATTTTGAGTTTATATTACAATTGTTACAATCATCATGACTATAAAAGATCCTCTTTTATGATATTCACCGAACCAAGTTGAATGATGCATGAAAATATTTGGATTTAAAGTTTTCAAATTTTATTTATTCAGTTTGCACATGTTTTCTGTTGTAAAGAGATTTATGAATCAATTCACTGCCGCCTAGGGTGGATTTCCTAAAAAGTGTTTCTTCATTGCACTAGGAGAAGTATAAAACATACATCAGGAATGTTTTTTTTGTTATTCTAGCAATTTAAGGATTATCAATTATTTTTTTTTTGTTTATGTATAGAATTTTATTTGTTTTTATTGTATTTTCTTTGTGGGTTATCATTTCTTAAATAAGATAAAAAGATTTTTTTCCTTGTCCGTGTTAAAATTGAAAAATCGTATGGATTTATCAGGTAACCCAATCACTATAGATTTAAATTTTAATTTTTGCAATTGAATCATCTTTTGAATGAAGTTTTGAAGCATTCCTTCATTCTCTTAGATTTCTTCTATTTCTCTCTTCTTTGTTTTCTCTCACTTCTCTCTCAAAGTTTCTCTTTTAACATAATCTAGAAATTCAATTTCTCCTGTCAGCTCTGGTTTTCACCAAACCCAAGAATTCTCAATAGCATCTAATCCACAATCTATTCTTATTCTCTCGTACCTACCTTATTCAATTCTCTTTTGACGAATGGGATAATAAGCTTAAAATCAAAAGCAAGCATAGATAGCATGGAAAAAGAAGATGAACAACGTGATCACATCCATAAGATCCATGAAATCCTATTTTATTCATATTTAGAATTTCTCTTCGTTTTAATTTGGCATCAAAATGACCTTCTCTACGGCTATTGTCTTCATCGTTCATATTTACTATTCCAGAAGGTATTAGCATCCATTCCTTAAGTTAAGGTAGGCATTGACCTTTATGCTTAGTGTCTTATGATATGGTGCTCGTCTATATATGAATTACGGCCTTAATAATGGAGCAGACTTAAAGGTATGCTTGGCACCAATAACTTGCCTTTAAGAAATTAATAAAAAAAAAGAAGATTTAGATTTTAATTATGGGTTGAATTAAAAAAAAAACTTTCTGGTGTTGCCCTGCTGGAATGACTTTTTTTGTAGTCCAAAGATATAATCAAAATGCTTGGATGAGATTGAATGGTATGGATTTGGGTATTTTGGAGAGATGCTTTACTCATCTAGTTTTTAACATCACATTCTCTTTTTTGAAGATTGGCTACACTTGTATGACTCTAAATTACATGCATATATTTGATGGGAGGTAAAACTTGAAGGAATTTCTTAATATTAAAAATTTTGAATATTTTCTTAATATGAACTGCTTGTTTTAAAAGAGTTGAATGTTCTAAATTAAAACTACTCAATAGCTGTGGCTAAATATTGTAAGTGAATCTAAATCTACCTGGATTGATTTAAAACATAATTTAGGAAATTTTACATACATACCATTTTCTCCTGAAAATAGCAACTGCCCAACAATACAATTTACCGATACTGTAGTTCGTTATTATGAGTAATATAGCATGCAAGCAGTTATTTTTTCCCTACCTTTAGCTCTCTCCTGTAATGTTTTTCCTTCGTTCTTTTTTCGTGGGCTCGATATTATAAAATAAAATTTGGTCATTTTTGAAAAAATCAGTTGCTATTTCTTTTTGAAAATTATTGAAATCCAAGTGGTTCAATTATAATTAATATTTTTGACTAAATCTATACTTGTTTCAGTGGAATATCTTGTGTTTTATGCTTCACGAGTGCATATAGAATAAGTTAAGCATAAATTAGCTAAATTAAATTCCTGTATTCATCTATTCCTATGTGTGCGCTATTGGATGTTGATTTCGCGCACTTTGCAAGTCTTAAACAGTACTATGGATGCCATATTGTGTCTTATCTATCTTCGTCTTTACCTTTTATCCGTACCGTGATTTATGACCAATGCTTGTTATTATGCAATTGCAGGTTGAGCACGAATTACCCCAGCAATATATTCATACTTTCAAGGATGGACAATTTATAACATCTCCAGTCTCTCATTCTGGAGTGTAAGACATTTTGTTTTGCTCTTCCGAATGACAATTTCCTCAAGAGTTTGTGTTATTGCTTTTGTTTTCTCATCATCACTTGGGGTTGCGATCTGCTTTGAAGTTTTATGTTTTGTTTATTTTTTTTATTTTTGTTTGTTTGTCTTTGAGTGCTTTCAACCGTTCTAGATATTTGTTATTCTGGATTATGTTTTATGTTTGTTGGTCCAGAGAGAGTTGTGGCGTTGCAAAACGTTGCATTTTGGTCAGAAGCTTCTTAGCTCCAACTGACTGCATGAGTTCAATTTATATAGGATGAATTTTACAGTCATTAAATTTATTTTTAATATATGTTTTGATTGATTAATCATATTTATAATTTTTTTTTTCTGATTAAAATTTAGTAAGAATAACTTTGAGGAAATTTTCTATTATTGATGGTGGAATCATACCTTTATGCATGGTTTTGTAGGGTGTAAATTGCTTGAATTTGGTGTGATTTTATTTGCTCTTACTAATTGATGTTTATTGGGGCTTACTAACTTGACTCTACGTATATTTATTTCCATTCATTTTATGATGTGTATTCATTTTGTTGATCAGTATATTTCACAATTAGTAATCTGCAGTTGAATAGACTAGTTGCCTGAACTTTCTTCTATGTTATTCCTTTAGCTCCTACATTCTTCATCATTGCGGTTTGTTATCTCTTCCTCTGTCTATTCTAATAATAATCTTCACTTTTCAAGACATTATCTTAAGTCATTTAAGAGTACCACTTCAAATATAATGGGAGTTAGATTATGGAACGTCAAACAAGTTTGGATTAACCAAATTGCTCAAAATTATTACGTAAACAAGTCTTAAGAGATGAAAACTCCAAAAATAATCAGGATGCGAAAGGGGGAACATAACTGATAAGGAAAGATCATAAAGTATAGATAAGAACTGTCACTGTAAAGAGAAATTAATAACTTGTAGAACCGAAGAATTCACAAGGAAAGATTAACTCATGGAAGATGATCGATCAACATAAGGAGTGAGGGAACTAATTAGGAGAGATGGTAAACTAACTCAAAGAAGGGGCCACTAACCTAAAAGAAGAGAAATTAGTACGTGTGGACATTGCACGTATAGATAATGATGAATGAGGTCACGTCTGCACGTAATAATTTTATTCTGTTGTAGATCAATCAATGTATTCATAGCTCTTAGTCCATTTAAAAAAAAAATGATTATGAATTTTCTTAGTCGAGAAAGAATTTTATCAATAATTATGAGTTATGACATCCAAGAAAACCTTATAGACGGAGGAGGGTAGGATGACTTAATCCCAGTCCAACCAATGAGACTCAACCCCACAACCAATGGGTAAATAACACCGTGCAAGGAACTGTAGAAGCTAAAGGCTACAAGTTCTTCATAACATAAATTAAATCTAAATATGAGACATACAACCAAATATATGACTAAGGGTCTGTTTGGGGCAGTTGCAGTTTTATAATAAGCTGTTGTACAGTAGCTGTCATAAGTAAATTGATAAGTGCATTCAATCCTAATGAAAGGTATTTGCAAATTATTTCGGAAGAGTGCTGAAATTGCTTCATAGCTCATCGTATTGATTCATTCTGCGATAATATATTAAGGATTATTGCTAACACCTCTGGTGAAGTCATTCTGAATGAGTCATGAAATTCATGATTTTTGTGTAGTTCCTCCAACAGATTGGTGAAAACCACTCGTTTCATGCAGAACATATTGCTAAATCTCGTTGGGTGGCCCGCAAGCAACTCCCCAACCCATGTCGCCAATATATAAGGATGTTATGTAAGAGAAACGCTCTTTGTACGAGTTATAATATTTGTATATCAAGCATATTGTAGCTGCAACTCTCCTTTTGCGTCTTTCTATAGTTGTATCTATATATTTTGATATCGAAGTAGCTAACATATAAGCATCAATGAATTAGCTACAATCATATAAGGTTATGAATAAAACTAACATAAGTGAATAATGTTACAAAAGTAAATAAGAAACATAACAAGTAATGAAAAACTCTCATATAAAGTGGCATGTCCAAAGCAGTATAAATATCCAAAGCGTCATGAAACGTTATAAACAAATAGAAATGACCCATAAAAATCTAATAAAAAAAGCGTCTCCCAAATGTCATTGCTCTCATGAAAATAACATAGGTAAGCCACCCTACGGCCTGTGGGCATCATTATGAAAAACTCTCTGAGTCGAATCTTTAAGCAACTTTATAGAAAAAAAATACAGCGACAAGTCATAAATTTCTGAAGTTTTATTCATAATTCACATAACCTGCTGAGCAGAAGTTG
The DNA here is from genome assembly GCA_003013225.1 of Phalaenopsis aphrodite. Lineage (NCBI taxonomy): Eukaryota > Viridiplantae > Streptophyta > Magnoliopsida > Asparagales > Orchidaceae > Phalaenopsis > Phalaenopsis aphrodite. The sequence continues at coordinate 638,787 of NEWO01000261.1, forward strand.
CTTGTGGTGGGGCGTGGTCATTGGTGCATGAAGTCACCAATTGTGAGATCTTGCTTCAGAGGAAAGCAGCTTCCTCTCTTTTTTTTCAACCCGGGGACGCTTTGATTGGCTCATGGACTCAACATCATGGAGGTTTGGGTTGGGGCCATCATTGAAATCTTCTGTTTGGTCAGCTCTAAAATTTTTGAGGATTCTGCCAAATCCCGCCTCACTAGGGGAATATGCATTGTTGTTTATTGTCACGATATCTCTAAACATACGATTCAACTTCTCCTCTAGCTCAAGATTGATTCCATTATATTTATTATTTTTTTTTTTTGTTGCAGGCACCGCCGACAAATTCATTTAACATGTTGTTGGATTTGAAAATAATCTTAACTTGACAAAAATATGAGATATTTAAAAAATACTCAATGTCAGTCTCTCTGCTCACCACTCATCGGAAGCATAAATCGTTCGCTTTATCAGATCCCACCTCAAGCCCGTTGATCTTCGCTTCAATTCTTTCCAAATTTTCCAACCTTTCTTTAGTCGATCCCACTTATTTTCTTAATTGTATTCTATCATACTCTATGTATGTACTGTCCTTGAATTTTTTAATAATATTTTGCTAGTCTTCTTTGTTGAAATAGGTTGTCGGCCTATTTCTCAGTTCAATCTGCTTGAGGCAAATGTCGCGAAATATTAATTTTGTCTTTTTACCCCACATTACAGATGAATCGATCTTTTTTTTGTCTTAATCATTGTATTATTAGCATAAAAAACCAATTAACATTAATATGAACGTCACAATATCACAACTCAAAGAAAAATACAAATGTCACAATGTCATTACCAATGCCCTTCTACACAACACTACAACTCCTACGCATCACTACTGCTACCACATCCACACACAAACACCTCCACAAACCAACACATCCACTACATCGCCACAACCACCTCCACACAAACACAACCACACACCAACCACCACCTCCACAACACCATCACCTTTACACATTCACCAGCACATCAGCACAACCAACCACGCACCAACCACCACCTCTACAAACAAACCAACATCCATCACCACAAAACATCAAAGGTAAAGATAAAATCTCACCCAATATTTTTCATTTGATGACTACATACAAAGCACCCGCAACATTGCCATCAACAGATCAAGCACCCTCTTTCAGCCATTTGTCAAATTTTCACTCAAACATCAAAGGTAAAGATAAAACCCTACCCCATATTTTCATTTGAGGATACTACATACATGACAACCGAAACATTGCTAACAATAAATCAAGCACCCTCTTTCATCCATTTCTCAAATTCTCACTCAAACATCAATGATAAACATTCCGTAATTTTGAATTGAGGCAATTACGTATAGGGCACTCGAAACAATGCTATGAACAAGTCAAGCACACGATTTCATCCATTTTTTCAAATTTCCACTCGAAAATCGAAGTGTAATGATAGAAGACCATTCCATATTTTTCATTTCATCCAGTTACATACAGGGCATCAGAAATTTTCCTATCTACAAATCAAGAACACATTTAATCTCAAATTCGCACTCAAAAAATCAATGGAGATTAAAAAACAATTCAACCATTTTCAATTTCATCACAAATTTCAAATCACAAATCAGAAGAGATAAATTAAAAAGCCAAAAATTACTCATAGTAAACTGTAAATGGGAAAGAAAAAAATTGCAAAGAGAAAGCCATTCCATCCAAAATGAGGCAATTACATGCATGACACCCGAAACAATGCTATGTACAAATCAAGCACCCTGTTTCATCCGTTTTTCAAATTCACACTAAATAATCAAAGGAAGAAATGATGGAAAGTCATCCTATATTTTTCATTTCATCCAGTTACATACAAGGCACTCAAAACAATGATGTCTACAAATCAAGCACACTCTTTCATCCACATATCAAATTCCCACTCAAAAAATTTGTGGAGATAAAAATACCATTCCACATTTTTCAATTTTATCGCAAATTTAAAATCTCAAAATCTGAGGAGATAAATCAGAAAGCTACAAACCTAAAATATCATAAACATCTCGAGATAAACTGCAAATGAGGAAGCCAAAAATTACAAAAAGAAAGTCATTTCATAAAGAGAGAGAGAGAGAGAGAGAGAGAGAGAGAGAGAGAGAGAGAGGTGCCTATGGTTCTCGAGATCGATCGAGAGAGGTACGTGAGGTAGAAGACACGTGAGAGAGGGAGCTAAGGCCAGTGGGGTAATAAATTCACAAAGAAACGCGGGCTATGGGGCCAAAACTCGTGGTCCGTGTTTGACTTAAATTTATAATAATCTCTGTTGCACTACGATTTCCAAATGGCTTCATCAGTGTTTTCAAAATGTGTCGCACTGAATGAGCTTCTTCAGACGGGCCCTTAAGACATACTAAACTAGCATCTTATTGTTATTAAAATACGTCATTGCATTTAAAAGTGAAGGTTAGTTAATTTAAATGGAGGATAGATGAAGACATACTTTAGAGTATACTAGCAAAGGTAAGTATTTGTGTTATGTGCTTTTTATTTAGAATTTTAAATTAATTTATAATTAACTTTTAAATATAATTTTAAAATAAATTCGAAATATTCTTCAAAAAACTTTGAAAATATTCATTTAGATCAAAATTGATTAGAGAAACAACACAAAAAATTAGGATTACTTTGGGTTAATCTGTATTTTTTTTTAATTTTGATATTTATTAATAATTTAAATTAACTTTAAATTAAACTAAATTTTAAAATTATGCAAATTATCAGAAAAACAAGGGTGACATAAAATGTTCCCATAGAATTTTGAGGTTATTTGAATCTAATTATTTTTTTTTTTTGTAAATTTTCTAACATTTGTATATTTAAAAATTAATACAATAATTGGATAAATTTGAAAGATTTTGAAAATTCACAATAGTGCTCGGAAACCTCATGTGGCAATGTGGTTAGCGTCTTCTTTTGTATATATTTGGTTCAGGTTCAAATCTAACACTTTATATCTATTTTTCTCAATTTAATTTTAACGAGTCAATTTCGAGCCGAACACGAACACGAATATTTAAATCGAGTCGAACACGAACACACTATTCACGAGCCGATTTCGAACACGAGCTATTTCGAACAAGCTGAACACGAGCCAAGCCTTAGCTCGCTCAAGCTCGGCTCATTTACAGCCCTACTCGGAATATCCCGTCTTCTTTAATAATTTTCTCAAAAGTATTTATATTATATATTATTATTATTTCTATATTTTTTAATTTCATTTTGGTAAAAAAAAATTGGGTTGCTAACATATTCAACACCTGAAACATTGCTATTTACCAATTTTGGCCCCTTTTTTATTCCTTTTTCAAATTCTCATTCAAGTATCAAAATTCATGATAAAGCCCCAACCCATATTTTGTAGATAGCAATGTTTCGGGTGCTAAGTATATAACTATCCCCAAAAACACTTATAAATTTGTTTAATTAGTATAATTGTTATAAATTTTCCTAAGGTTAATTGAGATTAGTTGAATTAATTAATTTTTCAAGTTCTTTTTTAGTAAGGCTCACACTCACTAACCTTGAAGCTATTAATATGACCTAGATTAATTTTTTGGAAATTATAAATCTAATTTGTATTCTATAAGCCTTTTTTAATATTTTAATTTATATATTTTTAATATTTAACTTATTAATTAAACTTGTTGGGAAAATTAGGGAAATTACCAAAGGGCTTAAAATAGCCCTACAATTTTTTCAGTTTTTTATTGAATTTATTTCATTAATTTATATTACTATTTAATTAAATAACTTTAACTAGATTTTGATTTTATTGAATCCTAAAGCTTTTAGAGAATTGCTATAGGAATTTAATTTAAATATATTTTTTTTTATTTACAAAATGCTATGAAGATTTTATAATTTTAAGATTAATTAATTTATTAGCTTAAGTCATGCTTGATCTAATTATTTTAGCCTAGCAATGAATAGTTCTTGCTTGATCATAGGTAATTTGAAGCTAAGTCAAATATGAACACATACATGAAACCTTGCTTTGAACTTATTCTTTGCCTCACCAACCTAATTTAGTATCTTCCTTTTTAGCATCCATCAAGATACATACTTTTAATGCATACCCATTAGTAAAACTAGAGTTTTATGTGAGAGTAGTGAAAGTGCTTTCTCCCAATTTAGGAGGGCAAAACTTCAACGATATACATATTTACTTTGTGCATTGAAATTTAATACATTGCTATCTAAGAACTCTCTTAAATCTATTCAGTGTGATCTTGGTTTCATAATTGCCACAAGGTGTAAAAGGAGGTTGATTTTGATCAAGTTCGATTTATGTTTAACATGAACTTTTGTTTGAGTATGTTTTAAAATCTTATTTTTATGTTAACTTTATTAAGGCTCTTCATGTATTTCCTCATCTTCAATGATATTAAAATTTAATAATTGAATGTCAAAAGTCATTCCTTAACTTTCTTAGAAAAACAGATATATAAGAAGTTATTTATTTTAGAAAATAACAATTACGAAAAGATTTCAAATTATAATATAGATTGATGCATGCAAGAAAATTTGTGGTAGTAGAGTGGCAGATTATCGTTTAAGCGTGGTACGAAGATTCAACACATGCTCAGAAGAGAGTGAACAACTAATAATGATATCAGAAGTTCTTACGTGATAAACCCGGAAATGGAAAAACCACGGGAACTGGCCTATTTGAAGAGTTTCATTATAAAAATATAATTAAAGTTGCAACCATTTGTCCCACAAAAGAGAAATGGTTACTGAGTTTTTCAAGTTACAACATCGAATAACAACGACCGATATCGATTTACAACGTTCATTCGATGGTGGTTGATAGTGTTTGGTAGTGATCGACAATGGTCAGCTGTGGTTAACGACGATAATAGTGCTCGACAATAGTTGGTGGTTGTTGATGACGACCGATGGGGGTCGACGACTGTCAACAGTCAACAGTGATCAATGACGGTAGGAGTGGTGTCGAACTTCAATTTATTATCAAAGCTTCAAGTTCTTTCTCAAGCCTCAAGCTCTCATCCCCTTCATGAGAGGGGTGACGATCTATTTATATTACTCCGGGTTGAACTAATGCAAGAATTTTAACCACTTTAATTGGACGGTCCGGTGAGCTTCCTTCTATCAGAGGACATTTAACAGACATTTGAGTGCCTTAATGATGTCAGAATTGAGCAATCTTTGGCTCGTTGTATTCCTCTTGACAAGATGCTTGATTCAACTAATGGCTTTCAAGATTCGACAATTGTTTAACCTTCTAAATATGTCTGGAAAACCTCTAAGAGTAGTTTAATGACTTGAACTGAGCTTGATTTGACTCAAATTGGAATAGTTTTGATATCATTGGGTCCGTCTTATCGAACTGGTAGATTTGACCATAAGTTTGCTTAAATCAAAGCTCTGGATGACTTTTTATCAAAATTTGAAAAATTTCTTGCTCAAAAGATTGTCTCAAGATTCGTGTCATGTCTTGAGATTTGTGTCATGATGAGAATTTATTGATGGTGTTTCAGTAGCCCCACTATTTTTGTTAATTGTAAAAACATTATTTATGAGAATTGTGCTTATATGATTGAGTTATTAAAACTAAGATCTCTCTTTAATATGTTTATGATAATTTCTCTATTAATCGGTTAAGATTTTTTAATAGTTAAGGGAGTGTAAATAACTTTGATATTGCTGAAAATGGGCGTTTATGGGTTAAATGGAGCTATGAGGTTTTAGTTCTTTTATTGCTTTAGGAGTCAAATCTCAATATATTCATGGTTTTATTATTTTCTATTCTACTTTTAACGTTTTTCTAGTTGTCATTTATGTTGATAATATTAACATGGTTAGAAAGGATCTTTGGAATTATATTATTTATCTTGCTGCTAATATTAATAATTATTGGTTTATATTGGGTGACTTAAATTTATTTTTAGAGTCAGTGAAATGGTAGGTGGTCCTACACTTGTTCCTTGTAAGATAACTAATTTTATTAATTGCATTCTCTAATCTAATATTTTTGAATTAAAAAATATTGGTCATAAGTTTAATTAGTACAATAATCAAAATTGATAATCCTATAAGATGCCTTTTTGTGAGAGTTTTTTTTAATGGTTATTGTGTGGATTCATTCCTTATTCCTTTTTTAGAGTTTTGGATAACTTCATTTATTATCATTCCCTATTTTTATTTCTTTAGGGACCACTTATATTTCAAAGCATAGATTTTTGTAAAAAAACCATTGAAATGGTGGTTGTAGTTTTATTTATATATTTTTCATAATGCTTAGAACAATAATATTAAAGGAGATCATTTATTTTCCTTTCGCTTTAAACTTAAGAATGTCAAAGAAGCATTGAAATTGAAGCATTGAAATTGGTATAACTCTAATAATCTTTTGATTACATTACAAGTTAAAAGATAAACAAAAAAAATATTATGAATAATTTGGACATCAATCCTCTTCGCAAAGATTTACTTAATCAAACCTCTTTTAAACAAGAAAAACTTTATAATGCTCTTTCTTGTAGTTATAAACGGTCAAAGCAAAGGGCATCATGTGAATGATTATCGAAAGAGTAAGATGGGGTAAAGCTTTCCTATCAAAAGATTAGAATTAGGAATTTTAATCAATGATAATTATTTACAATAATAAAATTATTGAATTAATTTCTTTTTTAAAATATTTGCTCAATACTTATGTTTGTGTTATTAATTCTATTTTTGATAAATTTTCTGTTATTAATACAATTTCTTCATTAGATTTCAAAGCCTTAATAAAGGATTTCTCTAATGAAGAAATTAACAAGTCTTTTTCTAATGAGAATTACAAATCTCTTGAACATGATGATTTTTCTTTTATAATATTTAAAGATTCTTGCAACGTTATTGGTGAAGATTGTGTTAATGCTATATGATATTTTTTTAGTACTGGTAAGTTTCCCAATAAAATCAAACATACTGATATCATCTTAATTCCCAAGAGGTAAAATGCTCAATCTTTAAATCATATTCATCTTATCTCTCTTTGTAATACTTTGTATAAGGTTGTTGCTAAGCTTTAAGCCAATAGAATAAAAATTATACTTTCTTATATTATCAATCATATTCAAGTTGCTTTCATTAAATAGAGAGATAATGTTGATAATAGTATTTTAACAAATGAGCTTTTATGTGTTTTTAAATAAATTAATTCTACTAAGAGATTCTATTCTGAAATAAACTTACTTAAAGCTTTTGATTAAATTGATTGAGGTTTTCTATATGATAAAATGATCAGATTGGATTCCCTTATTGATTTTCTTCATTGGATTAAGGCATGTATGCCTGCTATTTATTTCTTTGTTATTATAAATGATGAAATGAATAATTATTCTGTTTCTTTTTCTAACTTGAGGCAAGATTATTCTCTTTCACCTTATTTATTTACTATTATTCTGAATGATCTTTCCTCTATTCTAAATATTCAGAATAATTATAGTATGCAATGTTGTTTTAATAAAGTTAATCATCTTACTTTTGCTAATATTATGAATATATTCATTCATTCATCTAATTTAAATGTTAACTTCTTTAAGCATGTTATTTGTTGTTTTAAGATTATTGATTCTATTATGTAGCAGACTTATGTAATGTTAGTGGTATGAATATCAAACATTTAACTTGGAAATACCTTGGTATTATTATTAATTGTTCTAAGCTGAATGTGATAGATTTCATATTATTATTGAAATGCTTCATAAATGGTTGACGGGTTGGAAGCAGAAAATTTTATTTATGCCTTATCATTTTCAATTAATCAATTAAACCATTTGATGTTATCATTGTTATAGTTTTGATACATATCTTTGACTAAATATATTAGGAAAAAAATTTTTCTTTCATTAGTAATTTTTTTCATAATAATAGTGATAATAAAATGACAACTATTTCTTAGAAAATAATTTTTTTGCCGAATGCTCTTAGAGGTCTTAGTATCATTTCTTTAAATGATAATAATTTGATATGTAAAGTAAAAGTTATTTAAAGGCATTCAACTTAAATCTTTTTTAGTAAATGGAATATGGATATTTATGATATCATTTGGATCAATACTATATCTAAAAGCTCTACTTTTTTTGAAAGACCTTACCAAAGTTGCTTTTAAAATGAGATGTCTTTTATTTTAAGTTATACTAAGAGCAATTTTCTTTTCTTCTTTGATCCAAAACTTAAAGGATCCTCTTTAATTGTGAAATAATGGTAATACAATTTTTTATTGGTTTCCTATACTCAAATTTATCAAAAATAAAGATGTTATTGTTAATGGCTATTGGTCTTTTTCTCAGCACTAGAATATTTTGACTTGTTGTTTACTTCTTATTTATAGCATCCCTATTTTTGATAACAGTATTAGCTAACGTTGGAATGAAAATGATTATTATAAGAACAAATTTGCATTAATTTATTAATGAAACTTTACTCATTGGAGATTGAAAACTATTAGTTTGGTATAAAGGCTATTCTATTAATTTGGTTTTTCCTTCTTAAGAAATTGTTAATATTGATCTTAAATTTAGTGATATTCTTAACTCTTAGGATATTAATACTATTTTGATTTTTTTTTTCTATACATTAATGATTTATAAACTTATAATTGTTTATTCTTTGAATATTCACTTTCTAATAATTTATTTAAGAACTGTAATCCTGTTAGAAATTTTTTCATTATTGTTAGCAGTTTTTTTTCAAGTTTTTACCATGTTAAGAGCATTAGTTACAATATTCACAAGAGATTTTACCTTTCAGTTGTTCAAACTATTACTTATGATATTTGATTTGAAGGAACAATGAAATTTTTAATAATTCTAATGCCTCTCCTTGTATTTCCTTCATTTTTTCTGATTATTCATTTGGAGGATGGTTTTGTTTAGTTTTTAGTGATTGATGTGCCCCCTTTTTTACTTTTGATCTCACCCGATTCTCTATTCTTCTTTTCATCATTATGTTATTCTTATATTTAATAAATGCTTTGTTTACTTACGCTCTGATTTGGGGTAGCCTTAATTTTGACTTTGTTATGTTGGGTTGTTTTGAGACGTTATTATGAAGCTTATTTTAGTGCTCTTGATTGGCTGTGTATATAAAGCTTTTCGTTAGTTTTGATATTTTTTTTATTCCCTTTTTTGTATATTATCTCTTTTAATAAGAAGATATTTATATTTGATTTTTTTTCAGAAGTTTAGGATTGGCTGACTCGTGATGATGTCTAACCTTTTATTAAAATCCAACAATTCTTTTGAATATTTTTAATATTTATTAGCTCCTGGAAGGAATTTTAATAATTGTGCAGTTAAGTTCTGAGTTTAGTGTCTTTTCTGTCTCTTCATTCCGTCGATTAAGTGGATTGTGGTTATTATTCTTTTTCTTTTTTATTTTGAAATTATTTAAGATAGGAATTCCTTGGCTATCTTCTTATTTTAATTTATGTTTTGCAGATGAGAGAATGATTGTTGAATAGAGACGTTGATTTGGTGCTAACTGGGATGGACTAACATTTTTTATTGCTTTTTGTTCGATCTTATGGAGCGGTTGTTGTTTGAATTGGAGGTTCGTATTTGCTCTATAATTTATAATTATGAGAAGAATGGACTTGTTTCTCCATTAAAGATACTGATCTTCTGGACTCTTTGCATGAAATTTTTGGTGTTTAAAGCTGTTGCTATTTTGATTTAGTTTTTTCTTTATTTAAATGTTAGCTTTTGGTTCACTTAGTTTGTTTATAGTTATTGGTTTGTTTTTTTCATTTCTTCTTTGTTTGGTGTTGAGTTGTAAGAGTGTTTTTATATATTTTCTTTCTCTTTGAATAATGTTGGACTTGACTCTTATTAAAAAAAAAAACGCTCCACTAAATAAGAAATGTGAGTCGCTCACATGGTATTAAAGTCTCATTTGAGGGAGTGTAATAGTTTATAAAAATTCTTTTAAAACTCACATGATGATAAGTGCCATAAAAAGCTCCGTTTGATGTGCCGAACATTTCTGTTTGAGAAAGAAAATTTGTATCTTAAGTTTTTATTAAAAAGTATGTAAGAACCATAAATCTTTCGACGACAATGAATCAAATGTGGAACAATGGAAGAACCGATTGGAGGCCCTCGCATTTTAAATTTGTCTAAAATAAATATTGCAACAGAAGAAATGGTCAAAGCATTTCACATCCAAATGTCAGATTCCCGTTTTCTCCACTTTCGCCACACCGAGATCAAGATAATAAATCATCTCTAATGTAGCCTAAGGGTCCGTTTGAAAGTGCATCACAAAGTCGTTCCCTCGTCGAGAACACTGACAGTCCCACACCTATGTTTGTTTCATCATCATCTGCTCGAGTTCCGTTAACCACAAAATATTTTTCCTCTATTTCAGAACACAAGATGACCATCACTTTTGCCAACATGTGCTGTTCATAAAATAAAAATGTTTAAGTCGTTAGTCCATCTCCTAACTTGAGTGAATGAATTTTTTAATTTTTAGAGATGGTTTTATAATAGGATTCAAAAATACACATCAAATTAATTATTTAAAATACAAGATTTTAGGAGCTACAATTCTATAAAATAAAATTTTAAATTATTAAACCAAACCTAAAGTCTCGGGGACACGTAATCGTCAACGTGGTCGATTCCCAGACCTGTACGACAGGAGACGACAGACCTGTACGGAAACCAACTCCTTTGGCTTTATGAATACCCTCGTCCCAAAAAAAAATTACGTCGGACCACTACCTCATTGAAGCACCAGGGCGGCGCGCTAGTCCCTCACTACCAATGTTCTGGTTCTCAACCTGCTGCGTTGTCTGCCATGGTACCCTCCGGCCATTCATCGTCGCCTTCGCCGCCACACGTGGTTTTGTTCGCCTTCCCCTTCGGAACGCACGTCTCGCCGCTCTATTCACTGGCGCGAGCTCTCGCCGCCGCAGCTCCGGCTGCGATCTTCTCTTTCGTGAGCACAGCTGAATCCCTCGAAATCCTCCCGCGAAACACCGGAAATCTTCGGCTGTTACCATTCGCGGAGGAGATCCGGGATGGTGGATCCTCTGCTGGAATTGAGGAGGTGATCGGAAAGTTCTTGGAGTCGGCTCCCGGGAAAATACGTGCTGTCGTGAAGGCCGCCGCTGCAGATGCTGGCGGGATACCGGTGAGCTGCGTGGTTAGCGATTCGTTTTTGTGGATGGCGGATTTTGTGGCAGAAGAGATCGGGGTGCCGTGGGTTGCTGTTTTTACAGGGTTTCCGTTGGCGTTATTAGCACACATTCACACAGATGATCTGCGCAGCCATTTAGAAAATGAAGATAAAGGTAATCATCGATGTTTGATGTATAGAAATTAACTCTAAATTGATTTAAGTTGATTCAGTAGTGGCTACTATGAAATAAAAACTAAATTTATAAATGAATGTTATCACATTAGTTGGTTCGTCATTTCAATATGCCTAAACTTAAGAGTAAGGATCTGTTTGGGGCAGCTGCAGCTTATTGAATAATCTTTTGATAAATTAGATGCGTTGACTATTACAAATTTTTAATTTTTTAAAAAAACCAGACCATTGCCAGAAAGCTACTGATAGGTGTAGTGTAAAAATGCTGTTTTCAACATTTTGAACATGTATAAGATGTCAAAACTCAGTTTACCCAAAAAGACCTGGTGCATTTTCAAAACGCCACCGCACCAAATAGGCTGCCCCAAACGGGCTCTAAGTTTTCTCTGAGTAAGGATCATAATGATCTGTTTGGAGCAGCTGCAGCTTATCCAGATAAGCAATTTATCCAGATGAGCAGCTTATCCAGATAAACAATTTATCATGATAAGCTACTGATCAACACCTGATCCAAATAAAATGACTAGTTGTTGGGTTTGTGCATTTGAAAAACAATTGATTTGCAGTTCTTTCTGGATAAATGATCATTTTGCCCCTAATCTAGATAAGTTGTTTAGCTGTTTGGTTTATGCGTTTGGAAAATAACTGATTTACAATTGTTTCTAGATAAATGACTATTCTACTACTCTGCAGTTGTGTTGTTTGCAACATAATTGTTTCGACTATATATTTTGAACAAAAAAGTTCATAATAGTATAAAAGACTGATACACACATCACTTAATAGTGAATATCAAGAAATCTAAAAAAAAAATGCATATTGAAATTATAATTAATAGTATGATAATATTCATTTTAAAATGCGGAAGAAACATGTCATGAACAACGTTTTCCTTTAGGGATACTATCAGACCCCAACACTATCGACAGTGGAATTGGACCGACTGTCTGTCCATCTTAAGAAGTTACACGTCTCTGAACGGTCTGCCCACCCCAGGAACATGTAACACTAACCAAAAAATGAGCAATGGGCCATCCAGAAGAACCCATAAGGTCCTGAGTCTCAGCATGTACCTCACAATCCCAACAATATATATACACACACACACACACACACACACACACACACACACACACACACACACACACACACACACACACATATATAAAACCCAAACATCAAATAAAGAAAAAAAATCACATTAAAGTTTCAAATAAAAAAATATCCGTGATACAAGTGGGATCCAATAAACATAAAAGTTCCTAAATTAACAAGATAGGTGCATTCAAGTTTCAAAAATGTCATCCGCTATCTACTCTCTCAATGCTGCCATCTTCGATGCAACTTCACCTTCTCGTGTGTGATCATCTTGTGATTTCATTTGTAGCTGTGATGTGAGATGAATTAGCAGAGGAGCCAGAAAATTTGTACATTGAACTTGGAGTTGGTGACATTCAGGCTGAAGGAGAGCTGAGGGTGTATATAAGAAGGAGAAAGCATTATGTGGGAATAGTGCTTGTAGTGCCATTCGTGCCAGCAAGTCTCTTATCTCAGTCTATTTTGTCTCTTGAGGCATTTAGACCATCTATTGCAGACTCAAAATTCACATGTGATATGATTCTTGTTTCTTCTACTTTTAACCCCACAACCTTACGGAGGAACTCTCACAACATTGCAAGACTTTTTCCTGATCATTTTGAGTGGGTACAGTTGACCTCATTTTTGGTGAGGTCTCTTCTTCTTCTCAAAGCGTAGGGTCTAAACTTAGGGCTTTCTGTTGGACTCTCTTAGAGGACTAGTCTGGGACCTGCATCAACTTGAAATTCGAGTCACTTCTTGACTTCTTGTAGTTTCATATGTGCGGTTCTAAATCCTCAACATTTGGTTGAGTCAATTAAAACTAACGTTATGAAACTCAAGTTTAGTACCTATAGAGTCTAAAGCCTTAGGAAACTCTTTGTGACTTTCGCGTACTCTCATGATGCACGAATACCCCAATTCACGCGCTCGATGCACTTAGATGATGCCAGTGCAAAGGTAAACTTTAGGTTTTGCATATGTAAATACACGGGAATTTGGTGCTTCGCTGCTGTACAATGCAAAAATGTTTAACTCTAGTAATTTAATTACAGTAAGGTCTCATATTTTGCATAGAAGCGAATTTAGTGGGGAAGTTGACGGCTGTTCCCTTCCTTTGTGCTATATTTAGCCAGATAAATGAGGAATGCTTTTCATTTTTTTTGTGTGTAGTCGTATGTTTCCTAAGCCTCAAATCCAATTTTTATATACAAATCTATGCATGTCTTGGTAGTCGATGTTTTACTCATTTGGGCTCGTTTTGTTTTACCATTCTCGCTGTTGGTAAGCATCTGTTTATTCCTTATAAAAGAATATATATACATATATATATATATATATATATATATATATATATATATATATATATATATATATATATATATATATATATATATATATATATA
>NEWO01000261.1:728525-759623 GCA_003013225.1 Phalaenopsis aphrodite
CATATACATATATACATAAATATATACATATACATACAAATATGCGTATGCATATAATATATATATATATATATATATATATATATATATATATATATATATATATATATATATATATATATAATGTGTGTGTGTCACCTTATATGCGAATAACTTTAAAAAATCTAATACTAGTAATATTTGATGTGATATTAATATTTTATATATTATAGGATGGTTACGTTCTCATCAAAGACTAACAAGAGAACATACGCACAACTGTAACTGCTACTAATTTATTTTTAATGAAAGTTTAATGATATTTTGCAAATTTCAGTGTTATGATATTACATACTGTACATCCTGCTTGAAGGTTAACATGGTAGAACTTTCAGCAAAGAGGCGGCTCTCCCAGGTTTGTACTTAGCTGCCGGCTTGTTCATGCAGAACGCCATCATTCCTCTTCATCTGATTGTGCTGCTGATCCAGCTACAGCCATAGAAAATATCTTTGTAGAATGATGATCAGGCAATACGCCTGCATAAATGGCACAAATTGTTTCAAAATTTTATCAAATAAATATTATTATAATGACAAGTATAAATTTTACCTTGACAAGAAAGAAAAAATGTTATGAAGACATCAAACTGCCCCAAATTAAGACAATCATAATAATGCATTAAAAACGAACATAATTTTTAAAATATGAAACAAATGTATCTGTGAAAAGGTTGGAATACATGTCATGTTACTCATAAAATTATTGTAAGGGCCAATCAATGCAAAATTTCCCAAGGCAATTTTTGGTTGCGCAAAGATATGGTTTTTTTCTAGTAATGTCGCATGAGGCCATTAATGTGGATCAGATTTTGGCTCTTCGATTATTTTTGGTGGTAGAGTTTTCCTATTTGCGTGGCCATGTTATCTATCAGGTGGGAGCAATTCTTGCAAACAGATTGTGTTCGATTCCTCAAAGTGATTGTTGTAATGACAGAATAAGAGTCTATTCTACACTCATTCTTTGCAATATGTGTATAGAGGAAAATATGCACTTAATTCTTGCAATATTTTCTATCAATATTGAACAAGTTTTTGTTATTGCTCGAGGCTATTCCCATTTATTCTTGTGGAAGCGGTTAGCGGCTACATCTGGATGCCTTAATTACCCGTCATTCATGAGGATTGGATGTGGCACTTCAATTACTGAGAAGTTAATTGGAAACTAGTTTTTTTATAAATACCAATAAGCTAGTCATGTAAAATAGCAACTTGGCTTCAGTAAAATTTTCAAACTTGTGTATTAGTTTGATGTGTTCTCCTAAAAAGTGTCCATAGCTTGGTTTTAATTTAAATATTTTTTAATTTTCATCTAAAGAAAGTAAGTTTAATGGCATTTGATCAGTGAGTTCATGTTTTCTTTGTAAAATGTATATTTATTGCAACATTCTAATTATGCTAGAAAATCCTAATTTTAAAAAACCATGCATCACCCATTTTGTTTTTTTCAAGTTAAAAATCATGCTTTGAAAAGCAATGAATTTATTAAATACGCAATCAGATGGATGCATTTAGATTCCAACATTGCTTTCAAACAACATAAACCTTCTCAAAAGTCCCTCATAAGTAATGTATGCACTTTCACACTCAAATGAATGAAAACGATAACATTATTTTTAAAATATGTTTTTTGAGCCCTATACAAATTCAATTGTTGGTAAAAATAGACTTCATAATCCAAGTTGCTGCCAGCATGACATCTACAGAAATTATAAATGCTTCTATCAATTACCTCAATTTGGCCATCAACATGAGGGAGGAAAACGTAAATAAACAATAAGTTAGCGCCCAATTGTTTCCAAAAGATAGTCCACAAATAACATATGAATCGAATATCATAATCAAAAACTATAAAAAGAAATAGTTTATTAAAATTTGATGTAAACTCTAGGTTAGAGCCCAAAATTTTCCAAAAGATGCAATGATGGGCCTAATCCATAAAGACAAACTAATCCCTTAAACGATAACTTTGCAATGTGTGAAGCTTCAATATATTGGAAATCACAAAGAACCACTATAACACGCGACTATAGAACGTCCATACATATACCAAATTAGGGTGCTTCAAGAAGATATTCAATCCAACATTGCTTCATAATTTTTCCTGGTTGACAAATCCTACATTCACCGCCTCTCTCAACATTATAATTGAAAGAGGTTCAATAGAATCTAAACTCTAGGAGATGTACGGTCATATCACATCAAACATGTCAAACAAATGCACTGACATGCAATGCACAAATAAAAACTTACAAAAAGATGCGAGGGCAATGAATAATTTGGAACCTTTGAAAGGAATCCATTTTATTTGTGGAAAGTGGATGGGATTACAAGAGTGATATTCTTAATCTCAATATATTTAATTCAAATTTTCTCTAAATCATTCAAAATTGACTCAAAAAGGGCTTGAAATGAGTATGATATAAAATGTATATTTAATACATATTACAACACTTATCTTTATGTACTTAATTACTCAAAAATTAATGTTCAGAAACTTAAATGACTGGAAATGATTTTGATTTCAACTGAAGTTTTAAGTAAAAATCGCTATTGGAATTTTTTATTTCAAGTTAAACCAAACTCACTCAAACTCAACTCAACATCAACAATAAGTAGTATGCAATGTGGTTAAAAACAGTGACATTCATGCAATGGAATTTACTAACTTGACAATTAAAGAGATGTAACTAAGAACATTCACAAGAATGTTGTCTATGCCGCCTGTGTTTGTAAACATTAAAAATTTTATAAATGTTCGAGCCACTTGGCACGAAAAGAATCAAGATTCTTTTGTGAATCAAAATTCTTTTGTGAATTGATAACTCGTGGTGCTAAATGACAAAAATAAAGAATGATGACATTATGTAATATTGTGATGCCAATAATATAAATTTTAGATTACAACATTAAATTACACTACACGTAACGCAGGTTTTCTTGGGTCATTTAACTTTTCACTAAAGTAAGCGATAGGATAACCTTTGTTAAGAATGTCACTAATGCCTACTTTGAAAGTGTCACAAATAACCATAAAAACATTGTTAAATAAAAGAGACACGGAAAGAAAAATTTTATTTTCATGATAATTTTGAAGGCCTTTGCACAGTCCAATGAACTTTTTTTTTCTTTAAGAAGATAGTCAGTACGATTAAAGGATATTAATCTATTAGAATTAAATAAAAATATAACACTCAATAGGACGAAATGGATAAAAAAGAACTCATGTAGTCGACCCCACTTAGAGGGATAAAAGCTTGTTGTTGTTGTTGTTGTTGTTCTTCTTCTTCTTCTTCTTCTTCTTCTTCTTCTTTAAGAAGACAGTGAATAACACCGGCATTGTCGGGTCCCAAGCTCCGGATGTGAAAAATGGAGGGTTGCGTTAGGTAGGTAGTCGATAGCCAACATAAAATTTATCGGAAAATCATGATATAATCCTTGAAACCCTTGTGTAAATAAGACACAATAGAGAAAAATGATTCATGCAACCGACCCAACTTAGTGGGATAAAGGCTTGTTGTTGTTGTTATAAGAAGACGTTAAATAGTGGATGAAAAAGCTAAAATTAACAAGAAATCTACTACATATGGTGGTCAAACTATGAAAGCTACATGCATCCACAATAGATTCAGGTTGAGGGCACTCAATAATGGCCATCAAGAGGATTAGCCTCCAAACATTTGGTGGACAAAACAAAGCCCAAAAAGTTATTTGCAATATTTATAAAGTGCACATCTTGATATTAATAAAAAATTTCCCATTTTAAAATGTTTCTAACACAATTTTTAGATGTTCTAATTGGCACAATTTGGCAGAGTTGTGCAAAAGAAAATCAATAAACTGCATATCAGAGAAAATTGACTATTAATTATTTTAGTACCTAGTCATCTCATGAATATGATGGAATTAGATTGTTCAAACAGTAATAACTAATCAATTAGACATTATGTGGTGATTTCAAAAGCAGTATAACATTCGTCTCCAATTTGACCCAAATTTGATTGGCAACTGCCGTTCCTTAAATTTCAAATATATCTAAGAGAAATAGGAGATTCCTATAATCACATCAAGTGTATCATAAAAGCACGAGATAAAGAACTTGCATTTAAAATGGCTTTGTTAGCATAAGTGAAGAATTTATCATTTTTAAGCATTAAAAGAAAAAAAATAACACAATAACCCAAAACTTTTTACGATACTATTCGAAATGAGTCCATCAACTAGACATTCTTATCCATTTTATTTATAGTTTCACTTCCCTCTTAATTACTAGTGTGGAAAAATCACCATACTTGGTCATCACAATCACAAGTTCCTTTGATACACTTCATTGAGTGACAATACCCTCAAAAAAACAATGTAACTTCGAAACAAAATATGTAACTTGTCTCACATTAAGCAATTGTTTCACTAGTTGTTTGCAATAACAGGCAGTTATTCCCTCTCACATTAAGCAATAGTTTCACTAGTTGTTTGCAATAATAGGCAGTTATTCCCTATTTGGCCTTAATTTCAGCCCAGCTAGTAAATTGGTGGGGTTGCCTAAGCAATCAGTATCAAGCTAGTTGGCCAAAATCATTTGGCCGAACCTCCTAACTTAATTGTAAAATGAATCAACTTACAATTAGATACATCATGCCATTCACAAAAAAAATTTATTGCACAAAAAGCCAATTAGGAAGGCATTGGGGCCAAGCTAAAAATAAAACGTGGATGCATTAATCACCCTAAAAGCTTCATTATGATCATTCTAATTAAAAAAGTCATTATAAGGCCCCACTCAATCACACTTTTTTAAGGGCTAGCATTGATCATTCAATTCATATGGGAATCTCCTTCATTGCCTGAACAGAATGTTATCTACGGTTTCCTTGATTTAAGGTTGATATAGGTATTGTTCTCCAGTCATGACAAAAGATGAATATAAGTATCCCTCTGATAAAGACTATCATTAAATTCTTTCTTAGAATGAACAGGTTAATGAGTTTTTTTTTTTTTTTTCTCCCCTATGTAGCTTATAACTTTTCTAAGAACAAGAAAGGTGGGCATAATTGAGACACCTTTGATGGTGCCTTCAACTTAGGCATAATCAGGTGAGAGATGAATAAGACATCAATTCTTCAACAAGACCCTTAAGTTCACCCATAGCTATCTCAAATATCACTTATAATTAAACCCTAATTGTATTCATAGAACCCATTTAGACTCAACACTATGCACAAGTGCAACTAAATTATCTCCAAACTTAATCAAGTTCAATCACGCATTGATTTGTCCTTTCTTGAGCCTCTTCAAGTAAATTAGTTCTCATGGATGATAGCATGATTCTCTTTTAATGCAGCTGCATGCAATGAAAAATGGTGAATGCTGTGGTGTGACGCAACTAATAACAGGGAACAATAAGTTAATGCCAATGTTAACATTCTTTGAACATAGTAGTCCCAGTCCTTGAGCAAGTAGTCAATTCGAAGGAAAAAAAAAAGTGCTCAGATGGTAGAAAGCAGGCAAGTTGAAGTTTTTTTAAGCATATGGAAGTTTAGAATATGATTCATGTAGAATTTAACATCTCACTCAATACAATAGAACTTTCTTGATATTAACTTAGAACTTGCCAATTACATGGTTATAACCTACATAATAGTGTTAACCTTTTAATAATAAGAGGTTGCAGTAGTGATTATTGGCCGGAACAAGACAACATGCACCAAGAGTAGAGGCATACACGGCAGCAACAGCATTAAGCTTCAAAATAAAAACAGCTACGTTTTTCATTGAGCAATTTCAGCAAACAAGAAGAAAGCGAAATGTTCATTGGAATAAAAGCAAGCATAGCAATAATAACAAAAGTTCTCAAACAATGAATTAAGCAAGCAAGTAGGAACGGTAGCAACTCTAGCATATGTAAAATTGATGTCCATGGAATAGAATTTCAAAAAACCAGGAAATGTCTAAAGATTTTGGTAATAAAAATTAACAGAAGCGGCAAGTGGATAACAACAAATTGAAATGGTGAACATCAACAACTCACTTCAGGAAACAATATGAAAATTCAAAAGCATGCAATAATTAGAAAAAGGAAATGTTGTAATCTAAGCACAATGAAAGATAGATGGAAGGTTTCCAAAAATTTATAACTTCTCATACCAATATTGAACTCGGTAGATGAGGGATCAAAGAGATAGAACTGAGAAGAGAGTAAAGAAGAGAGAGGAGGATAGAGGAGCAAGTCTCCACCGGGAAGAGAAGAAAATGAAGCTTTTCTACATTTGAGAATATCTACTTCATTCATCAAAGGCCATCAAATTCATTTTTTAAAAAAGGTATTTAAAAGACAAAAGCTCTATGGCATACATGATAAGATTATAATGTCTAATTACTAATAGTCAAAAAGGTACAAAGCCAAGTGAAATGCATAATATATCCTAGAAGAGCACAAAATAAACCAAAAAACACAAATAAGATTTAAACAACAAAATTATCTAGAATCAACTTCATCAGTGAGGTAAAAGTCAAAATCTGTCCGGAAATAAAATATCTGGACTCATGTAGCATGTGGCAGTAGTTGATCTAAATCATAATCTCTATCCTTCATTTATGCCGGTAAAATACTATATTAAACGCACTTAAATTCAAATTTACAATGAAAAGATCATTTAACCAAATCCTCAGTGAAAACTCCGTCAATCAATTGCAGTGCATAATAGTTGACCCTTAGTTTGTGTGCAATGACTCAATTGGGCTGTCAGATCCTACAGAATACTACAGACCAAAACGGTTGTGAAAGCTCAGACGCCCTAATCAGATTTTTACTCATCCACATATGGATGGACATGGCCTTATATTAAGCAGAAAAGTTACATCTCAAGCTAGCAAATCCAGTTGACTCGCAAACTATTAAATTACAGACTTTGACCTAGAACTGCCACACCCCCTTTAGTTTTTTCATCTTAATTTAGCAAAGTGAGAGCAATAATAATTTATTTCTACTGATGATTAAAACAGGGTAGGACCTTGACTGGATTGGAATGAGCTTTCTCTCTCCTCCTATGCCTCTCCATTCAAGAACCTTCATACAAAACACATTGATCCCCCCACCTTAACCCTCTATTAATAGAAACAATGGAGTGTTATTAAACGTTAAATGGTAAAATCCTAGTTATTAGAAGTGTCATTAACTTCAACTCCAATCAAAGATGGAAGAAGTAGAACCCAATTTGAATAGCAAAGAGCACTTGAAAACAATGCCAAATACTTACAGCTCATGGCCAAGTAATATTGTATAGAAAACCTAAAAAGATGCCATCATGGCAAGTGGTAGTTTTGCCTTCTGCTGAAGATTCTTCAATTCTATATTACACATTTTTAGACTACATTTTTAACTATGAAGCTGTGTGTCTCCCTATATCTAAAGAGCCTTAGATTAGCTGGACTTGATGTCTTAGGCTAAACGCTAGTTAGCCATCTGGGTTGTTTAACCCCATAGCAATAAGTACAAATCAGAGTAATCAAATAGGAGTGGGAATCATGTGAACTGAGTTGGGTTGGATATTGTCAAAAATTAGTTAAAGGCTTTGCCCAAACTCGACCTAGCCAATTTGTGGGTTAGGACCAATCCTAGTTTTTTTTTTATTGTTTAGCTCAGCCTGGAGATAAACTTGCACAAACACAACACAAAATATTATCACCAAAAATTACGTGAACTTACATCTTCAAATCAAGAGCATTGGCAAGCAAATTTGGATCAATCATGTAAGGCAAACTGCACGCCTCGTGTATAATCTAGTCATTCAACTGTTTGTTTTCTAAGGTAATCCGTTTATCAGATCGTCACAACTCAAATACAAGCAGCCTATTTATCCCCAAAATAGAAGCAAAACTTAGACAATTTTCTAATAAAACAAAATTGTTGGTGGAGTATATTTGTTATGATGGTTTTAACATAAATTAGAGGACATTTGTGAGGATTAGTTTTTAAGCCAAAATGGAGTTATATCATTCAAGTCAACCACGTGTCAACATAGTGTTGACCATTAAAACAAAAATTAAAAAAAAACAGAGAGCATAAAATAAAAAAAAAAAAAAGCCTCTAAGTGCTCCCACCCCGGAATGTCATAATACTAATTTGCTCATTGGGACCATAATCGAAGAAACCCCCACTTCTATCGGTTTCAAAGGCACGAACGAAAGGAATTTCTGGTTTCCTGCAGGCAAATTCACTACTCCGGCTTCTTTTCTTAGTTCTGCACGAAAGAGACAACATTCGTGTACACGAGCTCAGCATGTCATCTCTCTATTTGAATCCCATACTACTTGCCTCCGACAAGAAAGGCAACGACGTGACCGTTGTGTATAAAGTCCTCTGAAAATCCTAGCCATCTCTCTATGACGCACGATTCAGCTAGCCAAAATCCTGCCTCACTCTCCTCTAGTGACTAAAACTCTTTCAATATAGTTGTGGTTAGCACTTGTGAAAAAAACAATGACGGGATCATGACATACAAAGAAATCCAAAAGTCTGATTTTTCCTTCTTCTGCCTTCCCGAAGCCTTCCCTCTGCTCCACACGCAAAAAACACACCAACCCTATCTGAAACTTGGGTCTCTTTTGTCCGTGATCTTCCACGCCATCATCACTCCAAGTCTCAAACGCCACTCGACTTCTTCCTTGTGTTGCAAGAGTCGTCAGTCCTATGCATATCCCTACATCGAAGCCCTGCTCAACCTCTTCTATTCACAAACAGTCGAAACCTTAATTTCACACTACACTGTACCAAACCACTCTCACTACACTATCTGTTCAATTCAAATAAAACGACAACTACATTTACCCGAACCGAACCCAAAAAACCTGAACCACAATCCTCCCCACTCATTTTTTTTTCCAAAAAAAATAAAATATCAAAGAAGTAAATAATTTTTTATTTTCATTTCATCGATTTCGCCATTTTTTTATCGTTGATTTTGTTGATTTGTTGCTCGAAAAGATATAAAAGGGGGTGGAGGAAGTTTTAAGTTTTTAAATATCCAATTGAGGAAGTTTGAGTACCTGTCAAAGGAATTATATACCATTCAAGAAAAATTGTATACTCACTTGAAAAAAAATTATAGAAGTTAGGAAATTTAAGTACTTGTCCTAGAAAATCCAAATACTTGTTCAGGAAATTGAATAACACTCAGGGAAAGTTGAGTAGTATTAGGAAAATGCATGCTTGTGATTGTGTTTGGGTGAGAGATGTGCAGAAATGCGGAAATACCGTTCGAGAGATTTAAAGCAAAAAAATTTAAACATAAGCACACAAACAAGAAAACCGAACACCAAAATTTAATGTGGAAAAACCCAAAAATGGGGAAAAAAAAGCTCAGTCATACCAAACTAAGAAATTCACTGAGAAAAAATGGAGAGAAATGTACAAATTACACCACTCTCAAGCCTCTACAACTTTGGAACTCAATGATGCTCATTTCTTCTCTTTAACACGAGAAAATGTGAAATAAAAAGCCTTCGACACAGACTCTTACATTCTCATAGAGAAAATGAAATTTAAACACCGAACTGCATAAATTCAATTAGACACCTAGGCAACAACACCAAGCACTGGGTTTCTGAGCTTCTGAGCTCTCTAGTTTAGGGAACGGTATGAGAGTGACTGCGCCACTCCTTAGGGCTGCAATTCCAAAGGCTCTATCCAAGATGAGCACTAGGCACCCTCACTACCATCAGAGTTGCACTCCATGTTGGGCCGTCAATCCAGACTTAGAAATCTCATTAATAAGATAAAGGGTGTCTTCAATGTTATCTTGAGCCATCACTATTGTTCATTTGATCACCTTCCATAAATCACCTGTGAAAGTATCATATACTCTGACCTTGCAAGGTGACTCATAGAAATCAAATCTCTCTTCAAATATGGAACAAGTCCAACTTCATTGAGTTTTCAGATTGACTCATTTGGCAATCTCAAGTCAACATCACCCTTTCCAGCAATACTACAGGCATTGTCTCCAAAATACATCTTCCCTTAAGAACATTGAGTCTGGAGGCTTTGTGCCGAGGGGACATGCCTAGCATAGTGTTGTGTCTGCCTGTGAATATGAACATACATGTCAAGAATTTAGTATTCTATTCAGCAAGAAAAACCTCCAGACTCCAGACTCTTGTGAATATGATTGTATTGGCGCTGGTGTTGTATAACATAATGTTGTGTCTACCTGTGGATCTCATGTATCTCCCAATCTATGATCTCCTGGGCGGCAGTCAATCGATCCAAATGCCCAAAGGTCTCATCTACAGATGTCTAGAAGAAGTGGAACGTCGTCGAGAAGAACTCTCTCCTCGCTTGTGTGGGGGCAGAAGGTAGGCCATAGGCCTGAATGGAGGCCTAGGAAATAGGTTTCTGGGGTTGAAGTCACTCCTCTCTTCCCCTCTCTACTCCTGTTGAGTCACATAAGTTAGTGATGGCCTAGAACTATAGTGGTTTGACCACTGGCAATATAAAGAACAGGCTCGTGAATGATCACCCAATACCAATGGATACACCCCGTTGGATACAATAGTTTAAAACTACCATATCTGTCATGACATCAGTGAGGTTGGTGGTGGGCGAAATCCTAGATACAATGAAGTAGAGCTAGGCTTTGGATATTCTGTTCAAATGAGAAAATTTATCCTATTCTCACCTTCTCCTGTCCCTGTCTTCCAACAGTAGCAAACATACCCCAATTTCTCCTGGATATCTCGACTTGAATCTCAGACCTAGGTGACTGAAAAACTCGCTCGGGGATTAATCTCTTCCTCAAAATTATTCCAGAATAGCGTTGGGAAGCCTTTAAGCTCACAAATTTCCTCTCATCATATTGGGTTTCCTCACTTACCCCTCATTTTACGCGGCATTATGTGAGGAGTTGGGAAAAAAGGTTGAAGAGGAAATGAGGAAAACTCGATAAACTCACGGTGAAAATCCAAAATGATGGAAGATCACACTTTAGGATGGGAAGAAGATTCAGATCTGAGTGTTTGACGGCTGATTTTTGGCTCTAACGGTGTCTTCTGAGAGAGCTAGGGAAGAGTATGGATGCGGCATGACTCCGACTCTCGACAAGAATAAAGAAGAAATAACGAGCAAGAAAAGAAACAAAAATGAGTTTTAAAACCTAGATCACGCTAGGCGTGATCACGCTGGTAGGGCATTTCGCCATTCGGACCCAAGTTTTTTTGTAATTCGAGCACTTGAACATCTAGAAATTGTTTTAGAAGAGTTGTGATAATTTTGTTGGAGTTCAAAAGAGCATATCATACTCTTATGATTTTTTTTGGGGAGGGGGGGTGGGGTTATGTGATCAAGCCTTGATCTCTGCTTTAATTCTTCCAATTTTCTTACTAGATATTATGAATATCTTATAAAGGTTTTGTCACAGATTATCTTCCAAAAAGTAATTCTTAATCCCTAAATTCTTTCGAATATTAACTCTCTTCCGATCGAATATCAAATCAAGGTGAACGTTCTTCACCATTGCTAAAAATTATCAGAGATTGCTCCAAGTTTAATCGGGGATCCATGATGCTTTGGATTAACGTTCAAGTTACTTCTGCTTCCGAGAGAGAAAATAAATTTGGGAGAAGACTTGCCTGTAATGGGTACAGAAAAGATATCAAGCGAGAGTCAACTGTAGAATCTTTTAAAGAGTGGAAATGAGGTTGGTAAAGCTTCTCAAAGTAAGATGTAAGACAAGGATAGAAATATTACCTCAGAATAGATCTAATCATCAGGATGATGAAATATTTGGGATTTATGGGTCTGCGAAACCAAGATTTTTTATCTTATCTCACAGACGTAAGACAAAGTTTAATTATGAGAACCTCGTTTCCTACAAGAGATAATCTCTCATAGTTAATTTCATCTCTAGTATCATAGACCCTAAAGAAAATTCTTGAATAATACGATAAACCAAATTGTTAAAGATTAAATTTTAGAAGGGAGGATTTTAAATGAAAAGGACTTACAAATCAAGGGCCCGAATAGAGAGCTATACCTGATGAGAAGTGATTTAGAAAACTTAAATTGATTTGACTGTTATAAATAATTAGGAACCCTGAACTAGGAATAGAGTTGGGTAAGAAAGATTTCTAGATAGAAAATAAAACTCTAAGCTCTATAAGGTGTCATAATAGGTGGACTAACCTAGACACTGGGGAAGGATTTACCCGGTCAAGCGAAGTGTGAAGGCCTTATTCGTTGATAATTCACTATTCATTGAACTCAGTCTCCTAGAATTTAGGTGCAGCCACTACCCTTTGGTTATGAAAATTGTACTCATAGCATTTCCTCAACTCCATATAAAAGGATAAAAGGAATTTATCCTTTTGCACTTAGATTTATCCTGTGTGCCCATAAAATTGATAGAAAGAAATCAGCCACTTTCTTTTAGATTCTTTTACTTTTATTTATTTATTTATTTATTTATTTATTTATTAGTAGAGTGACAATAAGCTTATTTGTGGTTCGACCTAATCATTCGTCCTCAAATGATAAATTAATAAAAATTTAAGGCAAATTTCTTGATTTTGATAAAAATCTTTAGCATTTTTATAACAAATTGAGAGTCCTTGCCTGTGAGCATGACAATTGTAAGAATTAAGATAGGCATCCAATCAAAACTGCACCTATATTAAAATAAGAGAGGGGCCGGCGCTTTCTTCGTCATGCAGTTATCAAGAAATATTGATAACAAAACAAATAATATACTAGGCATATTAATAATGAGCATAACCAAATAATAACAAAACTTTAATATTATTGGAAAAAACTTTAAAAAAAAAACCAATCTAATCAGCCCCATCTATGGTTCAAATTAGTTATGTTACCACATAATTAATTCTTAATTTTAATATGTTGTAAGAAAAGTGTCTCATTAGTTTGCTGCAAAAAGTAAGTAGAGGAAACAAAACCCTACAAATTAAGAATAAGCAAATTGGATACATTTGTCTTGTAGTGATTATGAGATGAGGATGAACTAAATATTGAGCTAGTTACATCTACAACAACAAGAAAAATAAAAAAAATGGGATCGGCTACATGAATCATTTTTCTCCATTGTGTCCTATTGAATGTCTTATTTTCATTTAATTATAATAAATTAAGATCATTTTTTATACAATATGTCCAAGTTTTTCTAATGCTACCCCTACCTTTCTTAACATAATTCGAATCTAAAACATCTACTCTCCTAACCAGATCATCAGATGGTCGACGTTTAATGTGAACAATCCATCTAAGACGACTCTCTCTAATTTTATCTGCCACAAAAGCTACACCAACCCTATCATGGATATATACATTTCACATTTTATCTCTAAGTGTAAAGCCACTCATCCACCTAAGCATTCTCATCTCAACAACACTTAACTTAATTTTATACTTCTATTTTAAAGGCCAACATTTGGTGTCATAAAGCATTGCAGGTCTCGCCGCCATCTTATAAAATTTTCTTTTCAGTCTAGGCGATACTTTTCTATCACACAATAGGCCCAAAGCATTCCTCCACTTCAACCAACCAACTTGAATTCTACAAACAATATCCCCATCTATATCACCATTACTTTGAACAATAGATTCGAAATATCTCAAGCATTCACACCTTTTAATACTTTGATCCCCCGTAGTTACAACTTTGTCACTAGAGCTACTACTACGAAAATTACATTCCATGTATTTAGGCTTAGTTTTACTCAACCGAAGGTCTTTAAACTCCAATATTGACCTCCATAATTCAAGTTTTTTCCTAAGTTTCTTCTCTAGTCTTATTAACAAAAAGGATATCATTAGCGAAAAGCACACACCAAGATATATCCTCCTATAAATGTCCAATAAGAGCATCCAAAACTAAAACAAAAAGATATGGGCTTAAAGCCTATCCCTAATGTAATCCAATAGAAATAGGGAAATATTTGGTCAATCCTCCTGTTCGAACATAAGTAACAGCTCTAGTATACATATCTTTAATGACTTGAATATAATTCATATCAATACATTTCTTCTCTATAACTCTCCAATGGATATCTCTTGGAACCTTATCGTAAGCTTTTTCTAAATCAATAAAAATCATATGTAGATCCTCCTTATTCTCTCTGTACTTCTTCATCAAACCTCTCAATAAATGTATAGCTTCCATAACAGACTTGCTCATAATAAATTCAAACTGATTATGAGAAATCTGTCATAAATCTTAACATATGTTCAATTATCCTCTCCTATAATTTTAAAGTATGACACATCAACTTAATTCCTCTATAATTTGCACACTCTTGTGCATTCCCTTTATTCTTAAAAATGGGGACTAAAATACTCTTCCTCCATTTCTCGGACATCTTTTTAGTTTTTAAAATAATATTAAAAAGTTTACTAAGCCAAGAAACTCTCAAATGTCCTAAATATTCCAAACTTCAATTGGAATATCATCAGGTCAGAAAAACTTTTCACCCTTGATTTTAAAAGCCTCATCAACTTCTATTTTACTAATGCCGTGTTAAAAATGAAATATTTTATTATTATTAGTGATATTAAGATCACTACAGTCGATCGTATTTTCAAAAACTTCATTGAAAAGTCTATCAAAATAACTCACTCATCTATGTTAAATATCTTTCTCTAAGAAAAGCACATTTTGATGTTCATCTTTAATACACTTTATTTGAGTCAAATCATCACTATTATTTTCTCTTTGTTTGGCTAGTTTATACAAATGTTTTTACCCTCTTTAGTATCTAATCTATTATAAAAATCACTAAAAGTATAATTTTTAGCGTCAGAAATTGTTCTCTTAGACTCTCTATGGGTCATTTTATATTTTTTCCAATTCTCTAAGCTTTTACATCTAAACCAGTTTTTATAACATAACTTTTTATATTTTATCATTTCTTGCACATTTTTATTCGACCACCAACAATTTTTTTTATAAAATATTTCCTTTTGATTCTTCAATTACAACTTTTGTCACTTGTTTAACAGTGTTTGTTACTTTATTCAACATAGAATTTGCTTTTTCATGAACATTTCAAATCTCGAAATCTAGAAATTACTCATTAAAATAATTGTATTTGTGTCTATTAGGTGCCCTGATCTAATTCTATGAGAATGGTACCCAATATTCTTTAGTTTACAACTCATCATCTTGAAATCTAGAACTGGTAATCGATGTTGGGTATTTAAATTCTCACTAGAAATGACCTTACAATCATTATATTTTCGATGATCCCTTCTCATAATAAAATAATCAATTTGTGTATTCTTAGATTCATTCTTATAAGTAATAATATACTCATCTCTTTTCTTGAATAACATACTAGTAATAACAAAATCATACGTTACAGTAAAATCTAATATAGTTCTGCCTACTTCATTAATCACACCAAAACCGTAGCCACCATGAATATTTCTAAAAGATTCTACCACTCTACTGACATGTCCATTTAAATCTCCTCAATAAAAATTCTTTCTTCAAGATGTATCATTTATACTAAATCTTCTAGATCAATCCAATTTTTTTCTTTGGAACTTATATCTATACCAACTTGAGGAGCATAAATACTTATAATATTAAAAATCTTAGTATCAACAACAATCTTAAAGGCTATAGCTCTATCCCCAATTCTATTAATTTTTACAACATTATATTTCAAAATCTTATATAATTACACCACCATTTCTAGTGTGACTTTTACCTGAATGCCACAATAAAACCTAAGCTATTAATCTATTTAGTCTTTTCTCCGACCAATTTAGTTTCTTGAATGAATAAGATATTTATCTTTCCATGAATCATAATATCATCTAATTTCATTAATTAATATGTTTGAGTACTTATATTTTAAGATCATATCATAATAATAGTTTCATGGACTAACTTCTTTACTTGCATTCATCTGTCATGTGGGAACTTTTGCTTATTTAACACTACCCCCGGACGCCGGTGTAGCGGCATTTGCACACCTTTCACTGTATTCAGATCATATAGCGCGTCACTTCCAGATAACACCATAGCATTTACACAATGGTTAAAAGGAATCATGTCATGATTTTTCGACAAATTTTATGTTGACTATCGACTATCTAACACAATCCTTCACTTTTCCCATCTGGAACTTGGACCCTCCAATAGCAGTGTTTGAACTAATTACATCTAAATGCAATAAATCAAATGCATAGCAAGTGAATGTACTAAGACTTTTCTAATATACTCCATTTCAATGCACAAAACAAATAATCAAAATTTTGACCATATTTATTTTCTGTACAATAAATTATGTTTACAACCAATCAAATTTTGAGTAAAAAGTAAACAAAACCAGTAGAAATATTGCCAAAACATAAAAGATAGGATTTCAATGACAAGCTATGCAGTGAATTCACTCAAGTAAATTAGTTCAAAGAAATCCAATCCAAACAAAAAAGTAGGGATTGTTTGGTACACTTAAGATCTAAGCAAGCTTTAGCTTAAATCTTGCCAAAAAAAATTTTGGGGGCTTAAAATTCCATAGTTCTAATAAATTCAATTTCAAGTTAACAATTGGTTAAATCAAAAATTTATTAAATATGCAATTCATAAGAATTGAAAGATTCAAATCCCAAAGAAAATAGTAAAACAGCATGATTCAAAATTAATCATGCCAAACAATTTATTGGTTTTAAACCTATCAAGGTTCACTAAATATGGATTTATAAGAGTTACTGAATCCAACTTGCAGCCAAACTAATATGATATCATTTCTGAGATCGCGACAAATGGCAATTCGAAGATGTCGACAACTCCAGAAATTTGATGGGAGAGAAGTGAAAAAAGAGCACAGCATAAAGAAGAAACTCACCTTGTCTTTTCATTCATCCCAATGTCTCAAAATGGAGGCTACTTATAGATGTATAAGAATTCTTATTCATTATTACTAAATAATTAAATACTCTCATTAACCTAATACGAGAATTAACAATCCCACAGTATACTATCATTATCCATCCCTTCAAAAACAACTTACCCACAAGGTTGAGAAAGTCATAAAAATACGAAAAGGTAGGATGGTGAAGAGTTGTCGATCGTAGGAAAAAGCAAGAAGTTGAAAACAGAGCCAATCTACATATGTTTTACTCAAACTTTCTCATCTTAACTGAATATTTCTTAAAGCATCTATTATCGAAATGTTAGGGGATTGGTAGATTATTGAAGAGGTGGAAGAGGACAGCCAACATATGTTGATGGATGAGGTTCTTTCCCGTAAGGATTGCTATGTTTGATTTGATCATCTATCAGATGATTGCCAAAAAGAACATTTCTGAAGGGAGAGTAGAGTTGGTGGTGTCTGGCGAAAAAAATGTAACAACAATGGAGACGAAAAGTGGTATGACACCTTGAGGAGGTGACGGTGACCTACGAGATATGGCCTGAAAGCAACCATCTAAGCAAGATAGTGGAAAAGGACCTGGTGGCTCCAATGACAAGGGAGGGTGTAGATCGATTTGGATGTGAGATCGATGCAAATCCCAATGAAACTAGTGCAGGACTGGAAGACAAATCTTAATGGAGTGCGTGGATTCACAATGTTGAGTGTAGACCAGCAGACAAGAGAGTTGGATAGCAAAAAGGAGAACAAACTTGAATGGAGGCGAAATCAAATCATGCTAAGAGAGCCAAATCTTGAATGGAAAGAATGGCAATATCAGGCTTCACAATGAAATCTTGAAGGTCGGAGACAAACCTAATAGGACTGTGGGAAGAAGGGGTGCAAGCTTGGATGGAGTTGAGTGTTTTGCGACGCCAATGCAAAATGTGTTGGAGAATAACAAGAGCTAGCAATCATGGATGAGATAATGAGATGGCGAAAGAGAAAAACCATTTGGAGTATGACTTGGTGAGGCAGAGAAATCGTGTGGGGCGAAGACAAATGTGGGGAAGACACTTCTCAACATAAGCACCATGAATATGATCCCATTTCAAAGATCACAATAAAAAACAATTCGGGGATTATAAGCACCTGTTTGAGGATAACATTGGTAATGCAGTCGGATCATGTGGGGAGAAGACGATTAAGGGAAAGAGACCTTTCGACATAAGCACCATTAATATGATCCCATTTCAAATATCACAATAAACAACAATTCAGGAATGATAAGCAAATCCAGAAATTACATGAGGGAAAATCAAAGAGAAGAACACGGCTTAGAGAAGAACCTTAACTTATCTTTTCATTTGCCCAATGTCTCCAAATGAAGGTTATTTATAAATGTACAAATTAGTTATACAATATTAACAAACTAATTAATTACTCTTATTAACCTAATACAACAACTAAGATTCCGACAGCATACCATCATAAACAGCCCTTAAATAGTCCAAAAAATAATATTGATTCCAATAAAAGTAGCATGAGGCGAAATTAAATAAACAAAGCACTTCTTCACAAACAAGCCTGGAATGATAACATTAACTACATGCCTCAAATTTGGAATATCAAATCCATTTATCAAATCGTGAACCCAACTTCAAGCCGATTGCTTCCATATGGCATTAAATCAAAAGAGAAAAAACATCAATCAATTAATACGAGCATTCCATCCCTTACCATCAACGAAGTACGAAGAGGAAGGCCACCCGCGTCGGGTGGTACGAGAGAGCGCCTCCTCTTCGGTGAGTGACTTCTCAGAACGTGCAATAATCCCAAGTCCGAAGCCATGGCCGCGAGGCCTCGGAGGAACCCAGTAAGAGGATCCAGGGACGAAGGGGATCCATGCCGGGGCCGATTTCTGTATGACAAGTACCTGGATCGCATCCTCCAGCCTCCGCAAGCTGAGGACCTCCACCTCCACGTTTGTAGATTCTGTCCCCTGGCCGAGGTCTACTTCAATGAGCTGCCCAACCTCCGGCCGGTCAGAGCGCAGGCGAACGCCCACGAAGCGCCAAGGCAGCGGCCGCACGACAACGCCGGGTCCTACGTAGCCTAAGCAATGACTGGAAGGCGAAAGCTCACGGGCTACAGATTGAGATTCGCGGATTAGGGTTTGGGATAAGAATCGTGCCATCGGACGAAGGAAATGTAAATGTAGGCGCTCCGACGAGGTGAAGCGCTTGGATGTTAAAAAGCAGACAGCTGAGAATTGGGCGTGAGAATTATTTGTTCAAAATACAATGGGTAAAAGGCAAATTCAATATCAAAAATCTGTGGGCACAAATTTTAAGAAAATTTAATGGTAATTAAAAAGAAGTGATCCAGTCTCGCAATTAAAAAAAAATGATCGGTAAGTCTCGTAATTAAAAAAAATGATAGGTAAGTCTCGTATTTAAAAAGAAATGATCGGCAGAATAGTCTATCTGTAATGATCCACTTAATGAAGATAGGGAACTCAACCCGATGGATCTCGACCAGTCAGAGCCATTACTCTCGACTCACTTTCCCCCAATACTCAGTTTCATTGGTGGGTTTGATCTAATGCTCGAACCAATCGAAAAGTAATCATCGATCTGTGTATATAAAATACTATAATAGCCCTCATTTTCTAATTGAGCAATGGAATATATGTAATTTCACAATCGTACCCCCTATACCGATAATAGGGGATCATTTATCGAATAAAGGTTACACATTCTTAGTCTTCATTGTTGTGTTCTCTCTGTATTTCTCATTCCAGTTAAACGCTTTATTGCTTGAGTGTGTTTCTCGTATAGTTTCGAATTCAACATCTTAAAAAGTGCAGTAATCATGAATTCGCACAAGCAATAAAAAGATAATCTTGACAAGGAGAATAAAGCCACTTAAGAAACGCAATAGACATCGATTGCACTAAGGAGTCGTAGAGAGGCTCGTAAAGTGAGAGATTTAGGAGCTGAGGGATTAATTAGTGGGGCAGACTATAAAAGCTCACAGAGCCATGATGGCTTGATGAGGGAAACATGTCCAATGAGAACATAAACCCCTCGGGAAGAATAGCCGGCGCACAATGAAAAAAGCCAAATTATGACATAGAGAAGGTCGGAGATTTGCAATACGAGGATAGTGGTTGGTTTGCACTGGTGGATAGGTAGCAATTTGGGTGCGCTGAGTCCCCACACCAGCTGAGGAATGTGTTCTCTCTTCAGATCTTTGGAGCTAAACCCCCTAAGAAATTCAAAGTCCATCACTAGATTCTTATAAGTGTTGGAGTGATCTAATAGACCAGCTTGCATTGTTTGAATCATTCATTTATCTTCTCTGAGTCTTTCACGCACTAAATGCCATTTGTTTTTTTTTTACCATTTTGAGGGCATCAGGCCTCAGATGGTTCAATGCATTGACAGTGAGGTTGGTCATCTGTTTTGTTGATTTTAAGATAATATTTTTGGAGCATTTTGTCAACATCCAAAAACCTAAGAGATTCTGATGAAGGCTGGAGCTTCCTTCAGAACACCAAGAAGTATTGTAAGTACCACAGGGACTACGACCACAACTCGAAGGAATGCAAATATCTTTAGAGCCTGATGAGCAGTTAGTTCTATTAGGTAAGCTCGAGGAGTTCATGGCTACAGGGGCAACAACTCAAAGGCAAGGAAAGCCACAATAATGGAAGTCCCAAATGAGCTTGATAAACAACATTCTTATAGTTGAGGTGGTACCCATTTCTTTTGAAGGAGCTGATTCATCCCCACAAGCTAGTTAGAAGAGGCACTGAATAAAGGAACTTTGTTAGCTGCATTCACTCCCAAGTGATGTACTCATCCTCCTATTTTCTTTAATGATGTTCACTTGGCCCCAAAGGGGAGCCTATATGGTGCTTTTATTATTGTTGTGTTCACTATAGGCCTCGAAATATTTATATCTAAATGATCAGATACCATATTTGAGGAATAATATATTATTCCAAAGAATAGAAAAATTACCTTACAATGGATCTAATCACTTGAATGATGAAAATCTTTGTGATTTATTGATCTGCAAAACTAGAATTTTTCCCTTACCATACTGGTGTAAGATAAACTTTATTTTGTTCTAGGGTTTGGTACCCCCATGTCAGGCTTCCCTCATAGTTAATTATTTCTCAAGAATAACTCCTAAGATTACTTTTGATTAAAGTTATGCATTATATCTCTCTTATTTATCAATAAATGTATGTGAGATAATAGATTTTAAGGACATAGATAAAAGGGTAGACTTAGATAATGGGTTGACTTCACTTGAGCATTAAAATTTCCTTACCCCTAGGGTTGAGCACAATAAATGAGAGTCAAATTGATATTATAAAGCTTGAATTAGAGATTCAAGTATGAGAGATAAATTTGGAACTGAATTGAACTGAAATGGGTCTGATTTGAATAGGTGTGGATTTGATTTGAATTGGGTAGAGTGAAGTTGAGTTGATTTTGATATAATTGAATTGAGACACATCATAGTTTAAAGGGTAGCATAAGGTAAGGATTTCAAGGTAGAGGTGAAACGCTAAACTAAATATCTCAAAACAAGAGGTTATAGGTAGACTAACCTAAATTTTAAAAAAACACCTGGTCAAGATACCTATAATTTTCTATCATCTTGCTTACATAAATAGCCTTAGACTATTGACAAATAGAATAATAAGAGGTCTCCCTTATCGTCATACCAAAGACTAAAGGTAATCCTTCCCACTATAAAGTGATTTTAAGTATTTGTGTTCATAGCACGAGCTACATCATTCCTGAATACTCTCATAGTCCAAGGGGTAAGCTATTTATTTTATATGTCCTGATCCTTAATTTTATCTATTAAGTGCCTAGTAAACTAACATATGGCTTCTAGACTAGACTAATCTAGGATATATGTGATCCTAGGTTTTCATCTATGTTGACTATCGTAAGGTTCAATATTTGAGAAAAATTAGAGTTGGTTGATTTTAATTATTTGAGGGGTTTACTTTTTAATAAGTTGTTTGTCTAATTTTAAAGTTTCATAGTTATGAAGACAAATCAAGGTTCTTTTAGGGTTTTTCAGTTTTAGTTCTTAAGGTGTCGGTTATTCCAAAGATTCACAATTTTTCTAGGGTTTACACTCAGTTTTCCATCCTCAATTTTCTTATTTATCTTTCTCATTATTTTCAACTTGTGTGGTCTAAGATTTCATACTCGGAAATATTAGACTTACACATCGTATTTGATTTCTTCTTTTTTAAACATGGCTTTATTCTTCATGAAATAGCCATAGGGCTCTCTTTAAGTATGTGTTTATATAAGTGTGTGTGTGTGTGTGTGTGTGTGTGTGTGTGTGTGTGTGTGTGTGAGTATTCATATGCACACACATTATATATTACATAGGCGTACAAAAAAACATACACGTACATATTTCTCTTAAGCATACACATATTTCTTAATTTAGAATTTAGGAAAGATAAGTTTAATGTTTAATTATATTTTTTTTACATGAATTGATTACTTATTTAATTATTTATTTATTGACTTAAATTTTAAGTTTTAATTAATTTAAAATCTTTATAAATTTACAAAGGCTTTTATAGGTTAATGTTAATTAATTAAATTAATTAAGTAATTTTATTGTTAAACTATGTTATAAGGGTTCAATTGAATTTGCTTAAATTTCACTTAAATTATTAATTTTTTGAATAAATATTAACACTTTAATTAATTAATTAATAACTTTTATAGCTTCATTAGTTATTTTGTAAGTTAATTAACTTATCTAATAAGTTAGTAAAATAATTAGCGACATGTTATTTTCGACTACATAATTTAAGTTATTTAAATATTAGTTTAAATACATTTAGTGGATTAATTAGGTTATTAAAAATATTTTAATTCAGTTTAAAGTTTCGGTTAAGGTGATTAAGGGAAATTAGAATGTAATTAAATGAATTTAAGTTTTATTTTTATCATTTTAGTGGGGTTCAATTTTATAGTTTTATCATTTTATCAAGAGTCATTTTTGTTTTTATCAAATTAAGGATGAAATACATGAGCAAAGAATAAAAAAAAGACCTATGGTTTTCATTAAAATGTATCACTTTTATATGGCTCTCGATTTTGATACTTTTGGGCATGACATCATTTGAAATTGCATATAAAACTTTTACTCAACAAATTACAAAAAAATGGAATCAAAATCACATGATTAGAGGGAAAAAAATCAGTTTTGGAGTTTTAGGCATGTAAACAAGCTAATTTAACAAAATGATATCACATAAACATGGAACAATGCAATTAATAGAAAAGCCCTACAATCTTGCATAAAACATGGTGAATTGTACAAGTTAACATCAATGCAACATAATGTGAGAATTAAATGAAAATACTGAGGGATTTAAGTTAGTAAAATAATTAAATGAAAATATTGAAAATATGTGATAAGACAACTAAATGAAAAGCCCCATCATTTGAACATATAACATGGATGAAAATATTGAGGAATTAAGAGAAATAAAAAGATGATAGATTTAAAATTAAACAAATAAACATGTAAAAGAGAAGCATAAATTTAATTTTTTTGGTGGATTTTAGAATTAAAAATGCAAATATGTGAGAAGATGAAGAAAGTTTGACTTTACATGATGAACACTTGAAATAAGATAAGAAAAGATGATTCATACCTTTACTTTGATGTGAATTCTTTGAATCTGATGTTCTTCCTAATTGCCTTGATGTTGCGCTCACAATTTTTTGCCTTGAGGAAGAGAAGAAAGGTCACGATTGGTGGCCTGGAGAGGGAATTGCGAGAGAAGGAAGAGAGGAATGAAAATGAGGGAGATGATAAGAAGTGGTGAGGAATGAATGGGATGGAATGATGGGGAGTTGTGAGGTTTTCAGTCAAGTTATGAAGTTAGTAGGGGCGGTTGGTTTTAAGAAAACGATGGTTATAAGGGATGGAGGACTAGGATTAGATGTGGGAGGGTGGGGGAGGGGAGGGGGGTGGGGGCTTGCTGATGTGGCATAATAAGGAATGATTCTGTGAATCAATGTGGTGGTAAGTGACTTAACGTCTTGGATTGAGTAGCATACTTTTGTCGTTCAACCTTTTCTCAAAATATTTTAATTTAATATTTATATAATTTTGATTTTAAAAATAGTATTTTTAATGTGAAAAATGAGACAAAGGAGATCTCATATGCTTAATTGTTTAAGTAATCGAGCGCAACACCGCAAATAATACACTAACCTAAGAGATAGGCATACTACTTGAAGGTGAGCTAGATTATATAAGAAAAAAAAATTATGACATCTGTTTGGTATGCGAACCTTCCATGTGTGACCGACAAGTTTCCCAACCTAATATAAAGACTAAGTATGGTTTATTTTACTTGAGTTCCAAGTTCCTTATAAAGACAAGTCCTTATAGTTAATTACATCTTAAATGACCAAATCCACCTAAGAAAACTCTCGATTAAGATCAGTGGATCCGTATTGACAAATTCAATGTTTAGGTTTTCAAGATTAGACATGAAAAGTCAAGTGGGAAAAAACCTAATAGGAATAGTTATTTTAGGAGTATGAAGGAGGGAAGAGTAGTGGAGGACATAGATTCTGAGGAGAATGTCGGCGGCTTCCCAAATTATCCCATTATTTAGCTACACATTTTAAAGATGATAATATTTAAATGTTCACTTCTGTCAATTTTATTTATTTAGGGCTTACACTTGCATAATACGTAATCATGCAAGTAGACTGAGAAGATAGAAGGATTTATGTTGTACCGAACGATAACCTCGGAATCCTAAAATGAGTTATGACTTATATTACACAATATGATTGTACAAAAGCCTAAAGATACCGTGAGAATTTACGTCATGCTAGACAACCCACCTTTAGTTCTTATAGGTCATGTTGCTTAAGTCTAAGAAAAAAATTGTTGAAGTAGATCTGCTTAATGTTTTGTCTTGTTTTATTTCTTGAAGTTGTTCTTCGTCCACTTGCTTCCTCGTCGTGTTGCCCTTCAAATTTGCTCCAACCTTCTTGACGTAGCATCTTCAGGTTTAGGGATTTATATGTGAACATGAAATATTGTTAGGTTGGTGGTCTGTCGCAGTGTGCCTCTAATGCGACAGATTTTTGTCTGTTACTTTTGCAAATATTTTTCAATATTAAAAATACACACAATTGTTATAATAATAAAAATGCAATATAGCCCTAACAAAAATAACATTAATAAAAATAATTTTATCTTTTAAAAATATTTAAACTGTCAAATCCCCTAATATTAACACAAGTATATGTATCGTTCAAGTAATAAAGGGCTCTAATGGAGTCCTGGATATCGATCTCACAAGGAAGTTGGAAATGCTTATTGGTAAATTATTATGACCATAATGTAAAACAAAATTCAAACTACAAAACTAAAGTATGAAATTTGAATCTAAAGCAATTAAGTGTATACTAAATAAAATGCAGTTAAAAGAACTAAGTTAATTAAACTAATTATTAAACTTTCAAAAGTAAACTTACGAAATCTAAACAAAATTTTTGTGATTAAGAGTTCAAATTTAATAAAGCATCATTCCTCATTCCCCTTTGCAATGGGTATATGGATTGTGAGGAAATTAAAACTATTTACAAATATATAAAATTGTTTTGTGTCAAATGGAAGCAATCTTATTATTTATGCTCTTCCAAGTGTGTAAAGAACATTGACTAATCCAAAGCTTGGTCCTTAATTCCATGGTTAGGTTGGGTAGATACTGGCTGCCACTCCAAATCTCCCACTACTCTCCCACCCGATGGCTAACAATCTTGCATTAATTTCCAATCAACCGGACCAAATTTGGGATTTTAATTTGTCACCTTAAAATCTCCAATTATTCATCCAACAAAGTATATTTCTATATTTATTTGCACTCAGCCCCATGGATGACATTCTCTCTCATGGAATAAAATGTGACTCTCACTATGTTGTAAAAATCAAAGTCCTTTTGGATCATATGTTTCTCAACTCATTTTAACATTTCAATTGGTCAGATCGAAAAGTAAATGATGATCAGAGTTCAAATAATCACAAAAGTTTTACATTTAAAACTGTATAAAACAAATTCAATTCTTCACAAAACCATATCTCAAAGTAAGGAGAAGATAAAGAAGACTGCTCAAAATTCACAAGAAGGAAACAACAAAACACAGATTTCCTATATAAAACCGGTTTACAAAAACAAAGAAATAAAAGACACAACTTATCTCACAATCCTTCCCAAGCAAGTCCCTAGTAGTTCTTTTCAAGCAATTTTCCTCTTTACAATCACTCTCAATTCTCTCTTAGAAGTGTAATGAAGAAGAAATCTCTCACTTTCTCTCTCCTCTTACAACCCTAGAAAAAAATCTCCAAGCCCTTGACTTTCTCTCTCTCTCCCTTCAAACCCCCTTTGAACCTTCAAACTCTCTTCCTTCACTACTCCTACGCTCTCTTACGCTCGCTCCTTCATTTCCTACACTTCCCTCCTTTTATTAAGGTTGTCTTCCTCCAAAAAGAATTCAAATTTCTCTCCAAAATTCTATCCAAAAGTCAACCCTTTTGAATTTTAAAAGATATGTCTTTTGATCCAAGAGACATATCCCTTCATAAGAGAACTTTCCAAAGTGTCTAGTTGCATTGAACCACACCATGAATGTGAATATAAAAGTTTAGGTGGTAAATGTATAAATCCATAAGAATAAAGAAAGTATGGATGTAAATATATAGAATTTGTGTGGTGTGCATACAATATATATATATATATAATTTGCATAGCATGTATGTAAGAATTTGGGAAATAAAATTATGAGCATGTAAATATATAAGAGTTGACTGGTGTGTAACAAATTCTTGATTTTATGAAAGTAAATACATAAGGTTTAGATAATGTAAGTGTAAATACCTAAGAGAGAGAGGGAAAGCTTGGGCGTTTGTACTTTTTTTATTTTTATTTTTTTGAATGAGGGGAAGTTGCTAGGCTAGGTGTGGAAGAAGAGAGGAAGTGTGGAGTTTTGGGGTTTTTTTTGTGAGAGGATGTGGAGAGGAGAGCAGGAAAATATCAAATAGGAGAAGGAGGATGAGGCTCACGACTAACATACAAATGGAAAGAAAGAAAAATAGAGAGGGAGAATGGAGGAAATCAAAATATAAGAGAGAGAGAGAGAGGAAAAATAAAATAATGGAGAGGGGATAATAAAAATAAAAGCAAGCTCTTTCTCTTCTCCCTTAAATTTTAATATATATTCTATTATTATTATTATTATTATTATTATTATTATTATTATTATTATTATTATTATTAGTCATGAGAGATTTGATTTTCTTTGGGGAGAAATGACTTTGGATTACTTTTTGTATAGTTTTGGACTTTGTATGAAAATTGTTTGACCTTACTTTTCATGAGGATTAGGCTTTATGGGGGCTTGAGTGGACAAGTCTCAATCATAGAGATTAGTGCTTAAATATGGGTTTAGGTGAAACATGAGTAGAGTTAAGTGCTTTTAGGGGATCTTAAAATAGAGTTCTACCTTTGCCACTTAAATAGTGGTGACATGTACATGACTAAGGTGGCTCACATGTAGCTTGAGTAAGGCTTCATGGTTTGTCCTTAGCTTGGACAATTTTCATGAAAAGGGATTTTAGAATTTTTGGTTACTTTATGGAAAATGGTCTTTTAGGTTAACATCGTCCCAGTTATGTTAGGAGTCTTTTAGGTTGCAATGGTGCTTAGTGTAATCTTGATGTCTTAATTAGCCCACGAGTAAGGAAAATGATTATTCACTTAATGTTATGTTAAGAGTTGTATAAATAAGCATCCCTAGGGGTATTTTTGACCATTAAGGAATTTCACACTCTTGTCCCACAATTGGGTTTAAGCTTGTTAAGCTTTGAGGTGTTTCACTCTTACTTATGTGTGTTTCTTAACAATTCTTCAAATGATATTAAATCAAACCTGTATCACTACTGAGCTCTTGGGGCTTAAGGGTAGATTTGTAATTTGAAAAAGTTTTATAAAAAAGTATGCTTGATTCTCATTAGAAATATTGAACTATGTTTAACCATTAATTAGTTTATTGATCTCTTAATACCCTCGCCCTTGGATCATCCAAATTTTCATTCTTCCTATAGCCAACAATTTAAATAATTATAATTTTATGTTTTATAAAAAAGGTTGTGAGTGGGTTACTACCCTTACTTGCCCTTTATGTTTCAATCACTTTAGTAGGTTAATCATCTTAATTTAGTACCTTTCCCTTCTGGTTTAGCCAAAAAAATTGATTAAATTAGTGTTAGGATGTAAATTTCCTAAATCACAATTATACCCTTAGAGTTTATACTTCATAACTCTTATATTTGAATTCAAATGGTCATGAAACTTTGTTGACCACTTACTCTTGGACTAAATAAGACATTAAAGAATGAACTATATCTTTTTAATTTTATTTATCTTTTATAACTTTTTTTAATCTATAATTATGAATTTCTAATTTTAATTAATTCAATTATCCAAAATCTACTCTTTATCCTTAGGAAAATTTTATATTGTTATTGAAAGTAATTGGATCACTTGGAGCAATTTTCATGATTTTTTGAATTGTCTTTAAATTTTTATGATTTTTTAACTTATTTTGATAATAAATAAATAAATAAATAAATAATCCTTTTTTTATTAATCTCTCTAACTTCATTGAACTCAAAGAACTTGATTTTATGTTTTTTGAATTTTATTTTTTATAATTATTTTATTTAATAATTTATAAAATTATAAGAAAATACATTTAAGTACCCAAAATACATTTTTTATTCTCTAAAAAATAAAAAAACACTTAAAAGTTGTTGCCTCTAATTAGGGAAAATTTTGTGACATTTTGATATGTATTTATATTTTTGTAAATTTTAAATATTTTTAATCCTTTTTAATTAGAAAAATACCTAAGAAA
This sequence comes from Phalaenopsis aphrodite, assembly GCA_003013225.1. Classification (NCBI taxonomy): domain Eukaryota; kingdom Viridiplantae; phylum Streptophyta; class Magnoliopsida; order Asparagales; family Orchidaceae; genus Phalaenopsis; species Phalaenopsis aphrodite. Next base: position 757,433 of record NEWO01000261.1, read on the forward strand.
ATAATTTTATTCTAATTCCATTTTTTTTTCTAACTCTCTCTGACTTCAGCGAGTTCACCAGACTTAACTTTGTGTTTTTCTAATTTTTATTTTATTTTTCATAAGTATTTTAATGGATAATTAGTGAAATAATGAGAAAAAAATAGGTGATTAAAGTAAATTTTCTACCTTTAAAATGTTTATGGGAGCATTTTAGGGTTATTTCCTTAAATCAAAGAGATTTTTATGATATTTTGAAACATATTTATTTTTTTATAATTTTTTATGATTTTAAAGTAGGAAAATATTAAAAAATATGTTTTTTTTTAAATTTAGATCCCATTTTTTAATTTTCCTAGGTCCCTCCTACTTTAGTGAAATCATTAAATTGGATTTTATAAATATTTGATGTATATTTTATTTTTTATAATTCTTTAATTAAAATTGAGGTGATTAACTTAATTAATTATGGATTTTAAGGTTAGGGATGCTCTCTAACCTTGAAAAGGTTAGAGCATTCCTAACAACAAGAGTAACAAACCCTAAGAATTTCAAGCCATGATGATAAATATTTAATGAATTATGGATTAAATAAGTTTTAAAGTAAATAAATAATTAAAAATCACAAAGTGCATAATGATTTTTTTTTTATTTTAGGCTTAATGGAATCTCTTCTATTCACTAAGCACAAATGTATTTTTATTATTATTATTTTTTTATTTTCTTACACCAAGCTATGAATTTTTAAATGCATATTTCATTTTCTGGATTTAAGAAAATCAAAATACTCCTATATTCCTACTTAACCACACAACAACCACCTCATCCTTTGCATCTCCGAAAGTCAAGCGTCATCGCACCATTGGTGCACTTTACACCTGGCTGCTATGTGTGCCCATGATCATGTGTTGTATTGGTTTGATCCTTAATTCCCATTGATCTAAGCCATTCATTTCAAATACATGTGAATGGATGACATCCGTTCATCATCCTAAATGAGCCCTAACCAAAGAACTGTCCACACTCAAGTGCTTAGATCCCTCTCGATAATTAACCAAAAAGATCAAGGTTTGTTCCTACACCTTCATTTGAGTGAAGAGAACACTTCTATATGGCTAGGTGGACATGGATTGTTCATTCTTTTCATACGAGACCAAACCGAGGAAAAAATGAGAGTTTTCAAGCTATACCTTTGTTCAAGAGCTGAGGCTCAATTAGATGGGTTGAGAAGCTTTGCCTTGGTTCCAAGAACCTCCTCCAAGTGTTGATTTTCTCTATGTTTGGGTCTAGGTATGGCCTAAACAAAATGGTGGATCAGTTGTGGTCTAGAGCTATGGTAGAGGGCTCGGGAAAGGGGCCTTAGATTGGAAAACTAATTTTAGGCTTTGGGGAAGCTTTTGAAAGGGTTATTTTGGAGTTTTGTGGAGTTTGGTGTAATGAAAAAAAAATTCCATGTTTTGAGCTTTAAATATAGGTTTCTCAGTGGGAAAAAAGGGCTAAAAATGATTGGGATGACTTTCGTATGAGTGTGATAAAAGTTTGAAATCATTTTGGTAGAGCTTACCCAAGGTTTGTGTGTTTCTTCCCTTTGACCGTGATGGGTTGGTGTATTTATAGGCCAAGAATTAAGGTTTAATTGGGTTGTCTAGTGGGCGGAAAACGGTGCTTATGTGGTGTTGAGGTGGAGACAAGAATCCAATTGAAGTGAACCACATTGGATGGGTAGAATTTTGAGTTTGGGCCATGGTGGTGCCCCTCAGTTTGGATTTTTGGGCGACCATGGTGGTCGGCCAGGCCATGGGAGGTCACCATTTGGCTGAAGAAGCTCAGGGGTGGAGAGTTCTGAAGTCAATTGCGTGGTGTCATGTGTCTAAGGGTTGGATTTAAGAGTAAAGGGTTTGAATTGATTTTGGGGAGTTTGGGATGTTCAAGTTATGTGTTTGGGTTTGGTTTATCCACAAAGGTGGCTAAGGCTGGTGGTGATCAACTTCATTAGTGTGGTCAACTCCCCATCATTTGGATTTAAATTAATTTTAAGTTTTAATTGAATCATTAGAGAGGCTAAGCACTTTTTTGGGGATCTTGAAAGAGGGTTCCTAGTTCGCTTTTTTGGCATGATGGCTCACATGAGGCTTGTACATGGCTTCATGGCTTCCATGTGGCTTTGTCGGCACTTAAAAGTTGAGGAGTTGCCTGTTGGAAGCTGTCGGTC
>NEWO01000261.1:767099-784145 GCA_003013225.1 Phalaenopsis aphrodite
ACTATAAAAATAAATCATACATTAGTATTGTAGGCATCTTTATCATTCTGAAATTTCTGCAGGTCTTCTCAAATTTTTACTTCACTTGGTCTGTAATATTATGAGCTTTCCACACATATAAATCATCAGAGGAATTTATGGGAAATGAAATTTTGAAATAAGTATAAAAACTAAAAAAAAACATACAACATTTCCTAACACAATTACAGTGCTAAACAAAAGGCAAAAATACTAAAATGAAAATAAATATCACATCGCATTACAATCCATAAAGTACTGAGCAACATCTACAACTTACACATGCACATTTTTACTACCACATTAAACATTTATAACAATAAAATTATCTAAGATTACATAAAAAAATATTAAAAATACAAACATAAGTACATCAATTTCATTCTAAATATCAAAATCCCAAGCTATTTCATCGTCGCCTTGATCAGCAGGTGGATTGGGTTGATACTGAGTATATCGAGGGCATTCAGGAAATGTAACATCAGGCTCTCCTCTGTAGTGTCGGGCCTGAGCGTCATAATAAGCTATCTCAAAATCGGAATGCCTCTACAGGTACTCACTATCATAATCATGGCAGCGTTCTAAACCTCTAATCCTTTCATTTATTAAATCCATGCTCTTTCTCTGCAAGGTCAACTCATTCATCAAATCTGTTAAGGTAGGGGAGCTAGAAGGAGGAGGAGGGTCATAACTTGTAGGGGACATCTCTACTGGTAGAAGGTTCCTGACTCCTACTTCCAGTTCTCCATTTCTCATGGGATACATAAGTCTTCAAATTAGATTTACTAATGGGTTTCATAGGGTGAACCCATTCTTCCTCTCCAGCTTCCACTCCAGAAAGTTGGCAAAGTGTATAAATAAGTCCAGGATGTCCTAGACCTCCACTAGTCTCACTTTTTGCCGTAGTCAATATATTCTTGAAAATAATTCTCCCCACATTTATAGTTTTATTATTCTGAATATAGAAATTTAGAATAGCTCTATCTCTAGTTACCTCACTATGGTGATAAGAAGGTAATAGAGTAGAGGAAATGAAATAGTGCCACGCCTTAGAGGTGGCATTCAATATGGAAGCAGAAAAGTTTACCCGTTCTCACTACTTTATCTTCCACGTTCCTTTCCCATCAGTGAGAAAATTAATCACATCATTGAGGGGGTCTTCCATCGTACTAAACGATTCATAGTGGCAGTTGTAAGAATCTGGGACTTCATAGAAAGTGTTAATGTGGGCGGCGGTAAATTCCACAGGAAATCCACGCACTTGTACGATTAAGTCCTCAGAATAAATCACATTGGCGTAGAACTCTTTCACCACATTTGCATCGGCTTTATTGGTGGTGTAACAAAAGTTTTCCCACCTTTGCTCGACAATAACCTGTTCAATTTCTCCTCCTGGACTCTCAAAAACTCGATCTTGTATACACTTTTTTTCTTTAAGTATTGAAGTAAATCGAGTTTGAGCCATCACATTAACGAAGCGTGAATCATCGAACTCAGCTCTTCTCTTTTGACGTGGAGCCATTTTAATCTAATCAAATCAAAGAATAATTCCAAAAATTACTTCTAATATGTAAATCATGGTTTCTAATGGTAATTCAAAGAGTTCAACATTAAGATCCATGAATTTCTTCCAAGATTTTCTTCACATTTTCAAATTTTCGGGTTTCCTCAATGTGGAAGAAATACATGGTGAAGATCAAATATTTTTAATTTGAAGTGAAGCTCTTACCTAAAGAAGATCAAATCCGGTGTCAAAAAGCCTTGAAATCGTCTCCCAATCCAAGATTTACCAAGCCCTAATTCAAAAATGGTATTTTTAGGAGGAAGGGGATGATGAATAGTGGCGGTTGACCGATCAAAATCATGGTTAAAGAGGTATTTTTATGATCTCGCTGACGGCGGGGCCGATGACACCGTTGGCGCGCTCTATTATGTTTTTTAACCTAAGTCTCGGGAAATTCCCGCCGTCGGCGGCGTCGAGGGCGCCGTCGTCGGACTCTATTGATTATGTCCAAATTCCGTATTTTTGCGATTTTGATCAATTCTAAGCCTAAACGATATCCATTTAATCTTTATAAACATAATTTTAAATAGTTAAATGATGTACTTAACACATACAAACTTTCACAAAACATAAAATCATATTTATATATAAATTCTAAGGGGTACAATAAACGTTACATAACATACCTAAATTTGGTATTTTCTCAACCTCAATACATTAATTTAGCGTCGTAATCCAAACCACAACACTCAAAATGCTGAAAACAAAACATCCTATGCTTAGTCTCAACTATACAGAGATCTATAAGCATAATTCTAAAACAAAGCAAATATAAAGTTAAAATCTAAACACACATAAGCATAAAGGTAGCATAGTAAATCTACTGCTCGTCAGAATCTGTGCTTATTTCTCCTCTGAGATCACCCATTGATTGCACATGAAAGAATAGGTTGTAGAAGGGTTGGAAAGGAAATTCTTCAGTTGAATCCTCCCCAATTAATTTCATCCTCCTCATCAGTCGTATCAAGCTATCTTCTAAATGTCCAGAGTGATCGAAATGTACTTTCATCCTCCAGTCTAGATGATGGAAGAATTTGTAGATATTATTAATTGCATTCATCACGTTTTGTAACTCCTTTTTCAATTTCTTGATTCGGCACAGGATCACCAAAGACTTATCCGGAACTAAGGGTTGAACTGGCAGAGAATTCTGAGATGATTGATCAACTATCATGGTCATGTCATTTTCATCTTCAAATGATGGGAATCTTTCAGTTGGATCCAAAGGTTTCCAAGGTAGCAGTACCTTTTCCCAGTTTTCATAGGATACTTGAGACTGGCTGCAAAGTGAGAAAATTGCGGAAGGGTGTCCATGCCCATAAGTTGATCGCAGGCCTAAAACTGACTTCACAATTATAGATCCAATATCAATCGGCAGTCCCCTTAGGATGCAATAATTCAGAATGACACTTTCTTTAGAAACTTTACCAACCTTCATTGTCAATAACAGTTTCGTAGAAATGAAGAAGTGCCAGCGTTTAGAGATGGGATTCAAAAGTGTTGAAGAAAAACTAACATACCCGTACTCTCGCATTTCCCAATCGTCAGTTTCGTCCGTCAAATACTAGTAAATTTCATTCATCTGGTTTCTCGTTGGGACGAAATTAGAATAGTGGCAGACATGAACATTCTCTATCATATATAACTCATTGCTCCATGCACGAGTGAAAGTAATCCATCTTCCTCGCACATAAACAACTCCTTGGTTGATTCCATGTAAATTTGCATAAAATTCTTTTACCACAGGAACTACCACGACGACACTAGTGTAGCACAACACTTCCCATCTTTGCCGCACTATCGTTTCTTCAATATCCATCGTGGGATTATTCAATCTGTGATTCACGAATCCTTGTTCTTTGATTAATCTTTTCTTCGTCAGCAACTTGTTGAAGATTTGCTGCGCTTTCGCCAATTGAAAACTCGCATTCTAGGATTATCAACGGAATTGGATACCATAGGAATGAAATTTACAGAGTTTTACTTCATTCTTGGGGAGAAAATATGAACTAGAGTTCAAATTTTTAAGTTTAAAAAGAATATTCCCGCCCAAAAACTGTAAAAAACCGCTCATCGAACACAAGAAATTGCCTCTCACCGGTCTCGCCGTCGGCGGCCTCGAGGGCGCCGTCGGTGCGCTTCTATATTAATTTTGTCTAAACTCTTGGGAAAAACCCGCCGTCGGCGCCCAAGGCAAAATTTTCACAGTTTTTCTCTGGTCCGAATGCGTTTCAATTTTTCTTTATGGATCCAATTTTTAAGATATTTTAAGGGTAAATAAGAGTAGTAGAGCTTAATACTACTATAAACTAGCGATAAATTTAAATAAAAACTACTATAATTGCGAATAAAGTAAAGATAAATATGGGTTGCCTCCCATAAAGCGCTTGGTTTAACGTCGTCAGCCCGACCTATTCAGGTTTTATTCATGTTGACTGATCATTAAAACCTCTTTAAAATTTGGTATGTTACCCTCATAATATGGTTTTAATCTATGTCCATTTACTTTAAATCTATTTCTCATTTTCTGATCTTCAATTTCAACAGTTCCGTAAGTATAAACTTGAGCCACAGTTAATGACCCCAACCAACGAGACTTCAATTTCCCAGGGAATAACTTCAGCCTTGTATTGTAAAGCAAAACTTCTTATCCTGGTTCAAAGTTCTTTTGGTTAATCTTCCGATCATGCCATAACTTTAGTTTTTCCTTATAAATTATGTCATTATCATAAGATTCATTTCTTAATTCTTCAAATTCATTTAATTGTAAAAATCTCTTCTTACCAACATCTTTCAAATTATAATTGAATTTTTTAATCGTCCAATATGCTTTATGCTCCAATTCTACTGGTAAGTGACAAGGCTTTTCAAAAATCAGTCTGTAAGGAGTCATTCCAATAGGAGTTTTATAAGCAGTCCTGTAAGCCCATAATGCGGTATCCAATCTAGTGAACCAATCTATTCTACTAGGGTTTACAGTCTTTTCAAGTATTTGTTTAATCTCTCTACTAGAAACTTCACCTAATCCACTGGTTTGAGGGTGATAAACAGTAGAGATTCTATGAATAATATTAAAATTTTATGTCAATCTCTGAATATATTTATTCCTAAAATGGGATCCTCCGTCAGTAATAATCATCCTAGGCATTCTATATCTAGTGAAAATATTGTTCATAAAAAATCTTGAAACACTTTTAGCGTCATAGCGAGGTAAATCCTGTGCATCGATCCACTTAGAGACGTAGTCTACTGCAATTAATATATATAAGTTCCCAAATGAAGGAATAAATGGTCTCATAAAATCTAATCCCCAAACATCAAAAATCTCAACTTTCAATATGAAATTTAGAGGCATTTCATTTCTTCTAGATATATTGCCTACTCGTTGACATCGATCACAAATTTTTATATATCTATAAACATCTCTAAATATATTAAGCCAATAAAATCTAGCTTGTAAAATTTTATAAGCTGTTTTATCGCTCCCAAAATGTCCTCCAAATTCAGAATCATGACATTTTTGAATGATCAGTTCAGTTTCTTCATAAGGTACACATCTTCTCATAATCAGATCCTTACATTGTTTATATAAATAAGGCTCATCCCAAAAATATGCTTTCACATCATGAATGAATTTCCTTTGTTGTTGCAATGTCAGCATATGTGGCAAAACATCACTTACAATATAATTAACAATATCAACATACCATGGTATTTTCCACTCACTAACATTATAAAGTTGTTCATCAGGAAAACTGTTTGTAATTTCATTATTTGCATCAGATAATTCATGGTTTTCTAATCTTGACAGATGATCAGCATTTTCTGTAATATCCAACATCTCAAATCTTTCCTGAACATAATCTAATTCTTCGTTTTCTAATTTGTCCAGAATGATTTCATTATTTTCTTCAAATCGTTCTTCAAAATGCTCTTCTTTTTCAAAATACTTTTTATTTCAAAATGTTCATTTAGTAGATGTTCAATAATTTTCATGCAAAAACATTCATTATCTCTCTCAACAGCAGGTATTTCATAGATTTTGCAATGTTAAAAGTTACTTCTTGATCATTTACTCTCATAGTTAACTCTCCTTTTTGAACATCTATCATAGCTTTTCCAGTAGCTAAAAATGGTCTCCCTAAAATGATAGGTATTTCTTTATTTTTCTCAATATCTAAAATAATGAAATCCACAGGAAAGATAAATTTGTCAACTTTTACTAACACATCTTCTATAACTCCCTTATGATATGTAACTGATCAATCTGTTAATTGAAGAGTTATAAAAGTAGGTGAGACTTCTCATAATCCTAGTCTTTTGAAAATTGATAGAGGCATAAGGTTAATGCTGGCTCCCAAATCACATAAAACTCTTCCATAGAATTTTTCACTGATAGCACACGGTATAGTGAAACTACCAGGATCTTTTAATTTTTCAGGAAGCTTTTTCTGAATAATTGCACTACACTCTTCGCTAAGTGCAACAGTTTTGTTGCCCGTGAACTTCCTTTTTTGTTCAGAATATCTTTCATAAATTTCACATAATTGGGCATCTGCTCTAAATCTTCTACGAAGGGAATATTCACCGTTAACTTCTTACAAATTTCTAAAAAATTTGAAAATTGTTTATTCTATTTATGTTGCTTCAATCTTTGAAGAAACGGTGGTGGAGGTTTTTCCACAGTAATTTTCATTTGTGTAAATGGATACTCTAAATCTGGGTATTCATGATCCTTTTCTTTTTCGGTATCCACTTTCTCTTTTTCAGTTTATATTTCTTGTTGCACTCTTGTCTCCAATTCTTTTCCACTTCGTAATTGAATCGCCTTGATTTACTCTTTTCCTTGATCTTTAGGATTTGGTTCCACAGTACTTGGAAAAGTTCCTAATGTTCGGTTATTAAGCGCAGTAGCGATATGCCATAATTGGTTCTCAATATTCTTAATAGTAGTTCCTTGATGTTGTAATTGATTTCCTTGATTCTGTAATTGTTGACCCATGTTTAATATCAGCTCTTCCATAGATAACTTCTTCTCCTTAATTTGAGTATTACTGTTAAATCCTAGAGGATAAGAAGGTTTATAGTTAATATTTCCTTGGTTGGATGAATGTCCTAATGGGTTTACTGAGTTGTTTGCCAATTGTTGATTTGTAGAAGAATTGTTATTCCAATTAAAATTTGGATGATTCTTCTAACCTGGGTTATAATAGTTCGAATATGGGTTGTTGGGTCTATTTATAACATTTAAGGTTTCATATGAAGGTTGAACATCCACAAATTGCACAGATGAATTTTCTTCCATCATAGGAGGTGTTGAAGAATAATTCATCTCATAATGATCTAATTTCTTTGATATTGCAGCAATCTGCGAAGCTAACATAGATATTGCATCAGAATCATGGATACTAACTACTCTTTTAGGATTTACCCGCTCAGAGGGCCATTGAAAATTGTTGGTATCCATTTCTTCTATTAATGAATAAGCCTCATCAAAAGGTTTTGACATTAAAGAACCACCAACCGCAGCATCTATAATCAATCTAAGAGATCCCACTAATCCATTATAAAAGGTTTGAATTATTAACCAGTCTGGTAACGAATGACGAGGGCATTTCCTAAGAAGATCTTTAAATCTCTCCCAAGGTTCATATATTGACTCTCCATCAATTTGACAGAACGATGTTATGTTATTTCTTAATTTAGCAGTCTTGGATGGAGGGAAATATTTGGATAGAAATTTTTGTGACAGTTCTCCCCAAGTTCTAATAGATCTAGGTGCTAACGAGTTTAACCACATCTTAGCCTTATCCCTCAGTGAAAAAGGTAAAAGTCCAAGTCTAATAGCATCGTTTGAGACTCTATCATATTTAAAAGTAGCACATAGTTCTAAAAAACTATCGAGGTGTAAGTTAGGATCTTCATTTGGTGTACCTCCAAATTGATTGTTTTGTACCATTTGGATAATAGCAGGTTTAAGCTCAAATGAATTAGCAGCTACATCAGGATTTTGGAAAGAGAAGTGAATTTCAGCTGCTCTAGGATTTGCATAATCTCTTAAGGGTCTAAGTTGGTGTTCATTCTCTATTCCTTGATTGTTCATAATATTTTCTGTTGTATCACAATTTCTAGGTTTTCTTTTTAATTTTTTATTTTTTCTAACAGTTCGTTCTAATTCCAAATCGTATGGTATAAGATTTTCAGGTCCAAATTTGCGCATACAATTTAAAATTAGTATTCAGTAATATAATTAAAAATAAAAATAAAAATATATAAATATATAAATAAGTTGCAATTTAAGTAAAAACATTTTAATAATTCTAAAATGTCCGTTACTCTTAAAATTCTCCATGGCAACCACGCCAAAAACTTGACCGACATTTTTCTTTTTGTAAATCAACAATTGCAAAAATTTGATGACGTTACTAGAAGATTTAAATTTCAGCAACGGTGTCAAAATCTTGACTGCGACTTTATATATATATGTGTTTGATTTAATAAATATGTATATATATAATATTCAGTAATGTCAAAGTTGAATTTGTCAACGCAAGTATACGTATCGCTCAAGTAATATAAGGCTCTAATGGAGTCCTAGTTATCGATCCCACATGGAGAAATATAATACTACGGGCTTAAGGCTTAATAAAAACTAATACTTCAACTACAACGATGGCGTTCAATTTGCTTATCTGTCACTAATAGGCAATTGAAATAAGTAGATAATTTGGATAACTAATAAATAACTAATGATAGAAAGTAGAGTTTAATTTGTGATATTCAATATATAAGAAAGCATCTTTCTCCTTGTCAAGAAATTATAGTGAATGGATAAAATGAATTAGTTCAATTTATATTGTGCCAAATAGGAGCATACTTATTATTTACCCTTTGGTCCAGGCATAAAGAACATTGACTAATCCTATGCTTGGTTACTAATTATGTGGCTAGGCTGGGAGGATACCGGCTCTCACTTCGGAGCTCCCACCTTCCTCTCACCTTAGGGCTAACATCTACATATCAACTCCCAGACGATAGGACCGAATTGGGGATTTTAGTCAGTCACTCTAAAATCTCCAATTCTACGCCCGATAGTAATATTTCCTTATTTATTTGCACCCAACTTTCAATGGCTTTGACCACCCTGAATCTTGGATGTAATCTTCACTTTAGTTGTAAAACTCAACATATTTTAACAAATCATTGGCCAGATTGAAAGTAAATTAAGATTGAAGTGAAAAGATCATCATAATTTCTTAAACATTTTCATGGCTTCACCAATTCAAATCACCATTTCACAAATCTCGAAACAAGAAGAAAGACAGAGAAAACTACTCAGAACTCATGGGGAAAGCACAACAAAACTTGGAATTCATATATAAAAATCAAAGCCATACAAACTATAACAAGTAAATAACTTATCTCTAAATTTCTCCCCAAGAACACTCCTTGAAGTTCCTCTGAATCTCTTCCTTTCTTTACATCACACGGAATTCCTCTTCGAAGTAGCAAGGAGGAAGAAATCTCTCACTTTCCCTCTACTCTTACAATTTCTCAATGAATTCCTCACTGTTACACGCTCTAGCAAGCTCTCTACACACTAATGGAACCTATCTAACCTCCAGGACTCTTCTATTTTTGGCCAAAATCTTCTCTATAAAGATGTGGACGAGTTTTCCCAAGAGTTGCTTATGCACCCCTCCAAAATCCCGCCTTATCCATTGTACAAGTACACATAACCGTCGATCCCGTCGTCGACGGCCTTCTGGAGATTTTGTCCTATATTCTTGGGAAAAGCTCGCCGTCGGTGGCGTCGATGGCGCCGTCAACGCCCTAGTGTAATTCTTCACATTTTGGTCCCTTTTGCTCCAAATTCGCTCCTTTTTGCATCTTTTTGCTCCATTGACCTTAATTCATCGTTCCTGCAATAAAACATAAAAAATGCCTTTCTTTAAAGGGCAATATCATTAAAAATAGTATAAAAGAGGTACAAAAATTTCAACATATTTTACTTTGGTCAATGGGGGCTCTTGGTTTTGGCTTCTCTAGTGACTAGGGTTGCTGGCCATGGCAGGAGAGGTGCTCAGGTGGCTCAAGAACCTCAGGGGAATCTGTCACAACAATTAATTTGGGCTGGTGATGGGTTTTGCCAAAAATATCTTTGGCTTAAGCAATTTAGGAAACCAAATCCCTTGATTTAGGGGACCATTGGTCCATGGCTTACCTAGGGTCGGCTAAGTGGGTCTACCTGGTCACTAGGGTCCATTTAGTGGCTGTGGTGTCATTAATTTGGTCACCTTGGGATAGCTAAGTCAATTTTGGTGCATGGTTTCAATTTGGGTCAAATTGTCTTGAAGTTGGTTTTTGGTTAGGCTAGCCATGAAATTGAGGCCAATTAATTGAGCAATTTGGTGTAGATTATTATCATGAAGTGTTTTGAAAAGATTTGGAGGTTCAATTTGAGGGATTTTGAGTATGTGATCAATTTAGAGATGTTGAGTTAGACTTGAGTTTGGGTTGGGCTAGAGTTGGGTTAAATCCAAATTGTTGGTTGAAAATTGTCTAGAGGAATGTCATGAAGAGTTCTCAACATCAATTGGGTGTCAATTTTGGGGTTTGGGTATTCAGTAGGAGACATTTGGAGACATGAACAAATTGGGGCAAAATTGGGATTTTGGATTTAGCTTGAAATTGGGTGAAATTGAAGTTTGATCAAGGTCAATTGAAGGTTCAATTTGATGTGTGGGAACAGTTCAAATAGTTTATAATGCACAATTGAGACGATTGGATAAATTTGGGGGTTCAATTGAGTGGGATTTTAGTCTGGGTAAAATTAGGGCTTTTTTGATTTGGGTTGAAATTGGACTCAAATGTGGGTCAATTGGGCTTAAATTTGGTTTGAATTGTGTTTGATCATGATGAATTTGAATTTAGAGTTGAAATTGGAGAAGATTGGGATCAAATTGGTGGACATTTGGGGTGAATTTGAGGAAATTGGGCCTTTAAGGGCAATTTGGGGCTTTTGGTAAAAAAAAAGTTAAATTAGGTTCAATTGAAGAGTCCAAATTGGTTTTGGGGACATTTGAGATGATTTTGAAGGTTTTGGGAAAGTTTGGGCCACCAAGGGTATTTTTGTAATTTTGACAAATTTTGGGGTATGTTGATAATTTTGGAAATTTTGAGTGGTTTTGAGCAATTTGGGTAGTTTGAAATGATTTTTGAACAAATTTTGGTATTTTGTGTGAAATTGGGACTTTTGGCCAAATATAGGTTTTGGAGGTGTTTATGTAATTTGGGTAGATTGGGGGGGGGGCAAAGGCTGTTGGATAGTTTGGTGAAATTAGGGTGCCAACCACTCTATATGAGTCATGGACCAATGGAATCCCCATTTGGGTCCTCTATGTACTAGTCTTAGCTAAACCCTAGCCTAAAGCTAGTAGGTCTAGGGGAGCATTTACATGAGTCTCCCAAAGATCAAGGGATCAATAGTGAACAAATTTTTAGGTCTAGGGTTGTGAGTGAAAGTGAGTGCAAGTGAATGAACTAGCTCCAGACCAACACCCAGGGTCAACCTTAAAGCCAGACAATCCTATGAAGATTCCCCTTGAGCTTCCTCATATTGACCCCACCTACTAAGTGCTAGAGGTTAGGACCAATATGTGGAACTTCAAGTTGAGCAAAGAATGGTTTAGAGTTTCTAATGGTGAGGGTTCTTTTTCTAGTTCTTTAGGAGTATTCAATAGGAAAGTCCTATCACTATAACCTAGGCTACTAATGAGGAAAGACTAAACCTCAACCAAAAGTGAGGTCAACAGGCTTAGATAAAGCCACATGGCTTGTCCAATGTCTCATGTATAGCCTACATGGCTTACACCAAAGGAGAGGGAATTCCACGCTTTGAAAATATTTTTATGGCTTCCACTTTGGTTGATTAATTGTGAAAATTATAAACTATAGGTTTGATTAAATTTGATGCGGGGGCTGAATTTGTCATGTGGGCGTAGATTTAAGAGGATTTAGAAATTGAACTTGAGTTATGGGCTTTTGGGATTAAGTTGGTGGGCTTGTTTTTTACTATAGGTTTTGATGAAAATTGAAATCCACCATGGGTTTAATGAATTTTAAAAATTTTCATGGTGAGATTTGAGACATAAGCTTGGAGAAATTGGACTTAGCATATGGGTTCAAATTTGGTGAATTTACGGTATGAGGCAAATTTTGGTGTCTTTCGGGTTCAGAGTGAACTTGTGATTAATTTGAATTTAGAGCTCATGGAAATCAGAATTGAATTTGGAGAATTTTACTTTTAATTTTGATTTGGGAGAATTTGGTGAAAATTTAAAATGTTGGGGATTATGGGTAAATTGGGTAGAAATAGGGTAATTTGGGAATTTTGGTCAATTTTGAGGAATTTTGGGGGATTTGGTGAAATTGATGGACGTGGGTGGATTTGGGTGGCTAGGATTGGTCTTGGTGGATTCTTGAGTGAAATTGGGGATTTTGAGCAATTTTGGGGATTATGAGTAAATTAAGTGGATTTAGGTGGTGAGAGTGTATTATAGTGTATGTGATGTATGTGAATTTTAGGGTAAGGTATGAGGGTGATTCAAATTATGATAGTGCGTGAGTTGTGTGTGAATTGTGAAAAAGGTATATGATGTGGTGCATGTGAATGTGTGTGTGGTGTGCATGAGTGAGGTGAGATTGTATGCAGTGTGGGGTGAGTGTGTAGGCTATAAAGGGCTTCCCTAAGTCCTAGTAACCCTATGAGAACTCCTTTTTTGGGGCTTCACCATGTTGTTCTAAACCAACTCAATCAAGTGTTGAGGCTTTGAGACCACCCATGTGAGACTCCACAAAAGAGTCAAAAAGAGGTAAAAATTTCTAAGTGAGGTGGGTCCCATCATTAGTCTTCTAAGAAAGTTAATAAGGCAAACCCTATGAATAGATCCTAAGCTCTAAGAGAAAACTAGACCTCACCAAAAATGAGGTCAGCAACACCTAGTCAGTCTTGAGACAAAATGGAGACCTCAAAGCCTATAAATACCCCTGAAACCAAGAGCTCTACATGATTGAAATTTCCTAGTGAAGCTCTACCCCGTTATTCTCAAACCAACCAATTACGTAGCCTTTAAAATCCCACCATTATCAAGCTATCTCACCAACAATTCCTCTTAGATTCACCCATCTCAAACTAGTACATATGTCGGTCCTAACATCCATCCACTAGTTTCTTAATCCAAGACTACCATAAGCTTTCAAACACTTGCAAATTATGTTCATAATCAATTTACCATCTTTCTAAGCATCCTAACCCTTAGTTTGATCAGCCAATGAGCTCACTTGGTCAAAAACTTGTAATAAATCAATGACAACTCAATTGGAGCAAGAAGGAAGTTCATGGAGCTTAATCGACTGTGAAAAAACCATCCAATTGAGGCCTCATCTTTTGGACTAAGATAATTTCTCAAATCAAAGAAATAGTTCATGGATAATGGTCAATTTTGATAACAAACATTGAATTACAGTTTTTTTGACTATAAGATCTTCAACCTATGGATCTAAGGAGTCTTTTGGACGAAAAAGATCTTAGAATTGGCCTTAAGATCACTTAGATATGGAGTTTTGCTTCAAATAATTCATATTAACTATTCCATTGAGAACGATGAATGGATGTCCTTCATTCTTGTGTATTAGGAGTGAACGACTATGATTAAATCATTTAGTTAAATTGTAGAGCTCACGGGACTTGGTATATAGGTTGTGGTAGTGGAGTAATCATTGTTGAACCAACCATAGAGCAACACGTATAAGAACCAGACAAGTGGTGATTGTGTGCCATGCTGACTTGGATGAATCAATTTATCAAGAAATTGTTGATTAATTGAATTAATAAATTCTAAATAAATGAAAAAAAATTAAAAATGCATAACTAATAAAGAATAATCATACAAATTCATAATAAAATCTTAAAATGCCATCTAATCAAGGAAATTATTTTGCAACGTCCAATGGTTCATATTACTGCGTTATTTATAGGGACAACACTACCATAATTTGTAAATATAGCCTACTCCCATCATAAAGGGGGATCAAAACCTGGGAGATTAAAACCTACAAAGGAGTGGAATCCAAAAACCATTACGGATTTGATAAGCAGGAAATAACTTTCCTCTTTCGTTACCGTTGGCCACCACCGACTACCACTCGTTGATCGTCGTCGATTGGAACCTAAAATTTGTTGTTGATGGACCTTACTACGTAATAACACACCACAAAATAGCTTGATGAAAATGTCAATAAGCATGTCACCACAGTCACCCAGGACATATATGCTCACTTTTGTGTTGAGATTATTCAGATGGATTTGAGGCTAGAGTTCAATATTAAGGAGAGGGTGGGAGCAAGTGATAAGGAGGTTGGAATAGCTAAAATGCGAGCTATGCCAACATGACAACCCAACCTATAATGAGGGAAGAGGATGAAAAGGACTCACGGGATGACAAGTACATTTTTTCCTTTTTGTATTATAGATATTTTTTATTTTCTAAGGTATTGATATGTATTAACATTTATTCCGTAAATACTCTTACAATAGATAATTTATTTAGATTATTTGTTAATGATATGCCATAAACAAAATTTACCATTTGGCATGAATATCAAGGCATTTTGTCACTAACTTTGAGTTATTTTTAGCAAGAGACATTGAATCTCAAATTAGAAATCATCCATAAATTTGATTTTAACAATCTTACAATCACATTGACCGGCTCAATGCAACGAACCCAGTCAAATTAGGCCCATATCACGCTATTAAACCACTTTTTGGAAGCTTTGGCTAGCCAATCGAATGGTTAAATAGATTCCAAATCTGACATACTTATAGTAAAATTGAGCATCTCAGTGGGACGAATCCAACAAACTTAAGACCACTCAATTTCAATAACATGAAGGAAAATAAATGTCTTTAATATGACATTTAATCAAGGAAATTATTTAAAATTATCTGATGGAGTGGTTTGGATTCCTGACATATTTATAGAGTATGCTACTCCCATAATTTATAAATAGAGAACCACTCCCTTTATGAAGAGGAGGGTGGGGGGGCGGGGGTGTACTGAGGAGACTGAGGTCGGAAGGAAGAGTGGAATCCGAGAGCCATTCTAGATTTAAGGATCTCACAATAGCTTGTGCCCTCCGTAGCTGCCAACCTCCTTCAACAATCACTTATTGATAGCCATTGACGAACATGTCCTTGCTCACTATCATTGTTGAACCATACTGTGCAACGATGTGCCATGAATACAGTGTAATAACAGACCTTGGATATGGTGTAATGACTCACCCAAAATACTTGGGGGACCTAAGAAGACTGAGACCTGGAGGAAGCGTGGAATTCGAGAGCCATTCTAGATTCAAAGGTCTGGTAATAGCTTCTGCCCTCTGCAGCTGCCGACCTCCTTCAGCCATCAATTATTGGTAACCATCGACCACCCACCCCTGCTCACTATCATTGTTGGGCCCTACTACGTAACGATGTAATAACACACCTCAGATATGGTGTAATGACTCACCCTGAATACTGTGTAATGATGTGCCCTAGATACTGCGTAGCGACACCAACTAAATTTAAAGAAATGGCATACCGCCAATATGTGATAATAAATAACATTGTAGTAAAAAATCTAACGAAAACTCCCATCATCAACTAGTTAAAACCAACATATTTAGAACATAATGCCTTTTTTCAGGCTTCTAAAATTCTCTTCTTACATCATATGTTGACAAGTGATATCTCTGTGCATGTCGACACAATTTTAGTTAAGGAGTTGCCCGTTAGAAGCTGTCGGGTGGCCGAAATCAAAATCCTATCGCCCGCTTCGGAAAGATATTTAATTTATATTTTTTATAGTTTAAATGAAAGAGCACTGTACCTCAAACCCTGTATCTATCTCGAAAGATAAACACAAGACTTGAGGGCGAGACTCGATCAAATAAGCTAATAAAATATGTGACATTTGTTTGGTCTGCGAAACCATTTTCTTTCACGACAAGTTCTCATATCTAATACAAAGAATTAAATAAGATTTATATTAAGATGGATTCGAAAAAGCTTCTGTAAGGGCAAGGCCCTATAGTTAATTACATCTTAGATAACCAAAATAACCTAAGAAAACTCTCAATAAAAATCATGCAATGTTATCTTCAAGGAGTTCAAAAGGATATGACCTTTCAACGTCAAACAAAGAGGTGTGAAAGGGGAATAATTCAAATTTGAAACATTTATTGTAGAATCCAAAGGAGGAAGAAGTAGGGGATGTCGTATATATAGAGGAGAACATCGATGACTTCTCAAGCTATCCTATGATTTGACTTCAATTTTTTAGGAGGAAAGCTTAAATGTTTCATCTTGTCAATTTATTTGTTTTAGGACTTACATTTATGTGAAATGATCACACAAATAAACTGGAAGATATGAGGACTTAAGTCGTGACAAACGACAAACTTGGAATCCTAAGACGAGTTAGGGCTTATATTGTATAACAAAACTATATAAAAGCCTAAAGATGAGTTGAGAATTAATGTCGCACTAGGCAGACAACCTCAAAATCCTATGACTCGTTGTTTAATTCTAAGGAAAAATATGCTATTGTAGATCCTCTTACTATTGAAGATGATCACGCTGCCCACAATGGTAGCTCCAAGCTCCTCGTCGAGACAACTTTAAGTTTTCTAATGTGTCAAGTTATAATGTAAAATCAAACGTCTCTATGGTTATGGTCATTAAAATATTATGGGGGACATATTAAAGTTGATAAGAGCGACACCGGTTAGGATCCTACGGTTCCCTCCTTCCGGCGTCACTATTTTCTATTGGATTCACTTAGTCAAATGAATTCACTAAACTCAACTTAATGAGTTCCATACTTTCATTTAGACTTTGGGAAATCTCGTTAGCAACCGTAGGTTACCTCCTCCGAGGGATTCTCAATCATCTGATAGAGACGTCTTAATTTAGTTACTATTGTTGTTTTGTGATGTTTGTGATTAAATTTTGATTTGTCTTATATTTTGAATGTTGTGGTGGTGAATTTTATCTTGGTTGATTTTAGTTTTGTTTTGGTTTCACAGCTATCCTAGTAGTTTTGATTTTCATGCAGGGTGACATCGTTGTTTATCATGCAAGCTCAAGACAAGAAGTACAGAAAGATAAGGGCATTAATTTAAAAGTGTACCTGTTGATTATTTTCGTTCCACCACCTGAAAGGTCGGTACTTGCAAGACATGTATACAATTTGCAGGAAATTTAAATTGTAAGAGTAGATGAAGGTTTAGCTACCAAATCTCAAGTTATGACTTTATTGAATCTCAGAAGATCCTAGTAGATGATTTTAGAACAAAAATATGATAAGTCCAATTTTCCCTTCAGAATGTCCAATAGATTTTAAAATGCTTGAGGC
>NEWO01000261.1:784807-821608 GCA_003013225.1 Phalaenopsis aphrodite
ATAACATTAAGTGATTTCATAAGAACTTTACAACATTTCATACTTTGATTGTAAGAAATTCCTAATTCCCACTTTGAAATTTTGAGTTTTTTCTCTATCAAGAGGTGGACTACTATTTATTTCATAAAGACCAAAACTTTAAATGATAATTGAAATTTATAGTCCCTCGAATGGGGATCCAATCTCCAGCACGAATGGGGGTTGAGTATCATCGTTTGATTGTCCTCTAACAATCTCACTAGTTGGGCTCTAATCACTTGTTTTAAAAAGAGTCAACCATCTTGATTCATATGGATTGGAACTAAGGTGAGAAGATTATTCACTCAAATTTGAGGCACAATTTTTACCTCTACAGTAATCAAATTTCCTTAATTTTTTGTCACAAATGCAAGATATAATGACTTGTGCAATAATGTGTACTTAATGTATAGATAATGATGAAGGAAGTCCACCAAAAAATAATAAGAATTTATTTAGTGCTTTATACTCTCTATTTCTTAAGAATTTTCATGCTTTCTTATAGTCTACGTTTTTTGTTCAATGATCATGTATACATTTTCTACCTCTTCAAAAAGTTGCCATTAAAATTTATTATTTTTATTATTAAAATTATTTTTATTTTAGTTGCCTTAATGTTGGAATTACAATGCCTCTATCCTTGATGAATTTTATAAATAATAAAAAAAACTAATTATTAAGAATTTCATAAATTTCCTATAATTAAAGAAAAATTCTCCATTTACATTTTTAAATTTGCATGGCGAATATTAGACTTTTGATACAATAGAATATACATCCATCACATTTTTTCGAGCGTATCACTAATTGTGGACTTCAAAATTTTCTTGCAACATTTTTACTCGAGTTATAATTTTTAATAGATGTAGATATAGATTCATAAGCTTCACACACACATACACACACATGGATATATTTGTAAAATTGTTATTTAATTCATAACGCACGCGCGCACACACAGATATATTTGTAAAATCGTTTGTTTAATTCATAACACGCGCGCACACAGATATAATTGTAAAATTATTATTTAATTCATAGCGCACGTGCACACACAGATATATTTGTAAAATTAAGAAAATATATTCATGGTCTCTTAAAGAAGATTCATTTAAGGTATCACAAGATTGGAGCTAATATTAACAGATTGTCTCTTGGCCAAGCATTCAAAAACTTCTCCTTAGATGTTGATGATGATGCAGAAAGCATACTAGGGTGATTTTCAGTTATTATAATAGAAGACACTAACATAATTTAGGCATTATATGTGGCCTTAGACTAATTCACCTTTTAGTTAAGTTTTTTATGTACTTTTTATCATGTATTAATATAAAAGCTTGATTATTCCATATGATCTAATTGTTGGGAAGCTTGATTATTAATATAAAAGCTTGATTATTCCATAAGCTTCAATGACATTTAATTATACTTAAAAGGCAATGATTGTTTGGAGGAGAGAGGTGTGGAAACGGGTTTTAAGTTATGCATGCTGCTTGTTTGTATGATATATTGTAGGTATGATGTTTGGAGAATGAAAAGTCCTAGTGTGATGTGGTATGTTCTGTTTGCAATTGTAGGAAGTGCTTGATGAAACCTAATTGTTTGAGGTTAAAGGTTTGGTGGAGGTTGTGAATGAGTTGTGTTATCAATTTGGGTGAGTTGTCTGTATGAGCATATCATCAACATATAACAAATCAGTAAATAAGTGGCGTTGTGGTGGTATATGAAAAGAGTGTGGTCTTCTTTGATGATTATGAATCCTTGTTTGCAGAGATGTGTGCAAAAGGTTGAGTGCCAGTCTCTTTTTTTTCAACCCGTACAGAGCTTTGTTGAATTTGCAAACGTAATTGGAATGTTAATTATCTATGAAACCTGATGGTTGTATTATGTAAACTATATTTCCTAGCTTGCCATGTAGAATAGCACATAAGAAGTCAAGTTGTTCTACTTCCAAGGCATTAGTTATTGCTATTGTCGGAAGAATATGTACGGTGAGAAATTTTGACTAGGCTGAAAGTTTCTTGATAGTCAATTTCATGTTGATGTTTATTCCCTATGCTACTAATAGGGGGCTTATACATAACAAAGATGCTAATAAAGGACTTTAACTTGAAAGTCCATTTGCATCCAAGTATGTTCAGATTGCGTGTTGGGGGTACTAGCGTCCATGTACCTTGTTGTTTTAAACCTAAGAATTCTTCGGACTTCACCATTGGTGGTATTTTGTGGCTTATTGAAAGATGGTTGGTTATGGTTGGGGGCGTTTAAAGAGTGAGGTTGAGTATGTTTCTGGGTTTGAGGTGTCTAGTTTGTAGTCATAGTGTTGTTGGTAGGGGTTGTGTTATATTGTTCTTAGTTTGGATTGTGATTTTTGGAGTGTAGAGATGGGGGTGGTAGAGTTGGAGGTATGTATTGAGGTAGTGTTGCTTGTTAGGATATTGGGTTGTTGGTTAAGATGTGAAAAAAAAAATTATTTTATTCCTGGAATGTGACATGTATCGAGCGAATGAGGCATTTTTTGATTTGGTTGTAACATTTATAAACTTTCTGATACTGGTCATAGCCTATGAATATGCAATAATAATTCTCACTTATGAGTACTGATACTGATAAGTTCTTGATACATGTCATCAATAATTTGATTGAGGGAATACTGGTTTCAATCATCTTTGGTGCTGGGTTTGTTGTTGAGCAGAGGAAGATGAAGCTGAATCCATAGGCAGAGAATTGTAGAGCCGCAGTTAAGCGGATGCTTTGATACCATAAAAAAGACATACAAATAATTTGAATCAGGTATGTATATTACTTGCTTACATTCCTGCTTATTGTAAGACTCATATAGTTTTTGAGGGTTACAATGATAAAATACAATGAA
Organism: Phalaenopsis aphrodite; assembly: GCA_003013225.1. Lineage (NCBI taxonomy): Eukaryota > Viridiplantae > Streptophyta > Magnoliopsida > Asparagales > Orchidaceae > Phalaenopsis > Phalaenopsis aphrodite. Next base: position 787,701 of record NEWO01000261.1, read on the forward strand.
GCTTATTTCAACAAATGACTTCTGGTGTAAATTCCGGAGACTGACTTTCTGTGTTTAGGGTAAGTTTGCTTTTGATTTCATTGTCTGGGCTTATACTAGAAACGTTTACAAGATTTCCTCAAATTTTATTTGGGGTTATCTACTTATTAGAGAACCACATACAACCATAATACATATTAATCAATAATTACTTTTAAGAATAGTGATCGAATACATTCAAACAAAGATCAGATTATCTCTGGATATTGAATAAATATTGAGTTGAGTCATGCGAAACGAAAATAAAAACATATAATATAATTACAAATGAAAGTTTAAAATTACAACAAAAAAAGAGAATATCTCATTTATTTTGTTTTTCCTCAAAATAATTAATGTTCTCCATGAGAAATATTGCAGTTTTTTCATCTCAATCAAAGAAGAGAAGTGACATTATAAACCATAAGTGTCATTAGTGCAGGAAATGGTTAAACACACATAACAACCAAAATTTAAGGAAGCTTTCAATTAAAAGCAAGCTTAGAACCACAAACAATCTCAAAATTATAAGAATATGCAATCAACCCTATCAAACTTTAGTAATACGAAAAAAACCCAAACCTCAACCAAATTTGATAAACTGATGCATAATTGAAGTTTTGAGCCTATCAGGGGAGACTTTTGGATCTGCTTTCTTTGACTTGCTCAAAGTGCCAGGCTACGACCTTGCTATACTCAAGATCGCCTCCAAAGATATCCAAAGCACTTCCTACCGTCGCGTCCACACGCCCCATCCCGGCAATCTTAATCTTCTCCAAGTCTTCCATTGTTGTCACACCACCAGCGTAAGTTACTGGGATCTGAAAATTTTTGACATAAATGATAACTTAGATTATCCTTTCAAGTGAAGTTGGTATAGATAAGAAAACCAACACGTGCTTTCTTCATCTATCATAAGCCATTCATTTGAACAAACCCTTTAATATTATCAACGGAAGGCGGCAACAAGGTTTTACGTTAAATAGGATCTATAAATCTAATGAATCTCCGCGACCGAAATGGAGCTAAAAAAACGGCGGAATAATTCCTTAAATCCGGCTTACAATCGGATTTATTAAATCCGGATTTACATCCTTAAAAAGACAGAAAGCGAGAAAAATAGACATAAAGCAAAAATAAATATTTAAAGGAATATTGGATTTAAGTTTTTTTTATATTATATATTTTATTATTTATTTATTTTTTAATGTTTGGCTAGATTAAAGTTAAATCCAGTGGCTAAATCTATTAATAGCACGCTACCAAACACCTCCTTAATTTATTCTTTCTAGCTATGTCAACATATCTCTCATTCTATCATGGTCAATATGGCTTTAAACAGATTTAATATTGCATAATACTCGAATCCATATGATACAGCTGACCTATTTGTAGCTTTCTAAAGTTTAGCTTTAAGTCCCATCTTATCAATATGTTGCTCCCAAGATATCATTCTTGTATACATTAAGTTCTTTAAACTTAACACAGGTATTATTTTACTTTTACATTATCTGCTAAATATTATAAAATGATAAATGTCAATTCAACTGTAAGACTCAATCTAATGAAATTCATAAAATTCTTTACATGCAATTAATGTCATTGATTGAGAAATTTTTAATACAATCAATTGATGATCAAGCAATTGTAAAATATATGGTTTTTAAGAAACAAAAAAAGAGATTAACTTAGATAACCAAATGCTACAAAATTGCAACGTAAAAGTTTAAGTGGATGCCTTGAGCAAATTTGAGGAAAAATAAAATAAAATACTGATCCCAAAAAGGAATCACATAAAGAGAACTAATGGCCCATAACAATGCAATGAACAATTTTGAAAGAAATAAATAGCTCAAAAGAAAATTTGGCCTCCGGAAATCAACATTACCAAAAATAAAACAAATCCAGCTACTAAAATAATTGCTATGGTACAAGTAACGATCAGTGGCACAACAGGCCGAGGATGTTGTTGCCAACAAAAGACAAGGCTCCAGTAAACCGTTAAGCCAAACCCATAATCACCATAAAACCAAAACTAGAACCAAATGAAAGCAAATATCAGTGGAGGGTCGGAAAGAAATAAAGCATTTAGGGGCTAGACATTTAGCTTGCTAAAGAAAATTCAGTGTAATCAAAAGTAGCATATTTGGAATATTTTGAAGTTATTTGATTTGAAGAAAAATAAATTGTGTTTGGCTTGATAAAAAATAAAATCAACATGAAATACGAGACGATAAGGGGCCATAGCATGCGATAGCTGGTGCCAACAGGGCATCGCAGTTGTGGCCGACTACGATTAGTGGTAGTGACAATAACGGCCACAGTTTGCAGTGTATTTATAATTTACCCAAATATGACAAGTTTGGAATTCATCAGTTTTGAACTACATAGCTTTCAAATTTATCAAAATTTTATACCGCATACTATTTTCATCAAATCAAAAGTCAAAATTTTAGAAACTCCAGCATTTCATTTACATTACATCACAAACTCAGACAACCAAATTGCCCTGTAGGCACCTTAATACATTTCTTAGTCTTACCAGGCCCTTTTTACAACGACACCAGTACTCAACATTTTGAGCTACATTCAGGTGAGCGAGGTAAAGTGATATCAACCACAAGTGGTGATGAGAGATGCAAATGTGTTGAGGTTTCAACCATCAACCGCAAATAGAGTATCCATCAGAGAATAAATTAATAGAAGTATTTTGGGCAATGCCAAACTGCAGTATCCAAAAATACATAGTATAAGTTATCCTGACCAATAGCTGCAATGACAATGGTGTTTTGATGGAAAACTACAATTAACAAGGCTAGATGTTGTAACTGGATATAAGAATAACATCATTGCCACCGCTGTTAATGCCCTTAACAGTAATTAAATCACTATCCTTTTTATGATTCCTCAAGGCCTTTTTGTTGCAGAACATTATCGCATCACAAAAGGATTATTTAAGATGGTCAAATATTTGGTAGTATGAGTAAAATGTGGTAGTTCTTCAAATACAATTGTTAGAATCCACTGGGAGGCTTAAAGACAATCCCCACACCTTATCTACAAAAGACTTCATAACGCCAATGCAAGAAGGTTTAGGGAAGATGATCTAGAAAAAAATTTCATGAAGAAATTAATTACAAGCAGTTTATCAAAACTGCATGCAATCAGTAAAAGGATGAATGTTTATGAATTGGATTCTAATAAGGGAGACATCCAAATTGTAGAGATCAAAGACTCCTTAAGAACATCATAGAACGAGGACCATTCCAAAATCTTAAAAGACTAACATTAGCATAATAAATATAATGAGTAATTACTTTAGATAGTCGCATTTCTATTGAAGACTGAATAATGATGTTTTAAAATCCAAAGTAAAATGATCAATGTTTAAAACTCCCCTTAAACCAAATGAAAATAACGGAAGATAGAAAGGTAACCACAAAAAATCAAAGCCTGAATAAAGAACACCCACAGTCTTGCCCCTTACAGAATTTACGAATGTTTACAAATGGGAGTACTAGATCTTTCATTGAATAAAGAAGGGACTACAATTCTTGGCCAAAGTAAAGGATGCTGAAAGCTTTAAGACAGATGAGAAGTTGGCATGAGCAACTCAGAGTCTAAAGGTAGAACGCTTTGTTATCATTCAAATAGTCCAAATAAGTCAATTGGATTAATAACCCTATAACATTTATTCTTGGAAGACTTCATATCTCATTTTAATCAAATCCTCTCAATCAATTGTCAAACAGTTTGAATGCAATAAGATTTAAGGCTAAACTTTGGTTTGTTTGGTTCAATCAATGCAAAATTGACCCAAATTATGCTAATTGAGCCATGTGAGTTTAAATGGGCTATATGCCAAAATGACTTTAATTATCAAATCAATCATATATAAAGTTTGTTTAGGATGATCATAACAATTTTAAATGAATCAATTTATCTCTAATCGTTTATTTGTTCATAATTGATCAAGTTTTGGTAAGCAAGTTGATATAGATGTAACTATGAATAAATGTTTTATCTAAAAGCATCTTTATGAATACAATCAAGCTAATAGAGAGCTATTTGTTGTATGAGAAAAGTCAATTTGAGGTAAAAATGAAACTGAGATTATAAATATATTAAATTAATTTTAAATTAAAATTTTACTAAAATATAAGGAGAATTATGATTCTAGGTTGTATATACCATGTTGAGGGTTCAAGGCAAGCTTTGGGAAACTTCCCTTGTGGGCGAACCGACAACCAAAGCTACATTAAAAATCAAGGTGTTTAATAGAATCATTGCTTGCAACTATTCATTGTATATAATAGGTATTTAGATTTTTTGTTTTTATATTTACCACGGATTTTATAGAAAAACAAACTTAAGCATAAAATTTTATTTTATTGATAACATTGCATTCTTAGCATTTTTAATAAGTAATTTGGTAGCAGTTATACTCATATAAATAATAATTGCATATTCAAAAAGATTATAGTAGGCAAAGTTATCAAAAAAAAAAAAAAATGTTACAAGTGTTGTGATAAGTAAATAATCTTGTTGATAACTTGTGTGGGAAATGATGACAAGGCAATGGTTGAATTTTCGACTCTTGGTATTGAGTTTAGAACGGTTCATTTGATATTAAGAGAACCCTTGATAAATTTTAAGTTAAAGGATGATCAACCTTTATTAGCGAATATAATAGTCAATGGGCTATATGACGACAAAATAAAATGATTCATGTCAAACCTTATACAGGTATAAATTGACAATCATGACAGAAGAAAGTATATGACATAAAAAAAATATAAGACAAAATTGTGCATGTTAGAGTGAATGAAATTATTGATAGTCACAGTTAGATTATTATAGATCATTGCTTCTAGTACTATATGAACTTCATATTTTTTGTACTTTAAATCAAAACATATTTATATGTTTATTGTTGTTACTCATAGTAGTCAATGACTAGTAGCATATTGCTTCTTTTTTATTTATTGAATTTTAATTTAATATTATTTCTCATGTAACTTACCTTATATTATGTTATTCTTTTCCGAAGAGGTGTAAGGAGCAAACGAGCAACTAGCCAAGTGGATTGCCTTCGTAAAACTTTTGAATTGTAAAAATTTTTGGATGATTTTTTATGTTTTTTAGGGGAAATACACTTTTACAACTATGTGTTCAGTAGCTCTGTATGTATAGATTTGAGATTTAATCTTGCATGGTTACTTATTTGGTTTTTTATGAATTAATGATTAAGGAAATGAATTGTAATTATATCATCGTAATGGTCTAGTGAGACCAAAATTCCACTCACTTGATCATAACTTGTGTGTTAAGATGAGTGTTGGTGATTATCGAGTTTGTGTGAGTCATCTAACTCTGCTATATCACTACCTGACCTTGGGGGTCGGTTGGAATGTACAAAAAATGACATTCGAGCAAATTTTAAATAAAATCAATAATGAGTGCCAGGGTTCATCTCACTCTCCACATATGCTCCTCATTATGTTAATAACCAGAAGAAAACATATCATAGATTTTTGTAAGACCACAAAGATCAGCTGAGATTGGCATTAGCAAAACTTCATAATAATGAATTATCAGTGTTCGTTGAAAGGGCCAGGAGGATTGAAAATGAGTTGAACTACTCTTAAGCATCAGTGAAAACTACAAACAACTAGGAGTAAAAGTTTTGATAAAATAACGAATTTTCAAAGTAAGAATATTGAGTTTGAGGACAAACAGAAACAAGTTCAGACAGAGAAGTCAATCTACAATAAATGTGAAAGAAGATGTTTTGTGTTGTGTTTAATTGTATCAAGCAAGGCATCATCAAATGGATTGTCTATTTAAAAAAAAAGGATACTAAGTAATAGGATTTCCAAGGACAAAGACAACAAACAAATTTTTTTGAAAGGCCATGGGACAGCAATACTAAATTCAAAGATAAGCCTTCAACACCAATAAAAGAACAGACTTCGGAGTGCAGGAATGAACCACTAGTGAAGGCCAGATTTTTTGAAGAAGTGGTTATAGGTATGCTTTTGGTATCTGACCAGCTTAGCAAAATTTTATTCGATTCAAATGCATCTTATTTATTTATTATTCTCATTTATTTATTATTGAAAAAATTTTCTTTAATTTTTTAATTGACATTATATGTTTTACTCTTGCATTAAATGTAATGCATTCTGGAGATAGTTTGTGCGCAAATAAAAAATGTTTTGTTAAAGTTAGTATTAGGAATAGAAAGTTGTAAGCAAAATTAAATATAATACCAATCAGAACGTTTGATGTCATTCCGGGCATAAATTTTCAAACCACTGAGCATTAAAAAAGAATAGCGAAATTTAATTTGCCTGATGAGAAGCCAATTTACTTCTATGATAAAAATGCAACATTATATTTTGGTCATTGTAGTGAATATTCGTAAGTACTTGAAAAAATGGTTAGTCTGTATTCTTGACAAAACTTGAAGTGTGAATAAAAGTGTGCATGATAGAGGTCAGATTCATCAAACCAAAAGGCGGTCAAGTTACTGGATTTTCTCTTCATTACCAGCCAGGCCATAGCGAAGAGCCCAATTTGTCAATCTAACTACAACAAAAGCATAAGTCTATCAAACTTAACAAGGTCAAGCAATCAAGATTCCTCAAGTTTTCTCAATTGATCTAATAGAGAAGATAAAAATCAAAGTAATTGATCCGTGCTTATGTAAACATCAAGCCAGTCAGGAGCAACATTCTTCAATAGGTCTGAATAAGCATTAAGCACCGACTGAAGGACTTCTTCTCTTCTTTAACAAGTTTAATGAAGTGTGAACCATAAAACCAAAGAAGCTAGCCCAAGCTTTGTATCAAGTTCTAAGATAATATATGATTTTTCTTCGCGGTTAAGACAAAGAGGCTGCATATATTTTTTTGAGTTGACATTGAGCTCTAAGACGAGATCTCAAATATATTCAATTAGCATCGAACTTTCCCTTGTTATCAAGACAGGATGCCACTTATTTCATTTGGATTGACATCGAACACTGGGTCAATATCTCCAAATATAATTTTCTTCGATCATTTGGGTTAACATCGAGCTCTAAGCCAAGATCCTTAGATATTTTCAGCTAGCATTAGGCTTTCCATTGTTATCAAGACATGGGGCCACTTGTTTGTTTTGGATTGGCATCGAGCACTAGACCGCTATCTACAAATATGTTTTTTTTCTATCATTTGGGTTGCCATCGAGCTTCATGTCGAGATCCCCAAATATATGATGTATTTTATCATTCGGGTTGACATCGTGTTGGATGTGAGATCCCTAAATGAATTTGTATCAGATTGGTGACGAAGTTATACTGTGTCAATTTGAGCAAAAATAAGTTTATCTTCAGGCAAATTATACACAAGAGAATCTCAAAGTCAGAGATTCATCTTTCAGACTTTTCATAATTTAGAATGTCAAATGAGAGAATTTTTGAGCTTGTGATTTTCAAATTGTTAAGTTAGAGAAGCAAAAGTCCGTTTACAGCTAAATCCAAGACACAAGCAGGTTGAAGATCGGAGTCAACAAGCTCCAATATGATCGAGTTACTGATAGCTCTCTTTACTCAAAAAGTCATAAAAACAACGACAGTGAAGAAAATCCTATTTTGTCCATCTAATGACTACCCGTCTTACTGAAGCTTATCCAGCCTGATAAGTTAAGTGATTCAAATCTTGAGCTTCTCTCAACTAATTAAATAAGACAAAACCAAATAGATGTCGAATTTGTGTTAACAGGATATGATTATGGTCATGCTTCACTCCCCAAGTTAAACTTTCTAACTAGAGTAAATTTATATTTTCCTGCACAAGTTGAAATTTCAGCGTTGGAGAAGAATATTGTTGGATTGCCTGACTTTTTCTCTACTTTCTTGATGAGATTGCAATCTTCATGTTCTCCAACAGAATCATGGTACATCTGCGGGAATATCGGACTATCTGCGAGGTGGATTGCATATGTGAACCACTGTAGCATAGGAGGGTTTGGCGGGATTATCACCGGCGAGGGAGGCGGCGTAGGAAAGCCCTGAGGCCATTATCACGGCCAGTGCCAATAAAAAACGCAAACCCCACAAACAGGAGCGGCTTTGTCACAGACAACGCAGGTCGGCGCAGCTGTCGAGTAGGGCAGAGCCTGTGGCACAGCGCAATCGAACGCACCAGGTAGCTCTACCGCCAGACGAAGCAGACGACACGAGAACACGAGGCACGACGACGCAAGTACAAGCTGACAACGAGGACGACACGAGTATTTCCCAAAGTTGAAGATAAAGATGATGCGGGATGCTAGGGTTTGCCATGAGACAAAACCATAGTAAAGCGGAACGATGACTTGCCCTTTGGGGTATCCACTCATATAACTATCAAGTGAAATGTTAAGTGACTATTTAACTTTCTTCATTTCTTGGGATAACTAAAATGTAAAGGTTCGCTGAGTAATGAGGTAATTTTAATTCGACCTTGGGATGATTAAAAGAAGAGTATGAAAAGTTCAAAAATGAACTCGAAATACTTCAAGAGATCTTTAAAGAGGTTCAAAGTCATTCCCCGAACATTTTAGAATCTCTTAGATATATTGAAGAACAAATTGAACTTGTTATATTTTATTCTAAAATCATTCACTAAGATCTTTCGAGGCTCAATAAGTCTTAGTTTGGGGTATGTTAGATACAGCTTTATCTAATCTTACAATTTATTTAATTTCCTGCAAAATTATATATATGTTGCAAAAACACGTTTCAGCGGGAATGCCGAGAAGATGACAAATACGCTTTTACAGTATTATTTAATTTATGTCATTTTACTTTCTTTCGCTGCAAAATATTATAACTTCTTGGTTGTGCACTTTAATTTTTTTGCAAAATCAAAACAACTTTTCAAAAATTAATCAACATTTTCAAAATTTAAAACAACTTGTTTCAAAGGTAACCATAAATCCTTTGAAATATCACAAAACATAAAACGTACTTTTGAATTTATGGGAGCCTCTCGAAGGAGCAAACGAGTTTTTTTTTAAAAATATGTATCGTCGCATATCGAGATTTGTTTTAAACACAATTTTGAGGCTTTAGTAGTTACATTTTGATGTGATATGAAAATTTTTAAAACTTAGAAAGTTACCGTCTAAAAATTTTCTTTTGTTTGATTAGCGAAATTTGAAGGCTTTTTAAATGTCGTTTTGGGAAGCATAAAATTGATGTGAACTGAATTCATGAAAATTTGAAGACTCACAAACTATTATTTAGGAAAAGTTTGGAATTGATTTATGAAAGATTTGGATGACGTGAATGCAACATTTGGGTTTAGGCTCGGGTGTGTAAATGCATAAGTATTGTGGGGCTATGTATGTAATCATTGCGTTGGTTCTGACTCCTTGCTGTTTCGACTTGCTTGAAATGTGGTTTGGAAATGATACCTTTTTGGGTTGATTCGTGGACCGTTGGGCTTCATTTTTTTTAGACTTTTCATCAATCGTTTTAGATGCATTTATGAGGGTCAATTTACCTTTTACTTCTTCGCCATTTCAGATTGATTGGTTCTTCCTCTTTCTCACCCAATTTTTCTTCTTTTATTCATTTTTCGGTTTGATTTAGGTGCTTATGTCTGAAACATAAAGACACATATATAGTATATGAACCATCAAGCAAGATTATAAGTTGGACGGTTCATTTTGGGGTAAGGACTTGATTATAAAGACATTCGGTGGTAGAGCGGAATAATGTTCCATCCTACGACATCGGGACCCCACTCAAGGACCCTGTAAAATGTAGGATGACAATATTATTCACCGACTCCAGACAAGCGGGACACCCTTGCTTTCTTAGGCTGTCGGCGGTTCCAGCCCGACAGCGTGATCGACTTGTAGATAATCATACTTCATATAAAGTATGATTATATTTTATATTTTGGAATCCAAAGGAAGAAGAACTAAAAGATGTCATGGATCATGAGGAGAACCTCGGTGACTTCCCAAGCAATCCTATGATTCAGTTTTAATTTCGAGAATAAGAATTATTTAAATATTTCATCCTGTCAATTTATTAGTTAGGGCTTATATTTATGCGAGATTGTCACACAAATAGCCTAAAAGATATGAGGATTTAGGTCGTGACAAACGACAACCTCAGAATTCTAAGACAAGTTAGGGAATAAATTGTATAGCAGAGCTATACAAAAGCCTAAAGATGAGTCGAGGATTTATGTCGCACTAGGCGGACAACCTCGAAATCCTATGGCTTATTGTTTAATTCTAAGAAGAATGTGTTGTTGTAGATCCTCATGTTGTTGTAGAAGGCTACCGACAAAGCTAGTTTCAGGCTCTTCGGCGAAGTAGCAGTCCTAAAGTTAAGGTTTAAAGGTTTAAATGACAAGTTTAAGTTCAATCATGGGGAGGGGGTGGGGTTAAAGTTGATTAAAGCGACACCGGGTAGGATCCCACAGTTCACTCGTTCTGGTATCACTATTTTCTTTTGAATTTACTTAGTTTAAGGGAGTTGTGAAACCCATTAAAACCGGTGAGATCTCCTTAGCAACTGTGGGTTACCTCCTCTGAGGGACTCCCGCAAATTCAAAGGTACGTTTTATGTTTAGTGACATTTCAAAGGATTTATGGTTACCTTTGAAACAATTTGTTTTAGATTTTGAAAATGTTGATTAATTTTTGAAAAATTATTTTGATTTTGCAAATAAAGTAAAGTGCACAACCAAACAGTTATAATATTTTGCAGCGAAAGTAAATTGTAGAAAGTAAAATGACAGAAATTAAATAACACTATAAAAACATACCTGTAATCTTCTCGACATTTTTGCTCAAACGTTAGTTTTTGCAACATGTATATAATTTTGCAGGAAATTAAATAAATTACAAGAGTAGAAAAAGATGTATCTAATAGACCCCAAACTATGACTAATTGAGTCTCAAAAGATCTTATTGGATGATTTTAGAACAAAATATAACAAGTTTAATTTGTCCTTCAAAATATATAAGAGATTCCAAAGTATTCAGGGAATGACTCTGAACCACTTTAAAGATCTCTTGAAACATTTCGAGTTATTTTGAACTTATCATATTATTTTATTAATCAACCCAATGTCGAATTAAAATTACCTCATTACTTAGCGAACCTTCACATTTTAATTATCCCGAGAAATGCAGGAAGTAATATAGTCACTTAACATTTCACTTGATAGTAATATGAGTGGGTACCCCAAAGGACAAGTTCAAAGTCATTAAGGATTTCAATGCCCAGAGTTAAAGTAGGGTATAAAGTGTTTGAAAGTGTTTATCAATTAATTAGGTTCATCTTTTCTAATAACAATTAAGATAATTCTTACATATCGAACCAAGTTCACTATCAGGCTATCTCAATTTCAATTTTCAAAGTAAATTTAAGATAACTAAATATCGAAATGGAATTTCAATTCTCATTAATATCACTTAGTATCTAATCACAGATTGGTGGACCTTAAATGAGTGAATTACTATCTTCATAGCTTAATCCCACGCCTTAGGATCATCTTAATTAACTTATCTTCCAAATCATGACAATTATCGAGATTATAACTTTACTCTTATAATGAAAATGTGACAAATTAGTTTCTACCTTGTAACCCATTATATTCCAATCGTCCAAAAAATTTATTATGATCAATATTACTCATTTATCTTTTGATTAAGCCTAAAATTTAATTAAGACATTAAAATTCCAAAATTATCATTTTGTTTCTGTTGGGGTTCTCCATTCTATAACTTATCAAATAAACTCAAGTGACTAACAAAATAAACTCAAAGAAAACTACAAGACAGAGAAATATCGAAGAAAATAACAAGTGAAACAATAAAAAAAAAAATCGAACTGGACTATAAGCATGCAGGTTCGGGTGAGCTCAGATTTAGATATTCTCGACGGATTCCGAAGGCAACATTAGTCACCCGTATGTATAAAGCCCGACATTCAACTAGAAGGATTTCCTACAATACCAACTTAGGAGGGTACTCCTTAGCCCAGTACCGGTGATTGAGAAGTGGATAATCGAATTATCTTATTTAGCATGCATATAGGTTTCCATGCATATAAGTAGTATAAAAAATTGTAGTCAAAATGCTTTTGTAACTGACGTGTCTGTTCTTATCATTGTACTTTATATAAAATATGATTATCCACAAGTCGACCACGTCATCGGGCAAGAATCGCCAACAGCCTAAGAAAGCAATGGTGTCCTGCTTGTCTGGTGTAGGTGAATAATATTGTCATTCAATATTTCACCGGGTCTCTGAGTGGTGTCCCGATGTCGTAGGATAGAACATTATTCCGCTCTACCACCGAATGTCTTTATCATCAAAGCCCAACCTCAAAATGAATCATCCAACTTATAGTCTTGTTTGATAGTTCATAAATAGCGGCTACATATGTATGTTTATGTTTCAAACATAAGCACCTAAATCAAACCAAGAAACAAGGGAAAAAAAAAGAAAAATGGGGTGAGAGAGAGAGAGGAGAAACCAATCCACCTAAAATGGCGAAGAAGTAAATTGTGGATTGACCCTAAAAAACGCATCTAAAATGATGGACAAAAAGTCCCAAAAATGCGGCCCAACGATCCTTGCATCAACCCAAATAAAAATAAATAATTATGCATATGTATATATCAACCTTAATTGTTATATGCATAAATGCCAATAAAAATAAAGAATACTTTATATGAACCATCTGACCCTCCTTGATCCATAAATCTGACACGTCACGCAAATATATTAAGTGACATGAATCAAGTTGGCAAGTTTCAAAATTCCGCAGACAAAAGTGGCAACAATCTCATATTTTATTCACGCAACTAGCACTTAAATTTGTTTTACATTTATGATTTCCAAATTTTCGTAGCATAAATATAATAAAACACACAATTCCAACAGTCTGAAGTAAAGTACACATTTTTCATTCAGGCTTGGGGCCCTATGCATAAATATCATATGTAAGCATTGAAGATTAATTGATAGATGTGTAAATATAAAATCTGAAATTTTATGTTTGAAACTAAGTGTTAGAAATGTAAATATATGATAATAACAAAAAAATCTATAAAACTTATATCCAAAAATCAGATGTTATATAAGTGCAAGTGTTAAGATTTCAAAACTAGCAAACTTCCACTTCAAAATTTAGATATTACACATTAGCAATTTTTGTATTACACATATACATACAAAATTTAAACACTATACATGTAAACACATAATTAATTGAGAAAACTTGCACACCTAAGCTTTCATATTAATGTATAAATGATATTTCAATGTTTTAATCTCATGCATAAAAAGATATCTTTCACATTAAAAAGATAGAAGCACATCCCAGAGGCATAAATGTGGAGAGACAAGTTTTATATGCATACCACATAAATCAAATGAATTCACGTATCTAACACCCAAACTTTCATTCATACATGCATGTCATTCAATTCTCCATATATCCACATTTCCAATGCCCAAGTTTTACATTTATAACATCCAAATCTTTCATGGAATATCAATGCAGGTTATGTATGTAAACATATAAAAAAAAACTGTGTGGTATATATGTAAATTTCCTCATTGGAGTGTTAAGACAAGTGTTTCAGCTCTTCTATAAACTAATAACTTAATTTCCTAAAGAAAGTCAGCTAAAAACTCTCAAAACCTCAAAATAAAAGAAGACAATTAATAAAGTAAGAACCTCACTTATATCAACCACAAAACATTTAAATCTCCCTTGAATGAGAGCCACCAAACCATCCCTTGAAGAGGTTGATGACTTCAAAACATTCAATATGATACCAATAATATAATTAGACACATAGAAACCATTTTCTAGTGCTTATAACCTAGGTTGGAATTTATTAAGCTAGTAGAAGCAAGGCACGACACCTTGACTTTGCTCCCAGCGTACGCATAAAAAAAACAAATGCATTTGACCCTTCCCTTATATGACATCAACATTATGTACATGAACAACATTGAGCTCAAATAAAGCTAATAAGAGAGAAAAAAAATGAAAATCAAAGGAGAGTAAAAATAAAAGAGTCATCTTGCTAGTCGTTTCAAGCGAACTGTGGAGAATCCAACAAAATTTCTTCAACAACCCCAAACGCCCAAAAGAATCAAAAGATTCAACAACCCACCAAAATTTCCTCCTCCAAAATACCAATAGCCAAACTTTCAACAGCAGAAAATCTTTCCCCAAGAGGGGTTTATATAGCCAAGAAGGAGGAGAAGACTTCCCTTAAATTTACCTGTGGTGAACCGAAACAAGGGGTAATCGACCGGAATCACGACAAGAGTGACATGGGGCATGCTAGGTCGGCGATGGGAACAACTAAGTCGGCGCCTAGGAAAAGGAGCGACTAAGTAAGACGGCGCCTACGAAGGGGAGTTCGAGTGGGAGGAAGGCTTAGTTGGAGTTGCGCCCTGGAGGAATTGCGAATGAGAGGGGTGGAAGCGTGACCGAATTAGAGATTTAAGGATTTAGGATTTTCCTTTTTTTCACACTTTTTTTATTTTAAGTTAATATTTTACCCAAATTTCATCGATTCAGACACAATTCGACCCCGCACGAAACCATATCAAAATGAGTGTCATTACTAGACAAAGTCGATGTTCTAGACATGCGGTGCAGTCCGTTTCGTCATCCGATGTCGTTCGGACAACTTTATCGACGATCGGGTTAAAAGTGTGTCAAATTTAATTTTCATCAAAATTTCGGCTCGCGATTGATTGTTACGAAAATTTATTGAAGTTTCAACAAAAAACGATGCACACAATTTGAATTGTGGTATTCGTGTCGACCATTCGAACTGCGAAGTTTAAGCGCACGAAGGTGCAAATTGTGTCAAAGACAATCCTAGGGCTTAAAGGTCCTATAAAGGCTCATTTTGAGTTCTCACATGTTAGTTTTAACCTTCTAATGGCTAGAGGTCAATAACCACACGCAAAACTTCAAAAGAGTATAGAAACAGTTTTGATCTCTAAAATGAGGTGAGTCCTATTACTAAGGTTCTAAGATAGTCACAAGGAGGATCCTAATTCTAGACCCAAAACCCTAAGAGGAAAACTAGACCTCACGAAAAATGAGGTCAACAAATAGACCGCTAATAGGTGTGGCGTACAGGAGAAGCACACTGCACGTATTGACGTTGACTAAAAAGATCAACAAAACCAACATAAATGTCTAAGCCAACATACTTAGAATAAAGCGTAGAATTGAGTGACAGTTGTTTTCGCCGAGAAAATAACAAGTGAATATTCGATCGAAATCGAGGAAGCAGAACTCTCGCTGGGGATTAGAAGGTGGATTTCAAATTATCAAGCTTCAGGTGCTCTGGCAAATGAGAATCATAATTTAGGTACTGACCCCAAAATGAGAATTGAAATTCAGGTATCAATCCCGAAATGAGAATCAGAAGCCTTGTTCCATTTAAGGAGGCCTCACACCGATCTCGAAAAATTGAGAGAATCAGATGTCATACCCCATTTAAGGTAGTCTTAAAACCGATGTCAAAAGATGTGAATAGGATGTCATACCCCACTTAAGGTGGTCTTAAACTTATCTCGAGGAAATTGGGTAGAGAATCGAATGTCATAATCCATTCAATGTGGTCTTAAAACCGATCTAAAAAAATGAGAATAGGATGCATACCCCGTTTAAGGTGTTTTAAACCTATCTCTAAGAAAATTGGGTAGAGAATCGGAAGCCATAATTCATTTGAGGTGGTCTTAAAACCAATATCAAAATCATACCCCATTTAAGGTGGTCTTAAACCTATCTCGAAGAAAATTGAAAGTGAATCGGATGTCATAATCCATTCAAGGTGGTTTTAAAAACCAATCTCAAAAGAAGAGAAGATAGTCTTAAAAGCCGATCTCAAAAGATGAGAATAGGATGTCATACCCCATTTAAGGTGGTCTTAAACCTATCTCGAAGAAAGTTAGGTAGAGAATCATATGTCATAATCCATTCAATGTGGTATTAAAACCGATCTCAAAAGATGAGAATTGGATGTCATGCCCCATTTAAGGTGGTCTTAAACCTATCTCAAAGAAAATTGGGTAGAGAATCGAATGACATAATCCATTTAAGGTGGTCTTAAAACTCATATCAAAAGATGAGAATAGGATGTCATACCCCATTTAGGGTGATCTTAAACCTATCTCGAAGAAAATTGAAAGAGAATCGGATGTTATAATTTATTTAAGATGGTCTTAAAAACTGATCTCAAAAGATGAGAATAGGATGTCATACCCCATTTAAGGTGGTCTTAAACCTATCTCGAAGAAAGTTAGGTAGAGAATCAGATGTCATAATTCATTCAAGGTGGTCTTAAAACCGATATCAAAATATGAGAATTGGTTGTCATACCCCATTTAAGGTGGGTAGACAATTGGATGTCAATCCATTTAAGGTGGTCTTAAAACCGATCTCAAAAGATGAGAATAGAATGTCATACCTCATTTAAGGTGGTTTTAAACATATCTCGAAAAAAATTGGGTAGAGAATCTGATATCGTAATTCATTCAAGGTGGTCTTAAAACCGATCTCAAAAAATGAGAAGAGGATGTCATACCCAATTTAAGGTGGTTTTAAACCTATCTCGAAGGAAAAATGGGAATTCAGAATGTTAGCCCTGATCTCAAGAACACTATGAAAATAGTGTAGAGAATTTGTGGTGTTGAGCCCATAGATATAGGGGATGTGAAAATTGGCAGTGGTGAGAAAAAATTTGTAAGATTTTGTGCAGAGTGTGAGACTCCGTAAGGGTTGTGACAAATTCGTGCAGACAAGGGCACTCGTTTTGCAAAATCGGAGATTGAGGAACCTCGAACTTGAGGGAAACAGTCTCATTAAATTTATAATTTTATTTTCTTGTTGTCTTTATCACATTTAATTATCAAACTATACTTTTCAAAATTTAATTTTCGTTGGTTGATTTATTTTTCAAAAACTTTATTCAAATTTTATTATCAAAATTTTGTCGTATTGTTCTTTTTTCGTTATAAATTGGAACCAACGTATGGTTCTGCGGCTCTTTATAATTCACACAAAAGGACAATTTAACGAATTCATTAAATTCTGGAAGAAATTTCATTAATCTACTTCAGATATGCGCTACAAACTGAATACATGCTGAAGCGTCAAAAGATAACATGCTGAATACATTTGAAACATCATATGCTGAGTACATATCATATACTGAACACATCTGAGACATTTCATATCATATCTGCTACTCTAACGTAGTACAAAAAGTGATAAAAACTGCTATATGTCCTCTATGGCGAAGTCCTGATAAAGCTGACCTACTAAGCCACGCTTCAGGATAAGAATTCCTTTCATGTGTACTTAGAGATGCAATCATCTCATAGCTCGTACGAGCACAGCTCTTCCAACTCTTGGTTCGGACGGAATCCATTCGATTTTTTACTATCATCCATTCTTCCTAATGTCATAAAAACTCTGTGGTGTCGTACTCCTGGGATGCAGTGTTTAGCTAGATCTGCTCCATTTCTTTTTAGAATTAGTACTGAACCAACTGATGGCGGAATCTCGACAGATCTTTTGAACTTTCCAAGGCCAACAATATCAATTTCTTTTCCAAACAGAACGTTACTCTTGCTCATGAATGACATTATGCAGAAAGGCCTTAAAAAATCATGGTTGTCAATATGCGGAGAGATGCAGTCTCCTTTATCATAAATGTTGATTATACAACTATTCGAAATGCAGTCTGCCGATAGTATGCTCCACCTGATCATCCTTTTAATCATTCTTTTTATCTCAGAAGGCAGAGGATTCACCTCATCGTATCTTAAGATACCTGAGGGTTCCCTAGCCTATCTTCGACAAATTTGTAGCAGCAACCACACAGAATGGTTATCATGCCTTTCCCATGCATCCATTTCGCAGCTCTGAGTAAGTTTTCTTCATTAACAGACTGGCTCGACCTCGGTCTCTCAAGTCAAATACGCAGTCAAAAATTTTTCTTTCATCATTTTCGGAGAAAACTCCTGTATATAACTCTATGCTTACGACGGTTGACATTACGTCATTGCGTTCTTCTGAGTGGCACATTTGACACTCTTTCTTCATCCTAAATCTATGCTTACGGAGGTTGGCATTACGGCATTGCATTCTTCTGTGTGGCACATAGAGCTTTCTTATGTCAAGAGAAAAGACGTATGAAAGAAGCAGAAAATACACTTACCCCAATTCGTGAGAGAAAAATCTATGAACCATGCATATGAGGGAGACTTCTACCAGTCCACCTGCTACAGAGGATGAGTCCAAGTTTGTTGCGGAGCAGACACAATTAGAAATTCCCGATGAACTTTGTAAAGGTTGCCAGATGTGCAACGTTGAAATTCCAACACAAGCATCGACAGGAGGAGCATTTGTGGAGTGCCCGATATGCAATGTCCTCCATTTGGATAACTACAGTAGCTTTGAAAAATATACGCCTGCCAACACAGGGTGCCAGGAGATAGCGCACCCAAATACGGAGTCATATATTCCACTGCATACGAAGCCAAGTCAGACACGTTTTCCCACAGACATTGAAATGAGGGAGCAGCCCCGACGACCACAAAGGATTCCTACTGCAGAATTAGAAAGAATGAACAGAGTTAAAAAAAGAGAATTTGAATTCTATGAAGAAATCCAAGGGAAATTTGTCAACATTTGAGAAAACCTGGAGCTATATACAGTTTTCTCCGAAAATGATGAAAGAAGAATTATTGACTGCATATTTGACTAGAGAGACTGAGGTCGAGCCGGTCTGTTAATGAAGAAAACTTACTCAGAGCCGCGGAAATGGATGGGCGGGAAAGGCAGGATAATCATTCAGTGTGGTTGCTGCTACAACTTTGTCGAAAATAGGCTAGGGAACCCCCCAGGTATCTTGAGATACGACGAGGTGGATCTTCTGCCTTCTGAGATAAAAAAAATGATTAAAACAATGGTCAGGTGGAGCATACTACTGACATACTGCATTTCGAATAGTTGCATAATCAATATTTATGATGAAGGAAATTGCATCTCTCTGCATATTGACAACCATGATTTTGTAAGGTCTTTCTGCACAGTGTCCTTTATGAGCAAGAGTAACATTCTGTTTAGAAAAAAAAATTGATATTGTTGGCCCCGGAGAATTCAAAGGATTCGTCGAGATTTCGTTGTCAGTGATTTCAATACTAATTCTAAAAAAATATGAAACAGATCTAGCCAAGCACTGCATCCCGGGAGTACGACACCGCAGAGTTTCTGTTACATTAAGAATAATGAATAATAGTAAAATACGACATGGATTCCGTCCGAACCCAGAGTTAGAAGAGCTGCGCTCGTACGAGCTATAAGAATGTTGCATCTCTTAAGTACACGTGAAAGGAATTCTTATCCTGAAACGTGGCTTAGTAGGTCAACTTGATCAGGAGTTCGCCATAGAGGACAGATAGACAGTTTTTGTCATTTTTTGTACTGCGTCAGAGTAGCAGATATAATATGAAATGTCTCAGATGTGTTCAGTATATGATATGTACCCAGCATATGATGTTTAAACATGTATTCAACATGTTATCTTTTGAGCTTCAACATGTTTCAATTTGAAGTGCAAATCTGATGCAGATTAATGAAATTTCTTTCAGATTTCTATAAATTTGTCAAACTTTTCCTCACCACTGCCAATCTTCACATCCCCTATATCTATGGGCTCAATACCACAAATTCTCTACACTATTTTCACAGTGTTCTTGGGATCAAGGCCAACATTCTGATTCTCAATTTTCCTTCGAGATAGGTTTAAGATCACCTTAAATGGGGTATGACATCTTGTTCTTATCTTTTTAGATTGGTTTTAAGATCACCTTCAATGGATTATGACATTCGATTCTCTACCCAATTTTTCTTCGAGATTGGTTTAAGACTACCTTAAATGGGGTATGGCATTCTATTCTCATAATTTGAGATCGATTTTAAGACCACCTTGAATGGATTATTGCATCCGGTTCTCAACCCAATTTTCCTTTGAGATAGGTTTAAGACCACCATAAATGAGGAATGACATCCTCTTCTCATCTTTTGAGATCGGATTTAAGACTACCATAAATGGATTATGACATCTAATTCTCTACCCAATTTTCTTCGAGATAGGCTTAAGACTCCTTAAATGGGGTATGACATCCTATTCTCCTCCTTTGAGATCGGTTTTTAAGACCACCTTGAACAGATTATGCATCTGATTCTCTCCCAATTTTCTTCAAGATAGGTTTAAGACAACCTTAAATGGAGTATGACATTATATTCTCATCTTTTGAGAACAGTTTTAAGACCATAATAAATGGATTATGCATCTGATTCTCTAACCAATTTTCTTCGAGTAGGTTTAAGACCACCTTAAACAGGGTATGACATCATATTCTTAGCTTTTGAGATCGGTTTTAAGACCAACTTGAATGGATTATGGCATCCGATAAGTTTAAGACCACCTTAAATAGGGCATGACATCCTTTTCACATCTTTTGAGATCGGTTTTAAGACCACCTTAAATGGAGTATGACATCTAATTCTCCCCAATTCCTCGAGATCGGTGTGAGGCCTTCTTAAATGGAACAAGGCTTCCGATTCTCATGCCGGGATGGATACCCGAATTTCAATTTTCATTTTGAGGTCAAATTTCCATTTTTCGGAGCACCCAAAACTTGATAATTTGAAATCCACCTTCTAATCCCCAGCGAGAGTTCTGAATCCTTGATTTCGATCGTATATTCACTTACTAATTCCCCAACGGAAACAACTGCCACTCAATTTTACATGTTGTTCTAAGTATGTTGGCTTAAACATCTTTGTTGGTTTTGTTGATCTCTTCAGTCAACGACAATACGTGTGGTGTGCTTGTCCGACACATCACACCTATTGAGAGTTCATTTGTTCACCTCATTTTTAGTGAGGTCTAGTTTTCCTCTTAGGGTTTAGGGTCTAGCCTTAGGATCCTCCCTATGACTAGCTTAGAACCTTAGTAATAGGACTCACCTCATTTTAGAAATTCAAACTGCTTCTACACTCTTTTGAAGTTCTGCATGTGGTTATTTACCTCTAGCACTTAGAAGATTGAAACTAACATGAGAGAACTCAAAAGGAGTCCCTATAGGACCTTTAAGCCTTTGGATTGCCTTTGGCACAATTTGCACATTTGCGCGCACAAACTTCGTAGTTCGAACGGTCGACACGCTCGAATACCACAATGCACATCGCGCGCATCGTTATTTGTTGAAACTTAAATAAATTTTGCAGCGATCAATCGCGAGCCGAAATTTTGACGAAAATTAAATTTGATGCGTTTTTTACCCTATCGTCGATGAGGTTGTCAGAACGACCTCGGATGACGAAACATACTCCACCGGCACGTCCAGAACATCGACTTTGACTAGGAAGGACACCCATTTTGATATGGTTCCGTGCAAGGTCAAATTGTGTCCGAATCCACGAAATTTGGGTAAAATATTAACTTAAAATAAAAAAGTATGGAAAAAAGGAAAATCCTAAAGTATGAAGAGCTTGCTACGCCCAATTTTCTGAGTTACTAGGCATGATTGAGCTTTGGACTGAGTATCTCCTAGCAAGCTCTTCGTATCATATGATTTTACTATCTTCATCTTCCTTATCCTACCAAGATGTCTTATATAAGATTAACTCCACTCAAAATAGGCACTTGAGAAACTTGGATATACAGGATGTATATGAGGATTGAATTTCATAATATCATGATGATTTAAGGTTTCGTCAAATGTGTGAGAAATTTTAAGGATAATCAAAAAACATACAGAAGCATTCTTAAAAATAAAATTACTACGCATATTTTTTGATGATCTAAACCATCCAATATATGCAAAAGATAATTTAAATACCATATAATTTATTGTAAACCATTTGAGATTATATATCATATGTGTGTGTGTGCACGTGCGTGTGTACAAATGATAATGTTCCCTCTTAGGGAAAGATGACAGTTCGTACTAGAATCTAAAGTGAGCCTCTAGACATCATAATGGCGAATACAAGTAGATTATGATATTTAAAATGCATTGAAGTCATGAAAACATCACAAAATAAAAAGATGATACATACAGGTGAAAAGCGCCCCAGCAATGTCACAAGTTCTTCGTCAATTCCAAGCCTGAAATAAAGATGAAAAAGTCAAATAAAAATTCAAAATGGCATATCTTCATGCAAGAATGGACTCCTTCAGTGACATTCATATCTATTATTATCAAAAGGCATTGTGATATACTAAACATTTGTTGAAACTAAAACCCTTACAATACAACATCAAACTTTCACCGTGATGACTTTAATACAAGTTATATGCACCCATTTAAGTAAAAAAAGAGCTTACTACAGTTCAAACAGTGCACCTACTTTTGCCATTGATGCAAGTGCCAAATGAAATCTAAAGCCTGCCCGACATTTTCTGCAAATCTAAATATCTAAGATTTTTATCAGAACAATTTGAGCTTTTCAAAATATTCATGGAAGAAAAAGATGGAGAATACAAGAAATCCTTTAGGAATTAATCAATTTAATCATTTATTTATTTACTAGCAATACTATAAAAGCACCTGCAACATACAACTTGGTTGGAAAAATTGATAAATCTCAATCAAATGAATAATAAATATAATTATTATCATTTATAACAATAACAAAAACAAAAGTTCCTAGAAAAATATTTAATTGATTTCAAGTTGGTTGGTTGAAGTGGAGGAATGCTTCGGGCCTATTGTGTGATAGAAACGTACTGCTTAGACTGAAAGGAAAATGCTATAAGATGGTGGTGAGACATATAATACTCTATGGTCCATAATGTTGGCCTTTAAAAGAGAAGCACAAAACTAATTAAGTGTTGCCGAGACGAGAATGCTTAGGTGGATGGGTGGCTTTACACTGAGAGACAAAATGCGAAATGAATATATCTGTAATAGGGTTGGTGTAGCTTAAGTGGTAGACAAAATTAGAGAGAGTCGTTTTTTAGATGGTTTGGTCAAATTAAAAGTCGACCAAGTGATAATTTGGTTAGGAGAGAGGAAGTTTTAGATTCAATTTATGTTAAGAAAGGCTGAGGTAAACCTAGAAAGACTTGGGCATATTGATAAAAAATAATCTTAATTTATTAGAATTAAATGAATATATCACACTTAATAGGATGCAATAGAGAAAAATGATTCATGTAGCCGACCCTTGCTAATGGGATAAAGGCTTGTTGTTGTTGTTGTCATTGTCGTCGTATTTAAAAATGCTTTGAAGTCCTACAAAATCTAAGTGAGGGCCTCTACCACCACGCCAAATGAAAATGAGGCCTTGCAAGGTTGGCCTCGATTCCCCCATGTTATTAAGCAATTCATGAACCTATTGTCAACCATGTGAGTTCAAAAAGACAAAAAGAAAAAAAAACTATGGGGCTAAGCCTCAATGCATAGATTTTCTAGAAAGAGACATCTCTAAAAGATTCCAAATCTAGACCAATAAACCAAAAAAAAATAAAAAAAATAAAAAAAAAATAAAAAAAACTCGAGGATCCCAACAGGGGGAGCTAGAGGGGACAATTCACATTCAATTTTTGCTCTGTTTGAAGCGTCAAAATGATGCTATGTCTGCATAACCATGCTCATGTTTGTGGGCCCATAAAGCAAAACTATCAAAAAAAGTTCTGCATAGGAATAGGGTTGATTGGGTTTAATAAAAATTGTGGGTCAATTACACAAAGTGGTCAAAAGAGGTCCGCACCAGCATGAGCAACACTAACCAAGGTCAACAGAAGTTGACAGAGATCATGAGCGCTTAGGGTTAGTCAAGATTGACATGAGTCGAGTAGGTTCATACTTTTTGCCCGGTTGTATTGTTTTGACACTAAGAGAATTCATAATACATCTAGGACTCGTTAACAAGATCTCATTAGCGTCGATGTGGGGCATACTCTGAAGTCAACAAATTGAGGTTGCCAAGCAAGATGATCATGTTTAATTAGGTCAACCAATAAATCCACATGGGTTGGGATTGTTCAACTAAAACTCAATGGGTCAACCAAGAGTATAATAACTCAAATA
Organism: Phalaenopsis aphrodite; assembly: GCA_003013225.1. Taxonomy (NCBI): domain Eukaryota; kingdom Viridiplantae; phylum Streptophyta; class Magnoliopsida; order Asparagales; family Orchidaceae; genus Phalaenopsis; species Phalaenopsis aphrodite. The sequence goes on from NEWO01000261.1 coordinate 811,872, forward strand.
AAATCATCATAGGCCAACATGGTGACATCATCAAGATGGTACCAATTCTATTGAGATACCAAATTTAAGAAAGGTGTCAAAAAAAAATTTAAACAAAAATTAAAAATTGCAGAGGGTCCACTAATTTAGGAATACGTTAAGCCATGCATAATTACCTTAATTCAATCAATAGGCACTAACGTGTGATCCATCAGGCTAGGTAGCATCGTTGTAAAAGATCAATTGAATTCTAGGATTTTCTTAGAGATAACTGTTACTATATAAAACTTAAGATCATTCACTATCATCAAGACAATACAAGCTACAACACATTCAAGAGCAACCAATTGTAATACCTAAGACGAAATTCTAACATTAATAATGAAAAAAGATTGCTAACACAAGATTACACTCGTAATTTTGAACATGAATGAATGAAGAAAAATCAAATCAATAGCCCAAATACACCATTTACCCTTACAGTTTGAAAAAGATCCACAAACTGCCCAAAATTTTCATAATCATGGAAAGGAGTATATAAATAAAACCATGTGATTTATAGCCCTGTGATCAAATGCCTCAAAATCCACAATCTAAATTCCCCTTAAAAATTTAGCACTTGAAGCTAAATTATAATCACCATCTGAACGAAGAACATTTAGGAGAAATTAACCTTAAAATACATGCATAAGTAGATACCTTAAATTGATTGTATAAAGCTTATAACTGATTGAATTGTTCTTTTGAAAAAGAAACACACTCGGCTTGTTCTACAAAATAATTGGCTAAAATCCTCAATTAGATTTATCATATTTTCTTAATTTTCAGTTCATTTGTTTCTCGTAAATCATCTATAGGTTCCTTGAGTGCGATCAAATTTTTAAGTTCAAATCAAATCAAAAAGCTATGTCATCTTTTTGAGATCAAAATACATTGGGTAATCTATATCCTAGATCTTCATTGAAGTTTTATAAAAAAAGGTGTGTTGAGTTGATTTTTTATGCTCCATCAAATTTATCACTAATCCATTTCCAAGAAATTCTCAGCTTCCAGAGTTCTACTTCATTCAACCTAAATTGAACTTATGTTGAGTAATTTGATGGAATGATGTTTATTGATTAATGGAGTAAATAATAAGTTGGCAAGGGGAATATGAAGAAACTTCTAAGTTGGCAAGGGGAATAGGAAGCATCTTCCAAGGAATTCATAAATGTCACATCAATCATGGCAATTTTAGCTATAAAGAAGAAATGGGATTTCGACTCTAACACCAAGGAAAGTGAGAATAAGAAGTACCTTTCATTGACTTGTATTATTCATAAGCGCCAGCTTCTTATATACAACAATGGTAATTAACAAAGAAGACTTAAATCTAAGAGAATCATAATTAAAACCTATCAAAATAGAAAAGACAATACTTATAAATAAAAGAACATCGTAATTTAAATGCTATAGAGCAAGAAATTTAATCTCAAATTTTCTAAAATGAGCATCGAGAAAAAAAAAAAAACATGTCAAAGATAAGTTTAATTTATTAAAATATGGACTAACAATTATTAAGAATAGTGCTTGAATGACCACTTAAAATTTTTTAAATATAGCAAGACTATATAAGGAATCAACAATGGGCCACATATTTTCGCACTGCTTACCAAGATGTTACAAAGAATATTCAAAATGAAGCGTTTTAGCAAACCTTTTGCATATGAAATTTTTTAATCACTGAGACATTGAGAAAACTCAAATTTTAAAATAATGTAAATATTTTCTAGGAAATAGATGAATTAAAGTTAATGGACAAAATAGGTGACAACTTAATAAGAAATTTCACTGAGCGTGAACATGTGATATTAATAATAATTGGTCAATCAAGAAAGAAGATAAAGAGAAAGCCAGTTGTGATAATTTAATTACCTTAAATCTATTATAAAAAATGAGGATATATACAAAAAAAAAAAACATTAAAAAAAAAAAAAAACATTAAATTAAGGCTAGGACCATAAAATAGAAAAGCATCCCTAATGTATTGTTATGAGAAAATATGAAAACTTAGAAAAAAATTTTATAAAAATGGAATTAGTTGGGCAATGTTCCATGCAACGAGTGTTAAGTAATTGAATGCTAAATTTAACGTGGCAAAAATAATGAGGAGACAAGACAACACTAGTGGCCCAAAGAGAAAAGTTTATCCATGTATTTGCCCATGCACACATACTATAGCCCAACCACATAAAAATTGGATCACAATTAGGCCCAGGAAAATAAACCATGCCAAAAATGATTAACACAACTAAATTATAATCCTCCAACGGATGGTGTAGCAACACTATCAAAGAAAGAAAAGACTAATGAAAAGAAGGGCTGATAACACTGCAAAACAAATCATGTTAAGGTTTGTGAATGAATGTTTGATATATGTTATACTATATACTATATGCACTATATGCAATACTAAGCTTTATACACTTTTCTTATCAATTGATAGGAAATACGTTTTTTATTCTCATAAAAAACTTGTTGATAACTTGTTTAATTGGATATCATAGATCATTCCTGCTTATTGATATCCTCTACGTGAGTGCGAGTCCCTGCGTGCATGCATGCGTATGCTTATGTTCGTGGGTGCATTGTGTGAGCCTGGGTGTGAATGTGAGTGTGGGAGTGTATGTGCTCATGCGTATGCAAGAATTCTATGCATGTGTCCCTGTGTGTGCTATATACTATATGAAATACAATGCCAACATTTCTATAATAAAATGATTTGAGAAAGAAAGATTTGTGTGGCTTAATTATGATGCAAGGCATTATGAACTTTATGCATGACCAGACCATTACTACAATCTATGAACAAGAAAGATCTAATTCTTTTGAAGTAAATGATGATGACTAGACTACTAATTTTGCAAGTTGGATGAATGAAAATGCATGATTAAACATTTTTAGAATTTCTGAAAATTAAAGTTATATTACTTACGAAGTAAATGTGGATGGAAAATCTTGATTTTCTAGCTAGGCAATATATCATTCCAAAAATAAGCCCAAATAATCCTACGAAAAAATAAAATAATAACCTGTTTCACACAAGACCAGTATCCACGAAAAAATAAGCATTCATGTATCATAAAATTAGTAAAGAATGATAGAAGGATTGAATACCTTTTTCCTTCCACATCCACTCCATGAACAAGAAATTCATCAGCATAGGCTGCTAGGAACGCCAAGTTCTCTTCGTCCATAGTCAAATTACTGAACTTCTGCCACCTATCAGTTACAATAGCATACTTCTCTCCCTGTACTTGAAACTTCAGAGCTTTAGAACCGACCAGATGAAACAAACATGATTCAGCAACCTCAGCATTGTAGAATTAGTCAAAGAAACATACTTTATACAAAAATATTATATAAATATTATCATCTTATGACAAGTCGTGCATAAAAAAGATCCAAAGGATTACATATGTGAAGTTAAACTATTATTAGACCATATCAACGAATGACAAGATAAAGAAAGATCATAGAATTAAGAATTCTTAACTTAGAAGAACAACCTGCCTCCCTTTTTCTGATCAAATAATTTAAATCAAAGAACAATGTGGCTTGCAGAAACAATATTCAACTTCATACCCATCACGAAAAGTTTATCAAATTCAAATAGAGTGACCAGATGATACTTCTAAAACATTAAGAAAAAGTATCATCGTCATAAAAAACCAATTTATTTAAACTTTCTGGTTTCCTTTCATTTCATTGCTTGTTTATTGTTTTCATGTCTGTTGCAGCCTTCTCCTGACATTATTTTCTTGAGAAAACAACAACCAAATACGGATATTATTTTTGTTAGAAAACAACAACCAAATATGGACATGTAGTGAAAAACCTGGTCGAAGTAAACAGAAGAAACATTTAATTCATTTAGCAAAATTTTCCCGCAAGGAAACTCCACCTGCAGTAATTATATTTAATAATTCCTGCAGCATTTATCTCAACCTAAACCTATAAATAAACAGTCAAAGGATGAGTCTCAGCACATTTAGTAATATCCTAGTATTAATTTGTTTCTTTCTAATGCAGTTTATTTCTAGCTAGTTCTCTTTTCTATCTCTTCTATTTTTCTCTTGAGCATAGTCCATACTAAGGTAATGGTATCCCTCATAGAATATTTGTCACCAAAATCCTTTTAGTTGAAGTAAACATGAAAGATGTCTAAGAAAACAAATCAAGCAAAGGAGTACCCTGAGAAAAAAAAGAATAGTCTTCCCTAATAAATTAGCAGAACTTCTTTACCACTGAACATCTAAGTAAGTTGGAAAAGTGTTAGACAAGAATCATCCACAAAATCCTTGAATAGCTTTCAAAAGCAGCTTACATGTTAAGATTCCTTCTAAGGTGGATTTGATTTTCACATAACTTGCATCAAATCCAACAATTGATAAACATCCCTCCCTAAAGAGAGGTGTTGCAATATCTTTGAATCGTAGCATCGAAAAAATGTTGGCCTCAGCCATCTAGTGTGATTTCCAATTAAAGAGAAGAAACCCAAACTCCACCAAAGTTCAAAATGTCATCCCCAAAAACTTATACAAGAAAAACAGATCCAATTGATCATAGTGCCCAGTTCGAGTCAACAACTTATCTCCTTATTATTGGTGATGCTGTGAAATACCAACTACTATTCACAACAATAAGAGAAGCATAAATTATGGTATGATACCGAAGTTAACCCAAATCACAATAATAAAATAAATATTATTGCTGAAATTTGAAGGGTATTATAAACAACAACACCTGAAATAAGAAAACGATCATACAAACACAAGCTAGGGCATAAGTCGAAGAGGCGATGTTGCGGCTAGAAAATAAGTGGGGATAGTAGGCAGGTGCATGGGGAAATGAGTCTAATAGGTAGCTGGAAGTGAGTTGGGCACTGGATAGCTACAGGAAGGCTGAGGTTGATGGTTGGGAGACTTGCTACAATGAGACTTAAAAGCAGGTAAGGCACCCCTTGGATTTTTATAAGAAAGGACTTAGATTATTCAGGAGAAGAGGCCAACAACCACCCACCAAAAAGTTCACATTACCGCCGCCGTCGCCGGCCACCTTTATTTTATTTTATTTTATTTTTTGTATTAGTTTGTATTATAAGAGAAGGAAGAGAATTCAAAAGAACCTCAAGACATTTTGTGGAGATAATTTGAGATAAGTGTTTATCTTTATGACTACACTTGGTTTTTTATTTAGATTTTTTGTTTGTGTACAAGATTTTTATTTTTAAACTCTTGAGTGGTTGTATTTTCTCCATGAATTCTAAGTAGTTTTCTTTATCTTTTTCCTTAAAATGATAAGTGATTAAATGTTTAAAGGAAGTTGTGTGAAGTATTAGAATTCAATGTCGGGAGAAGTTATGATGATTCAAGATATCGCACTTCATTTACTTCTTGATTTGATAAATTAAGATGTTAATATCTGTTGTGGGAACATGTAAGATCTGAGTGATTTTGTCTCAGCCAACAAATTGTTGGAATCACATATTGATTTCATAAATGAGAATGTAGTTCATGGGGTTGAGTGCAAATAAATAGAGAAATATATTTTAAAGGGTGTAGAATTAGAGGACTTTAGAGTGATAGGTTAAAGCCCCCAATTTGATTTATAGTTTTAGGGTTTGATACAAGATGTTAGCCCCCAGGTCGAGGGAGAAGAGGGAACTCTAGCGTGAGAGCTAGTACATTTTTTATCTAGCCGGTCTTCAAGACTATCCAAACTATAGATTAATCAATGTTCTTTATAGCATCTCTAGTAAGGTTAAAAAATATTATTGCTACTATTTGGCACAACACATTTAGTATACTTCTACAACTAAATTTCTATATTTATCACTAATTCATGATAAGGAAAAATATATTTTACTTATATTATCTTCATCTTGCAAGTATTTTAGTTAAGTTAATTAGTTGCTTACTTTATTCTTAAATTAAACAAAAATTACAAAAAAAAATCAGACTTTCATTCCTAATTTAGCATCTTAAGTTTAAGTAAGAATATAAATTACTAAGTCTTTTGTCATCTAAAACTAATCCTTCCCATGGGTTCGATATGTGTGACTTAATCAGAAAAATTTTATATTACTTAATAACGATACATATGCTTGCGTAGTATCCCATATTGAAAGATTATAACTGTATTTTTATTTGCTTCATAGTGAAAAATTTATCTAGCATTTGTTTTGGATCAAGTTTTTGGCAGCCGTTGCAAATTAAGAATATCTATTAAAAAATTAATCGCATACATCGCATTTTACTTCTATCTATATAGAAAGTCTGGATCAGTCAGCCAGCCTGGCATTTCAGAAGCGGAAGCGACGCAGAAGCCGGAGTCGAATCACGATTTCTTGCGAGGTTTCATAAGAGCAGATCCTGAGTGCAGAATGGGTGGATCTACTGGGATCCAGCTTGGGGCATCACGAATCTACTGTTCTAGGGAGTGATTTCTAGATTTCTCTGGGCTTCTCACTCTCTTCCTTTGTGTAGAAGTTTCCTGCATCTGAAGGAAGCTCATCAATTGTTGTCTTAAGTATATAGGGAGTCAGTTCAGATTGTGTTGTCTTCAAATCTCGTGACTGGAGTCAATTTCCCCTTTGTGGGTTATATCCGAGGAGATGGTAGTGCTCTGGTTGTATCCTTCATCGAGGTAGTGATTGCATCTTTCCCTTCTACCTTCCCCAAACCGTCTCCTCTCCACTCCTCAATTGTCGAACTCTTCCTCCATAACACCGATACCAAACCATTCCAATTTCCTAGAGATTACTACTTTCATCCCACCTTCCTAACTACGTTCAAGCTACTCCCAACCACCCCACTACTGCTACCAACCACACACATCTTTCCCGCTTGTTGTCCCTACAGTTTCACACATTCTCCTCGCTACCACCAGCACTCTGTGACTGTCACCACCCCCGCTAGCCATCCGATCTACCTCGCCGATCTCTACCACCCATTGGAATACATTTAGGAGTATTTGCTTGTGTCATTGGTGTTTGTGTTGTTATTTCTATTCGAGTAATGTTATAATCCTATTTTAATATTAATGAAAGTTTGTTTTTATGTTTTTCGTTGTTTTCCCTACTAGTTCTGATATCATTTAGTATCTAAATCAGGTTCATTCCTTAGTTTTATCATAGGATTTCCCAACATCCACCCCTACCTAATTCACCTCCATCAAATTTTTCTTCTGATTCCCAACCCAACCATGCGACCATGAAGAGGTACACCAGACTCGACCAGGGAAGAGATTCAGCGAGCAATTCGTCAGCTATAACGGAGAATAGCATAGCTAGATGACGGAAACCAATAAGAGGTTAATTCGTCCGTAATCGAGAGTGTCAAAGAGGACAGGAACAAAGATATTAATCAGATCCACAAGAAAGATCATAGTGACGAGGAATATCAATCACGCTATTTTGGTATCCAATACCAAAGGAGGCTGAGAGAAGAGGAGAAATATTTGCGTACGTAAGACGTACGCAGAGCTACGTACGTCTGATTGGTTACAGGGAGGGTATTGGGGGTTATATTTGCGTTATATCCCCTGTAACATCTTTGTAACCTACTTGTAACCTACTTGTAACTAGTAAGTTTTTCGCTTCTGTTTTCATATATTTCTAAGTTACAGGTAGGTTACCGGTAGGTTACTGGTAGGTTACCGGTAGGTTACAGGGAGGTTACAGAGGGTATAACGCGGATATAACCCTCAATCCCCTTCTTGCAACTTGACGTACGCAGCACTGCATACGTTTTACGTACACAAATATTTCTCCCATTATGGAGGTCAGAAGGATTATGACATGAAGATGGATCTCCATGAATTCAAATGAAGCATGGATCCTGAGGAGTATATTGACTAGTTGCAATCAATTGAACAGACTTTTGAATACAAATATGTACCAGAAGTAAATTGGTCAAGCTAGCCGCAATTAAGCTGAAGAAGAGCGATTCTCTATGGTAGGAAAATGTTCAGAGGCAAAGGAAGAGGGAAGGCAGTGAAAAGATCACTAAGTGGAAGATGATGGAGAAAGTAATGCAAAAAAAGTAACTCCCACTTCGACAAATTATTATGACTACTTATGTCTAGAAAAGGTTGATTAATTTCCTTTATATTTTTCATATTTTTATAGATGAAATTGCACGTTAAATAAAGATATTTTTATGTTTTTCTTGCAGGTACAACGAGTATTAGAAGTGAAGCAAAGTAGAGAAGAAATTGACCAAAGAGAAGGTTACTTGGAGCTAAAGAAGACCTATGTGACTGGCGCCTTGGCGCCAGAATTTTGTGCGCTTAGGCGCCAGTCCCAATCTGGGAACCCGAGAGGCTGGCACGCAGTGGGCACCTTGGCGCTACTACCCCAGCCCCTTGGTGCCAGATTCTTGAGTGTGGGCAGATAGACGCCCACACCAGATTGGCAGACAGAGAGCCTGACACCTAGGCACCAACACATAGGCGCCAGAAACTGCATGGCCAGTTTTCAACAGTTCTTCACAAGTTGCAAATAGTCCAGGATAATTCGGAACAAAAAAAGATGAATTCTTGAGAAGAGAAAGTAGATTGAGCAAATTTAAGTCTTGCAATTTACATAACACAACTTCGACACTAACGGTGACTTGGATAACTTGACCAAGGCAGCTATGGCTGTAAATTCAATATGTTTAATTTATTTCTCTGCTTTAATTAAATCAAAAAAATAGAGCATAGGGAGTGGTCCACTTATTCATCTTGCGCAATTATAATACAGAGAATAAAAACAAAAAATGTCCGGATCATTTCATCCCATCAGTAAAGTTGAGATTTGGCATTCCATACTTTCCATGGAGTACTGATTTTATACATGAACACAAATATATTATACAAAATTTTATGCTTGTACTGATAAAACTATTTTTTTCCTAATAGTTGTAACTTTCATATAATAGTCCTTTTTTTTTTGTTAGAAAATGGCCATGGTTCTCTCCTCATTTCTCTTCAATTAGACGTGCCACAAAAACAAGTGCTTATTTATCTTCCAATCGTGAATGATTCCAATGATTTTATCCCCTGTTATCACCATTCCCTCCCACCAGATCCATCTGACGCAATACTTATCACTGTCACACTCACTAATGTTGTTGGTAACCTCAGTATTCTACACTCCCTCTTCTCTTAACTAAGAAGCAAGGTGATGATGCTCGTCCAAAACCACCTCAATAATCACTCAATCTCTTAACATAACCTATCAGACACTTGACAATTAAGAAGATGACAACAACTTTGGCTTCAAAAAATTTAATATGGGCAACTTTTGTGATAAATCTTAATATATTGTATTAGGATGTAGCTCTTAATGATTAAGTCCGTGTCTTTGAGAAATACCAAAGTTAGAAGTAAGACCAGCACATAGCATATTTGTGCTTGCAGGATTGTCAACAACAACTAGCAGCCATGTTGAGCAACTTGTCTTACACTTTAACATAACGCCTACTTGCCCTATGCTTGGCACAACTTGTTTCTCTATTTCTCTCTCCTTCAACATATATGTTTGTCTTCTGTGACAAGAATAAGATTGTTAAAGGCTGAAGTGAAAGCACAAATTTTGAGGCCAAATGTGCAAGGTTCCAAAAGAATGACAAAAAAAGACTGTGATCCTGTGTCAATAATTGCATTTATTAAGCAATTTGATTTCTTGGAAAATGCAGTTCATGTACTTAAAGCAAGCTGTAAATTGAATTCGA
>NEWO01000261.1:837891-852636 GCA_003013225.1 Phalaenopsis aphrodite
TAATAAAATTTTATTACCATTTCACATTAATAATAAAATCTAGTTATCTGGATTTTCTATCAATGCAGAGTTGATTTTCATTCATCTGAGGGCCAGTTCTGGAAATTATTTTTTCTTTACTAATAGTATTTATGCGGGTTGTTCTAAAACTGCTCGTTTGGATTTATGGGATAATCTTAGTACTCTTAAAATTGGTTGCAATGATCGTTGGATTATTGGAGGTGATTGCAATGTCATTCTTTTCGTGGTGTGAAGAAAGGTGTCAATTATCCTGATCAAAGGCTTATTACTGATTTTAATGACGTTTTGTTGAATGCTAGTCATTTTGATCTTGGGTATATTGGCAATTCTTTCACATGGTACTGTGGTAAATTTTTTGAAAGGCTTGACAGATTTCATGCTAATGATCCTTGGATGGTTGCTTTTCCTGCTAGTTCTTTTGAGGCATCTTCCTATTATGTGCTCTGATCATGCTCCCATTGTTCTTACCATTAATCTGATTAATAAACCTCAGTTTTATCAATTTAGATTTTTAAATATGTGGACTCTTCATGAATCCTTTTTACAATTTGTCAAAGATAATTGGAATATTGATGTTCAAAGCAAAATGGGCAAAAGATTGTTGTTTTTGCAGAATAATTTGGCCTCTAAATTGAGAAGATGGAATTGGGACATTTTTGTCAATCTTCATTCTTTGGTTTTGTTTGTTGAGGAAAATATGAGGAAGCTTGAAGATTAATATAGTAATGATTTAGTTGATCACCAATCTTTCTTGGATGGCCAGAAAAAACTTGTTTGTGCTATTAATATAGAGGAGGCTTTCTATAAGTAGAAAGTTGTGGGTCATTTTTTGTGTATGGGGATAGGAACTCTGCCTATTTCCATGCTTTTATTAAAAAGAGAGGAATGGTTAGCACTGTCAGCAAGATTAAACAAGACAATGGTAATTTGCTTTATTCTTATAATTCCATTGAGGTTAATGGGATTAATTATTATTCTAGTTTGCTTAATAGTGATAATAGTGACCTTGACAATATTGATATAAGTCTTTTGTTGATGATTGTGCTTATGCTGGAAGTATTGAGCTTGTTGTTAGTCCTGAGGAAACTGAAATTAAAAATGCTTTAGACAGTTTTGATGGTAACAAATCTGCTGGACCAGATGATTTTTCTGCAGACTTTTAAAAGCTTTGTTGGAAGGTGATTAAGATGGATGTTGTTGGTGTTGTGTAAGATGTCTTCAAAAGTACTGATTTACCCAGGTACTTCAAACCTTCTAATCTGGTTCTTCTTTCTAAAGATAAGGAAGGTTTAAAATGGGATGTTTTTAGACCCATTAGCCTCAATAATGTTATTTCTAAATTTTTTTCCAAAGTTGTGGTGGGTAGACTTCAGTCTTTTTGCAAAAAGCTATTTTCTGAACAACAATTAGCTTTTATTAAAAGCAAAATTATTGAGAAAAATGCTCTTATTGCTCAAGAATTAATTCTTGATTTAGATAAAAAAGGCAGAGGTGGTAATATTATTTTTAAGATGAACATTAAAAAAGCTTATGATACACTTAGATAGGAATTCATTTTGAAAGTCTTCAAGCCAAAGGCATTCAGCTGGCTGTTTGTTGTATCATCACGAGAAATTTGGAGAATAAATATTATTATGTTCTTATTCATGGCAATAAATGTGGCTTCTTCAAATCTTCTAGGGGGATTAAGGAAGGACATCCTCTATGCTTCTTCAAATCTTCTAGGGGGATTAAGGAAGGACATCCTCTATCCCCTTTTTTATTTATTCTGCCTTTTGATTATCTTTCAAGATATATGATTATGCTTTTAAATAAATATCCTAGTATGCTTTATGTTTATAAAGGAAAATCTGGACTTAATCATCTTGCTTATGCTAATGATCTCATTATTCTCACTAACGCTAATAATAGTTCTATTAAGAGATTATGGAAGGGACTAGAACATTTTCAAGCTACTTCAGGGTTAATGTTTAATCCTAACAAATGCAATGTTTATTGCTCTAATTTTGTCTCTATTACAAAGCAAAATTGGACCAAGGTTTTATTGGATGTGCCAAAAGAGATCTTCCGATTGTTTATTTGGGATTTAATTTGGACAAAGTTAGGAGAAAGAAACATCTTTTTGATGGTATTATTGATAACGTTAACAAGAGGATTATGTCATGGGATAATCTTCTCTTATCTTATGGTAGTGAAGTGACTTTACTTAAAAGTATTCTTACTTCTATACCTCTCTATACTTTATTCTTTATGAAGTTGCCTCTAACCATTTGTAAGAGATTGGAGAATATCTTCAATAATTTTTTGTGGGCTGGTAAGAATATTAAAATTCATTGGATGAGTTTGTTTAAAATGTGCAAGCCAACTAGTCATGGAGGTCTAAACTTTAGATCTCTCAATGACTCTATGAAAATCCATTATATGAAGTTGTGGATGCATTTTAGAAAGGGTAAATCTTTATGGGCATGTATAATGATGAAAACGTATTGTGGAGGTGATCACCCTTTGGCTATTACTAGTAATTCCTTGGATTCATTTGTTTGGAAAGAAATGTTAAAGTGGGCTAACTGTACTGAAAAGTTTCTTTGTTGGGAAATTGGGGAGGGCTTATGTTACTTCTGGTATGACAATTGGCTTGGTAATGGACCCCTGGCTGTTTCTTATGGGGTCCTTTTGAGATTAATTTGCTGGTAAAGAATGTTTGGTCTACTAATGATTAGAATCTTCTCAAACTTGCCGATTTAGTGAGTAAAGAAGATTCTGTTATGATTTATAAAATTCCTATTAATATTCGGTTGGATGGTGTTAAGGTTAAAAGTATTTTGGGTAAGTCTACTTCTAATACTTTTGCTAATTGCTTTGTTCCTTCAAGTGGTATTGATCTTAAGTGGGCTTGGAATTCATTTGTGAAACCCTCTCAATATTTTTTTTTTCCGGAAACTACTCCATAAAATTCTTCCTACTGATGATATTTTGAAGTTGAAGGGTATTCGATTACCATCGATGTGTCCTTTCTGTAAGATGCATGAAGAAGATATGGATTATTTGTTTTGTAACTGTTCTTTTACTATTGAAGTGTGGGATTTGGTTTTCTCTCTTTTAGAGAGGAAGTTAAACTGGGTGGTGTTTCAGTCTATCGCTGAAATGATTAATGGTTGGAGAAAGGCTGGTAGTCTTTTATTTGCATAGATTCCTATTTTAGTTTTTTTTACTTATTTGGACAACAAGGAATGAAAACAAACATGCTGGCCAAATGATTTCTAAATTCTCCTGTTTTATTTACATTAAAAGTTTTTTGTTTAAGATGTTGAAGTTGGGCAGATTTAAGGAATCTATCAATATGGATGTGCTGGTGATTTTTCATAAATTTAATGTTACTCCTTCTGTGAAGAATAAACTTGTGATTAGTTTGATTTTGTGGAAAACACCTGTTAGGGGCATACTGAAGTTTAATACTGATAGAAGTTGGATGCAGTCGGTTGCTGGAATTGGCTGTATTTGCGGGAATTATTTTGGTAAATGTAATTTTTAGTTTTTTGCTCTTGTTTTAGCCTCATCTCCTGTTATTGCAAAGGCAGAAGCTGTTATTGTTGCGTTGAATTTGCAGTTACTAGTGGCTGGGATAATATCATTATTGAAATGGATTCTCTTGATTTGTGGAACTACTGTTGCAGAAGGAAAAATTGCCCGTGGAATCTTATTATTAACCTAAAAAAAAATTTTGCTCTTGCAAATATTGTTCAAGTACAATGGTCGTTTATTCAGCGTGAAAGTAATCAATGTACTGATTGGGCTGCGAGTAAAGGATTGGAATCTCAAAGTTTCAATTTTTCTAATAAGGTTCCGTTGGAACTTTCTCGGTTGATTAAAGGGGATAGTTTAAATATTCCCTTTATATAAGTTAAAATTTGATTTTAGTTTGTTTTTTGTTTGTTAAGTGAGTTGTATTATGGCTAACAGTTTTTAGATTTTCTCATTTCTTGCGTGAGTTTTAGTGTTGTGGGGTTTTAGTAGAACTGTTGGCCACCATCTTGTAATAATTTTTTTTTTATGAAATAAAATTTTCTACGGGATTAATAAAAAAAACTTATAGCAAACTTTTGTGAATTTCAGGTTGAGTCGAGGAAGATGATTGACAGTATTGAAATACATCAAGGCTTGTACCTATTTAAAGGAAAATCTCTCTAAACATAAAATGATCTCACCTCCATTTTTACCTCAAATTTCTGAGTCTGTCAAGTCTATGATTGCTGAAAAATAAATCATGCTATGGTAATATCATCTGGGTCATCCTAAGTTTAATTATATTACAAAGCTATATCCTCATTTATTTATCAATTAAAACTCTCTTATCAATGTGAGATTTGTCGACTTGAAAAACATACCAAAAATAGTTATCTCAAGACCCAGTACTAACCCTCACACCTTTTTTTCACCATCCACAGTGATATTTAGGAAAATTCATATGTGAAAATCTTAAGTGAGGCTAGATGGTTTGTCTCACTTATTGATAATCACGCTAGAACTATTTGAATATTCTTAATGGAGGAGAAATATGAAATAGCTCAGATCTTTCAAACCATCCATGACATAATTCAAACTCAATTCCAATGTAAAATTCAGAACTTCAAAACTAATAAAGCAAATGAATATTTCAATTCAATCATTGAGTCTTATCTTTCAAAAAATAAAATTATTCATATAAGTTAATGTATTGATACCCCACAATGAAAAGGATAGCTCAGATAAAAAACATGCATCTCCTTGAGGTATCCCGCTCAATTATGGTTCCCCGTCACTATGAAACATGTTTAGAGGATGCAGTTCTTACTACAACATACCTTATCTATTGAGAATCTAGTCAGATACTTGACTTTAAAACACCTCTTCATGTTTTAACGGTTATCTATCCTCACATTAGAGCTTTCTTCTACTATACCGCTTACAATCTTTTGGGGTTGTTTGGGATCATTTTTTGTTTTTTTGCCTTTTATTTTTAAAAACAAAAAAAAGAAACAAACAAAGAAATAGTGTTTAGTTACTATTTTTAATTTTATTTCTATTTTTTATTTTTTGTTTCAACCCTATTATTTTTAAAATTCTAAAAATAACAAAAAAGTGTTTTATGTTGTTTTAAAAACATGGGAAATAGTCTCTTCTCACCTACCTTATCTCCCTCACAATGCCCCTTTCCCTCTCATGTTCGTGACCAAAAATCTCCCTCTCGGCTCGAAAGTCTCGCGTTCGCTCGCTGACATGCATAATTACATGAATCTTGGAAGGTAAAGTGCAAAACTAAGCAAGTACAATCTCAAAAAGTAAAGTGCCCCGATATTGCAAAACTTAGCAAGTACAATCTCACCAAGTACAGCATGAAGTAATATAAAAATAAAAAGTAGGTAAGTGAAGAAAAAAGTAAAGACATGCATAATTACATGAATCTCAGAAAGTAAAGTGCAAAACTTAGCAGGTACAATCATCCAAAAAGTAAGGAAAGCACTGCAAGCCACAAATCTCACTGTAAATAAAAATCAAACAGGAACGGATCGTGCCACAAGCAATCATCAAGGATAACAACAGACAAAAAAAAACTAGAACTCTCACCAACAGCCATACAACAGTGCAATAGTCGTGTCATATAAATAAGTAATGTAATATCACCAAGGACAAAAACACACAATACAAGACACTCAAGAATGCGGTAGCCACCTATGTCAGTGCCCCAATCTCCTAGACTCGACTCCTCTGATCTAAAGAACAAAAGCACACGACTGAGTGTAAGCCCTTCACTGAGTGCAACCACACCTCTTTGCCAGAGTCGCCTAATCACTGTTGGTCTCCTCCATGTCTTCATCCTCCGGAACAAAAAGCTCGTCACTGACAATAGCGATCTCTACACCTCCTAATTGCAACGATGCAGGTACCCGTAATGCCGATGTTGATCTGCATAGTGTTGGCTCTGCATGCGGACGTCGTGAACCTCCAAAGATATCCTTCAAGCACCTCATCTTCTCGACGGTCGAAGGGTCTCGTCGTGATGCCTCGGGATGTCGTGAGGCAGTGCTCTCTCCCCTCTCGCGGGATGAACTCCGCGTAGAGCCAACAAAAGAGAAGGTGGTCTTGCTGATCGACTTCTGCGGCGCCAACATCTCATCTCCACTCCCTCCAACAACCCCCTCCCTACAGCATAAAACAAAAATAGCACAGGGGTGTCATAAACCTACATTGGTCTAACCACTGGCAATGTGCATGATGAGGTGGTGGAAGATGATCACTATATCAATAGATCGACCCGTATGAATATAAAAGTTTAGAACGGCCCTATTTCTAGTAAAGTTAGTGAGATTAGTGGTAAGGAGATGGAATTCAAATACTATATTTTGTTTATTTTAAAAACTCGGACTTGTCCTCTATGTATATGTCGTCGTCGTATGATTCCCCTTTCCAAATAAATCTCCCTCTTGGATCATATAAACAATCCAAAAAAGTGAGGGATTAAAAAAAACAGGATATATAATGAAATAGACAAACAAATTTTAACAAGTAACATGAAGGGATTATGTACTGTAATCCTTGTATGATAGGTCAAGAGTATACGTCCGAGCAAGATTAGATCGAAATACCTCGAAACACGATATGCATGAAAATAATTACAACATAAAATCACTCATTACCAGAAAACTAGAAAGAAAATTTTCATTGTGGAGTCTAGAGCACTCTCAAAGGTATGTATCCCTTTGATTAATTACATCATGGGGGATACCCAAGAATACTTTTGACAAAAGGGGTTTTGCTTACATAATCATGACCAGTAAATAGGCCACCAAAAGGATGGTTATTGCACAAGAACATTTCGATGCTCTTAAAGTCCTCGCTAAACTACGGGGCAGAGAGTGAGTCTCTCAAGTCCCAAATGGGCAGCGGCCCGTCTACATATGAGGCCTATGAAATAATCAAGTCGACTCATAGGACCTACATTTTGCTTCCAAGGCCTAATCGAGACATAAAGGTAGAGGTTGAATCACCCTATCCTAAATGAGTGGCGGCCTATTCACAATCAAGGCCTACGAGAAGACATCAAGGACGTCATAAAAAGACAAAAGGGCTCCAAATGGATCAACAGAGGAGAAGAAGAATAATCTTAATCAGGTAGATATAACAGGGTCAGAATATCACGGATCAATTATCCCAAGTTATTAAATCTACATGATCGTGAAAGTAGTCGACCCAACACAACCAGAGGCTCCTCTTCAGCAATCCATAAATTGCGTAGTCCAAGAAGACCTCAGTAGCCTTAAGGTCAAAAGAAAGAAACTCTAAGTCCTATGACCTATAAAGGTAGAGCTCACAGAAGAGAAACTTATACTCGTCAAATAAATGACGAATATGTCATAGGAAGAAAGAGAAAACAGAAGTCCAACTACAAAGTTGAAAACATTCTCAACAAAGGACTTACTTCCCGGGTGGGTCCGGGAAGCCTCTAACACCCTAATCGTAATAGACAACCACCTAAGTAGAAATCTATATTGAGCTAGTCACGTTGAAGAAGCACGGGGAATTCTCCTTGAGACATGCAATATGATGCAGTTATCTACCACAATCCTAAGCGTGAAGGTCTTATTAATATAACTTGAGATATATACATGTCATGCAAACCATTTTAAAACCGACCTGAAGGTCATGCCAAAAAGTAAAGTACAAGTTTTAAAATCTTGCAGTTTTTTAATCCTAAAATTTTCATTAATCTTCAAAAAGATTTTACAGAAAATTTATAATATTAGGCCCCTTAAAGAGCCAAAGTTATATTCATACAGGTCCCAGACAAACCACAAGCAAATAACGGAGAAAACAAGTCGAGCACGAGGCAAAAAGTAAAAGCAAGCCAAGCATGAAATAATAAACACAAATCGGGTACCGTTTGGTCGGCAATATATTCTAAAAAAACAAAAAGGGCGATCAAGCACCTCATATACATGCTTGGCCCTAAATGATATACATCAAAGAAAATGTGGAACTACAATACGGTTCCACACCTCAAACGCTTCAGAATTCATACATGTATCTTATTTCTGCTACAGGACTATAAAAAACACAAATAAATGCCCAAAAAAAAAACTTGACCTACATGAAAATCATGTTAGCAGAAAGGTATCTGCATACAATGTATTGAAACATGTCCGGTAGTAGGAGAGCTAAACAGCATTTGTAAGTAAAAAAGTTAGTTTTAGATTATTATAGCTCCTCTCTGTTGGACATGACTCTAAAAAAAGACTGTCCTCAATATACTAACGCGCAAGTCTCACACTCAGTAAATACACAAAGCAGCACAAAAATAATGTTTGGTTAAAAGAATCAAACCAATAAAGAACTATAGTCAGGACATCGAAAAGACTACCTAGCATCCTAGTACTAGCATACCATACAATCTACCGCAGTGTCTTACAACAACATCTAAGAGTGCGCACAGTGCAAGGGTATGACATAAGTGTATGACTTTGACGGGTCGAGACACCGACCCCATTCTAAGAATTTAAGGGATCTAACATACGTCACAAAAGTGGGTGAGTTTAAAATAAGTGGCTTTACATATGGCCTAACTTTAATATAGTTTTAAAAGTAGATCAAATAATACATAATAGAAAAGTATCCACTTTTATACTTTAAAAGGGACCATTAAAAGCGAGTCTATAACATGTAGGTGACGTAATTTAAAGCCCTTAGATCCTTAGCACAATCATACACAAACTGGTCATAATACAAAAACTCGCATTGCTCGTTGAGTCATCCTCGCGAGCAATGATAGTTTAGGTATTATGACCCACAAAACAGGTTGCTTATCGTAACAAGTAAGATATGTCATCAAGGCAAATAAGTAACGCGCATACAACCATGCAAAAGACCCAACACATTTTGATTGTCAATCGAAGTACGAACAATTACAATGGATGCCAAAAAGCGAGTCACACATCAGGCAAATATGAATGCAAGAATGTCGCATGCATATGATATACAAGGCGGGTATGTTGGGTATATGCTAGATATAAAGAAGAATTACACCATCACTGGAAACCCAAGCCAAATGTCACGCAACGAGCAAACAAATGCTATAAATGAGTTTTCATCAAGTATAGGATACTAATAAGGGAATTACTCTGACCCGAGAGGCACTGAAACAAACACATGAAAACAAGCAATCAATGCGACAGACGTCAAGGGCGAAAAGGCGAGCATACAATATGCAAAGTGTTGAATATACTAGGCAATGTGACTCGAGCAAACGAGAATCACATACCTAGGTAGACACACATTATGCCAAGCACGAGTAAAGTGGCTAAAGAGCACGACTCGTACTAAGCACAATGAAAGATACCTACAACATTCCTAGACGGTATCGTAGGGAGTGAGGTAGCACGGCTCTCATTGAAGAGAAATGTGCACAGGATGGCCTTATATGATGGTCAACCCCTCATGAAGTGTGCAAGCATTTGTCTCTGTGCATACAGTGAAGTATGTGGGTGATTGGACTGGGGCGACCGATCTAACACGAGAGATCAGACAATTGAGCTAGGTCGGTCGATCGAACCAAAAAGATAAGGTGATCGAACCAAGACGAAAGATTGAACCCAAGTGATCGGGCGATTGAGTCGGGCGACGATCGTGCCAAAAGAGTGATCGATCAAGTAGAGGTGGTCGATCGAACCAAAGTGATCGGAAGATCGAGTCAGGCTGACGATCACACCAAAAAAGTTGTTGATCGAGTTGGGGCGACTGATCAAACCAAAGTGATTGGATGATCGAGTCAAGACAATAATCGTATCAAAAGACAATGGTCGATCGAGTCGGGTGGACCGATCGAATCAAAGTGATCGGACGATCGAGCCAGAACGAGAATTGTACCGAAAGAGATTAACCAGTCGAATCAAAGTGATAAGACAATCCAGCCAGGACAGCGATCGTACCGAAAGAGATTGATCGATCATGCCCGGGTAGTCAATCGAACCAAAGTGTTCACGCAATTAATCATGCAAAACACAACAAATGAGTATGCAAGCCACACAACCCAATGCATTTGACGACACGTCAAACTCATTCTACCGACTTCTCATAAGATCTAAGGTTGAATTAATGGAGAAGTGATCAACACCATATTGCACAAGGTAACATGATGTCCACCTCTCTCGAGAGGAGGGCTCTCTATGGTCGAGAGAACAAAGATCAAAGGAAATTCTTGGTTCGTTCGACCGATTGACTTCAAGTGTCCATTCAAATAAAGCCGCCGAAACAAACGACAAGATTAATTCAACCTCAACTTATGGAATTTTGGAACAAAGTCTTAGAGGTGAAATCACTTGAAATCGTGAGGGGAAAAGTCCATGAAAATGCTCCCTAACCTATCGACACTCTCTAAGCCCAAAACCCTAGTTCGTAATCCTCTAACATCCAGCCATATGGGTCTCTAGGAATGAAAATTTGTAAAGGATTAAGAGGTTTCACCCACATGACGGCTGAGGAGGTGTGCTCTCGGCTTGCTCCAAGCTCGGTTTTCGTTCCGATGGAGCTACATCTACGACCTCTCCAAATATGGAAGATGCTCTCCTATTGAAGGAGAGATCGAGGAAGCTCCATGCAAATATTTCTCCTTCCCCAAAGTGAGGATGAAGCTCTCATTTTCGAAGAAAAGATTTGAAGCTTCCTTTCCCTAAGCAAGATGAAGCTCTCCTCTTAAGGAGATGAAGCCTTCTCCTTCCTTGGCCAAAAACACAAGAAGATTCTCCAAGAAGATCTCTTAAAACAACTCTCTCACACTCTCCTCACCAAAATGATGGAAGAAGGAAAAAATGAGAAGGAAGAAGACGAAGATTTGAGAAAGAAAACCTTAGCTCAACTCTCCCTTTCCTCTCAAGGTTCTCCTTGGCAGAAGAATGCCCCCCCCCCTTCATTTTCCATAAAGGGTTTAGGGTTAAGAATCCCCACTTTCCATTTTTGGGCATAAAATCACTAAGGGACCATTGATCCCTTACTTAAAGACATATTAAGCATAATAATAAAGTAATAACCCTTTGATCCCCTTGTTATAAACATAATGGTGTGATTTGGGAACCAAAGGTCCCTCCTTTCAGAAATCGCACCCAGCAAAACCAGAGCAGGTTTGATCTGGCGCAGGTACGCCAACTTTGTTGTGCAGGTGCGCCAAGGTCTCGGCGTGGGGGCACTCTACTCACTGTCTTCCGACACGAGCCCAACACACGCGTGCCCTAAGAACACGAGTGTGGGCGCTCTACGACGGAACGGGCAATCCATGCTTAAAGTGGACGCGTCGCAATCGTGGCACGAGTGCGTTAGAGTCCATAAGATCGACTGTGGGTGCACCCAGAATGCAGCGCAGGTTTCCCAGCTCTGTGTTTGTCAGCGGAGGTGCGCTCACAAAAAAAGTCGCGAGGGCGCCACGATCACAGAAATAAGGCAAGGGGGCTCCCAAAACATGGTGGGGATGTGTCAGACCACCTGAAAGGGCGAGCGCGCTAGCACCAAAACTTTTCTTTTCAAGTGTTCAATGTGTCTTGGCTACCACGAGCTACATACGTGTGAACATTCATCTCTTGGGCTTGCAAGAGTGCTCTAGAGGGCCCTGACAGATATCTCGAGCTACAAGGAGAGTATATGCATGAGGCACAACCCATTCCGGTCAATTAAAAATCCTGCACAAATAATCAAAAATGATGCCAACAAATACGTCAACGAAAAATTCACAAGTATCTTTACCTCTTCCTTAGAACGAACTTTCTACTGATCGACATCATCAGTCAGAAGAGAAATGACCTAATAATCATAAGTAAGGAAACGCTTGAAGTCACATTAGAGCATGTCAGAGAGGCTAAGAAGACAATTTATGGAGGATGGGTCGAAGGGAATAAGCTTCCCCCGTATGAAGGCTTGCCCGTCCACAAATGCTTTCGCATTGGCATAGAATTTGCGGACGAATGGGACAACAGCGGAGCCAACTATATAGCACAAACTCCTCCACTCCCGCCAATCAATTTCAACAGCAATCAGCTACTTCGAAACTGAAGAACCCGTTCCAGAATCAACTTCTTCCGGACTAGAATGCTTTTGTACCACTGCGAGGCGACGTGACTAACAAATTTAGCGTGGTCGAAGCTCGATCCCCCTTTCCACATGGTTTTAAGAGCCATGGCAAGAAAAATTACACATTATGCAAGATAAGCTAAGAAAAAAAGGAATTGTTGGCCCCAAAGCAAGAGATTTAGTGGGAATCAACTCTAGGCCGTGAAGAATCAGTGTCGACAAAGATTTGTGGGAAAGTGAGTTAGAAATATGCGAATCGAATTGAAAAAACGGAGAACAATGAAGTTTAAGCAAGAGATTTACCAAATCATAGAGCTTGTACCCTGATCTACCCAATGAGGCCAGATCTGGCAAAAGGATCCCCTCTTTCGACGAACTAGGAGCTAGGGAAGCTGAGGGTGAAGTGGTTATTTAAAGCATTCATTTGAATAATGGTTGACAAGCATCCAATTACAATTTTTACAGATCAAGATCAAGCAATGGCAAGAGTCATTCAAGACTGTCTACCATGCAAAAGACAGAGATTATATCAGTGGCATATCTATAAGAAATTTTCATCAAAAGATGCATTGTGGTGTGTCTTACAAATATGTCAACAACCTATTTTATATATGCATGACCAAGTGTCATTCAGAAGAGGAGTTTGAAGAGACGAGCTATAATGATCGAGAGAGGAAACCTACACAGCAACGTGTGGTTAGATGAATTATACAATATAAGACACAAGTGGTCAACAACATTCAATAAAGAAATATTTAGAATGAGAATATCATCAACACAAAAATCTACAAATAATATTTGTCATGGTGTATCTAAGCCCACAAGTTCTCTCACTGATTGTTTTCTGGCTTTGGAAAATATAATGAAATCATGAAGAAGGAACGAGAATGATGAAAATTTCAAAAGTACTCAAACTATTATTACACCCGCAGTTAAAACAAGTCCAGCATTGAGACAAACTGCTTCATATCACACACGCAAGCTCTATTTAATGTTTGAGAAAGAGTTATTGTATGGGTTATGTGGAGTAACTGTCAAGGTCTCATGTCACAGCGTTGACGAATTCTATGTAAAGAATTTAGATAATTTGGAGACGAACAGACCCTGGATTGTTAAATTGACGGGGTTAACTGCGAGATCACTTGCAGCTGCAAGAAATTTGAAATGATGGGGTTGTTTTGCGCTCACTCTCTATGTGTTCTTCATGGGGTGAATATAACAAAGATTTTCGATAAATATTTCTTATTGTGATAGACTGTGAAAGCAAAAAAAGATATCTATAACAGTTTTGAATATAAACATCTGAATGACTATCAAATGTCTGTTGGAACATCAAGTGACCTTTTATTTCATTCACATGCTCAAAAGTTTGCTTGCTAAGTAGTGAAAATAGTAGAAGAAAATGAACACGCAAAAATTTATGCTGGAGTCATTCAAAACAACATCTATAGGTGTTGAACGCGTTATCTAGGAAACAACCTCAACCAAATAAAAAAACAAAAAAAAAGAAATCACCTAATAAAGAATGGAATTTGAATGACCCCCAAAAATGTGTCCCAAAGGAGTACCTAATTAAAGATTGAAAGGATATTGAGGAAAAAGCAAGAGAGCAAAGGGAAGTTTTTTTTTATACAAGTCTTCGATGTATTATTCTGTGTAACAACACTTTTGTCTAACCTTCACCAATGCAAACACGTAAGGATTACGACGTGTCCATGAGTCAAGAAGGGAATCTGCAGTTAGAGGCAAATATGTATGCAGTATCATATTATCCAAATCAAATTTAACCGAAATTCAATATGTGACTCTATTTTTAGCTTAAATATGTTCGCTACGGTTTACTTGTTTTTGCAACAGGAACAAGTCACACCGGAACCAACGTACACCAAAATGCTGATGCATTCCATTACTGAGATCTACGACAGCTGAGAGGTAAAACGTTGATACATGCTTTGCAAGATGGAGAATATGGACACAAATTTGAGCTATTATGAATACATGGTCTAGTAAATAGCGAAAAGAGTGTTTGTCTTGGTGAGCATGTGTGCCTCATAAAAATCTCATGAGGCAGGCGTTAACCCGACATTGGAAAAATTTGTGGATATTGTGAAAGAGAAACTTAAGCTCAAACTGCCTCATGAGATTTTTATGAGGCCCACAAGCTCACCACGAAGAACACTATTTTCTCTTTTTAGTGGGCAATGTTTCCATAATAGCTCAAATTTGCATCCAAATTCTCTGTCTTTCAAAGCATGTATCAACGTTCTGTATCTTTATATTTGTTGAGATCTCTTTATTGGAAATGGATTATGTTTGTATATATCAGACACTGAAAGCAGGAATCACGAAATTTAAGGCCTTTCACAGAAGACTCGCAAATTTTTATATAATATATGCATTGGTTTTTATGAGCATATGAATGTAAAGATTTGTGTAAAATATGTATTGTTTTTCCGGTAAGATCAATGCATGTTGTGTTATTTGTGTTCTAGTTCTTTTCAGATTTTTTTTATATGTAGAGTGTTTAATATAAATATCAATGTTTAATTTCTTGTAATTCATGTAAAGGGTTTTATGTGTAATAATCCCGCAATAAGCATGCAATAAGCTCCCAATAATCCCGCAATAAGCCTGCAA
>NEWO01000261.1:866177-888259 GCA_003013225.1 Phalaenopsis aphrodite
AGAAGATATTTAAACAGAAATAAGAAGTAGCATCATAGGTTAGTTTTGGCAAATCGGTAAAATAAAATGTCTTCTATTTTAGAGCATGTCTTGTAACTCAGAGATTATTTGGGCTTGTCATCCTGATGACTTATACCACTTTTAGTATAATTATGTGGTATGTATGCGATTTCCACAATTCTTTACCATTTACATATCTAACGTTTAGAAGTTCATATTAATATTTATAATACTTTAGTGTCATAAATAAAATGACACCAAAGTTAACCCAGATAATAATAGGAAAATAAATAATATTTTGAAAAAGCTCATTAAACT
Organism: Phalaenopsis aphrodite; assembly: GCA_003013225.1. Lineage (NCBI taxonomy): Eukaryota > Viridiplantae > Streptophyta > Magnoliopsida > Asparagales > Orchidaceae > Phalaenopsis > Phalaenopsis aphrodite. Next base: position 866,496 of record NEWO01000261.1, read on the forward strand.
CTTACAACTAACACAAAAAAATGAAAAATAACAACAAACAAAACACACTTCGTGCGATTAAGGCGGATCTAGGAAGGTGGTGGTAACTACTAGGGACTTGGAAAGCTGGCGGCAAGGTGGTAGGTGGGCTAGACAGTGGAGAAACAGCGGATGGGGGGATATTCGTGCCACAGCAGCCAACGGGAAGGCCTGAGAGCAGAAAATAGCAACCGGTTAATGTTTTGGGGCAGCAGCGCAATGACGGACGGTCAAACAGTGATAAAACAGGAAAGCAAGTAGGATTTGGAGCAGTAGCAGCGAGGTGGGATGGTCGGCCAGCAGGGAAAACAGTAAAGGAATGGAAAGAGCCGCTAGGAAGGGGGAAAATGCAAGAAAAACAGCTAGTACGACTGTTGTGGGAGCAGCTGAAGCAGGGAAGGATGACGTGGAGCTGCAGGGAGCGATTTGGGAAGAAGATGAAAGGGTTGAAGGAGGAAACAACAGAAAAACAACCAAGGAGGCTATTTACGAGCACCTGCAGCTGGTACAACTTATTAATGATGTTCTTTTACTCAAGAGATGTTTCTTCTTCTTCTCAGAAAAGAACATGGATCTTATTATATGTTCTTTCACCCAAAGATCCTAAGGCAAATTCCAACGTTGTGGTTTATCCATATTATCTGATCAAATGTCAATAAATACACTACTGAACTGATTTTAATACACAAATAACTATACAGTCTTCGAGGACTGGCGCAAAAGAGTCTCATCTCTGGCATGTTGGACCTCCCTCAGTAGGGGCAACTCAAGAAGTAGACTATATATTTGAAAAGTCTAAAATTTTCTTTTTATAGGATTGTCATGTGACTATTGTTGGTTCCTCGAACTTAGGGCCATCTTGGACCACCAATGTTAATTATGTTGGAGTCATTCTCATGGGCTCAACTTGAACTACGTGCTTTTAACCATCATCAGTTTGAATCTAGTACTCCTCATTTGTGTCCTCACTTTCTTCAATATTTATTGTGTCATTGCCCACTTCTTCAATTGCTCCATGATCTGTGAAAGAGAACATTCTCTTGGTTGGGCAATTAAATTCATTATGTCCAAATCTTTGGCACTTGAAACACTTACTGGCTGAGACGACTTTGGGAATGCAGATTGGTTCCATATTTTCTCCATTCTGAACTAGTATCTCTTCAGGTGGATCAGCTTGGACGTTTTGTTTGGTCTACTCTCACTACTTGATCCTAGGATGGAACTATACCTGTAAAATGTGGCAGTTATCCAATGAAACTGTCTCCACTTTTGAAGCTAATAACAAAACATCCTTTCTGTAAAGAACTAGTAGATGTTGGTGATGCATCTGTCATTTTATATATATATATCACGTAGTAATTTTACTCTTCCCTTCTCAATGTCAAAGAATCTTCAAATTCACCCACCACTAAGATGCACACTTCATTAACTTGTCGATGCATAGTTTTTTCACCATTTTTTCCAATGGGACGTCCTGGTACTCAAAGAGACGTTTGTGAATCCAAAGGCACTCGATTAACTCAATGGTCCATGCAGTCATCAAAATATGACAAATCTAATTTTGTTTCAAAATCCTGATTTCTCCAATATTTCATGTCAAATCTTCGAGGTAGTAGTTCTTCTTTAGAATCGAATGGAGTTTGTGTGACCCTTATGCATGGTCTACTCTCGAAGGCCGTGAGCTTCTATTACAGTTGGAGCATTTCTCATTGCATATCCTCCCTAGAAATCTCTTGTACTCATTTTGGCACGAGCAGGTGACGTGTGTTTTATGGGTGTGACGTAGGGTGGAAAAGAAAAATTTTGGGTTAGGTTGAAGAGATTTAGATAACCCTATAATGGGACTAGAGTTGCTAGCTCTGATACCAAATGATATCAGAGTTAATCCAAACAATAATAGGAAAGTAAATAAATTACTTAAGAATCCCATTAGGCTGGTACAACCAACATGGAAATGGGAAATAACAACAAACACGACATGACACACAACCAGGGCAAATTTAGAGAGGTGGTGGTGATTGCTAGGACTTGGAAAGGTGGCAGTAAAGTGGTAAGTGGGCTATATAGGGGAGAAACAGCAGGTGTGGTGACGTTCGGGTGGCCGCAGCCAATGAGAAGGCCTCAGACAGCAGAAAACAGCAACAGGTAAATGTATTGGGGCAGCGCAGCAATGTCGGATGGTCAGACAGCGATAAAAAAACAGTGAGTGGAATTTGGGGGGCGGCGGCGGCTATGCAGGGTGGTTAGACAGCATGGAAAATAATATAAATGGATGGAAAGAGGGGAAAGGGGAAAATGAAGGAAAATAGTAAGGGCAATTGATTTGGGTGCAGCTGCAAGAGGTAAGAATAACGTGGAGCAGCAGGAAGCAATTTCAGAAGAAGAAGAAAGGGTTGAAAGGTGGAGACTACAGAAAATAGCGAAGAAGGAGTGTTTCCTGGTGCCTACAGCAGGTACGGAAACAATGTCAACAGAAGGAAGGTTGCGGTGGAAGGGAAAGTCTAGGATGATAACCACTTTGAAATGAGGTACAACCGGAGTACCACTTGACCATAAGATGCAGTTCTAAACGAGAGGAAAAGGATGCTGGTGGCTGCCCGAACAAATACACAAAAAAAAACTAACCCTAAAACATGAGAAAAGCAAATAATATAATAAGAGAATAACTAGAAATGATCCAAAAGGATCGGCTACAACAACAAAAAAAACTAGACCGGTTCAATCCATGCATGAAAGCGGAAACCGCTTCGTCATGGGAGCTGCATCACACTTCAGTTGCAGAAGTTTCCACTTCACACCCCGCGCCATGAAAAGGAGTATTTCACTTTTAAAAATTTCCTTTTTTTTTTTTGGACTGTGGACTTCGAAGATGGGACCTTTCAATGCGGGAGTAAATGTCCAACCACTAGACAACCATTTCATCCACACTTTTAAAAAGTTAGCAATAGTAATATTTTTTTATGTGATGTTAAAGATTTGTTGCTTTGTGTGTAAATATGAAACATTAGGTGTTAGGTATGTAAAAACATAAGAGTTGTGTGGTCTGTATATAATTTCCCCAAATTAACACACAATTCTTATGCTTCACTCATCTAACATCATAACATTCATATTTATATTTATAATACTTTAGTGTCATAAATTAATGCATCAAAAAAATTATTTCACTTTTAAAAAGCTAGTAGAAGTAGTATTTCTGATGTGATGTTAAAGATTTGAGTGCTATGCTTGTCAATATGAAATTTAAGTTGTTAGATATGTAAATGCATTAACAGTTGTACATAATTTTCCCTAAAAATAAATCAGGGTAACAGTACCATAATTGAATACTACAATATTCTAGTGGAAGTATGGCAGAAAATGGACATAAAACATGGACAGGAGTAGCCATGAGATGGCAAAAAAAATAAACTGATGCTTGAAAAAGGGCTAGTATTTGATATTTTCCAAGGCCTAATTGAGTTGAAGCTGGCAAAGACGGAAGAGAAAATGTGTGATGATGAACTCAGTAATCCCCATGACGAACAAACCTGCTCTCAAAACTTTAGGTGTTAGATATGTAAATACATAAGAGTTGTGTGGTATGAATGTAATTGTCCCACAACAAACAACAACAACAGGTCTTTATCCCACTGAGTGGGGTCGGCCACAGAGAATTCAAGTTGGTTGGTTGAAGTGGAGGAATGCTTCGGGCCTTTTGTGAGATAGAAAAGTACCGCTAAGACTGAAAGGAAAATTTTATAAGACGGTGGTGAGACCTGCAATGCTCTATGGCGCCGAATGTTGGCCTTTAAAAGAGAAGCATAAGAATAAGTTAAGTGTTGCCGAGATGAGAATGATTAGGTGGATGAGTGGCTTTACACTTAGAGACAAAATGCGGAATGAATATATTCGTGATAGGGTTGGTGTAGCTCCCGTGACAGACAAAATTAGAGAAAGTCGTCTTAGATGGTTTGGTCATATTAAACGTCGACCATTAGATGATCCGATTAGGAGAGTAGATGTTTTAGATTCGACTTGTGTTAAGAAAGTCAGAGGTAGACCTAGGAAGACTTGGGCTTATTGTATTAAAAATGATCTTAATTTATTAGAACTAAATGAAAATATGACACTAAATAGGACGCAATGGAGAAAAAGGATTCATGTGGCCGACCCCACGTAGTGGGATTAAGGCTTTGTTGTTGTTGTTGATGTTTGTGTGTCCTATTGAGTCATATTTTCATTTAATCTAATAGATTAAGTTCATCTTTTATACAACATGCCCAAGTCTTTTTAGGTCTACCTCTACCTTTCTTAACATAAGTCAAATCTAAAACATCTACTCTCCTAACAGAATCATCAGATGGTCGACGTTTAATGTGATCAGACCATCTAAGACGACTCTCTCTAATCTTGTCTGTCACTGGAGCTACACCAACCCTTTAACGAATATATTTGTTCCTCACTTTGTCTCTAAGTGAAAAGCCACTCATCCACCTAAGCATATTCTCATATCAACAACACTTAGTTTTATGCTTGTCATTTATAGGCTAACATTTTGCAACATAAAGCATCGCAGGTCTCACCACCATCTTATAAAATTTTCCTTCTAAGTCTAAGGAGTACTTTTTTATCACACAATCAACGTGATGCATTCCTCCACTTCAATCATCCAACTTGAATTCTACTAATAACATCCCCATTTATATCCTCAATCACTTTGAACAATTAACCTGAGATATCTAAAACGTTCACTCCTTTTAATGAATTGATCACCCATTGTTACAACCCCGCCACTAGATCTACTAAAACTAAAATTACATTCCATGTATTAAGTTCTAGAGCTACTCAAACAAAACCCTTTATACTCTAAAGTTAACCTCCATAATTCAAGTTTTTCCTAAACTCTTTCTCTAGCCTTATCCACAAGAAGGGTATCAACAGTGAAAAGCATACACCAAGGTATATCCTCATGTAAATGTCAAGTAAGAACATCCATGACTAAAGCAAAGAAATATGGCTTAAAATCAACTCTTGTTGTGATCCAACTGAAATAAAAACTACACGATTAATGATCCTTATATTCAAACACATGTAACAACTCTAGTATACATATCTTTAATGATTTGAATATAAGTTATATCAACATTTTTTAAGAACTCTCCAAATTACTTCTCTTTGTACTTTCTCGTAGGCTTTTTCTTAATCAACAAAATTTATATGTAGATCCTCCTTACTCTGTCTATATTTCTCCATCAAACATCTCACAAAATGTATAACTTCCATGGTAAACTTGTCTGACATAAATTCAAACTGATTTTGATAAATCTTTGTATTACGCCTTAACCTATGTTTAATTACTCTCTCCCATAATTTTAATGTATGACAGATTGAATTAATTCCTCTATAATTTACACACTCTCGTGGATCTTCTTTATTCTTAAAAATAAAGAGCAAAATACTCTTCATCCAGTCCTCAAACATCTTTTTATTTTTTGAAATAATATTAAAAAATGTAGTGAACCAAGAAATTCCAGAGTCTTAAACATTTTCACACTTTTATTGAGATATCATCAAGTCCTATTAATTGTCTACCCTTCATTTTCTTTAAAACAACTTCAACTTCCATTTTAGTAATGTGACAATAAAAAAATAAAATTTTATTATTATTAATTATATTAAGATCACTACAGTCAATTATAATTTCAAAATTTTCATTAAAAAGTTTATTGAAATATCTCACTCATTTATGTTGAATATCCTTATCTAAAAAAATATTTCTTGATTTTTAAATCTGTGTTTTTCATCTTTTTGTTTGAATAGTTTATACATATATCTCCCACCCCCTTTAGTACTAAAAGAGAGCTAGAAGCAAAATTTTTAATATCACAAATTGTTCTCTTAGACTCCTTACAGACCACCTTGTAATTTTTCTATTTCTCTAAGATTTTATAATAAAACTTATCATATTTTATATTTTATTGTCCATTATTATTCCAACAACTATTTTATTTATACTAGTTTTTCCTTTTGATCCTCCAAGTACATTTTTTGCAATTTATTTAATAGTGCTCATTATTTTATCCCACATGTCGTTAGTGTCTTTATAAGCATCTCAAATCTTAAGATTTTGAAGTTTACTCATAAAAATAATTTTATTTGTCTATTAAATGCGTTCATTTAATTCTATAATAATATTTTATTGTATTTTTCATCTTCCAACACTTTATCTTAAAATTCAAAACAAAAAAAATTGATGTTGAATACTTAAATTTTCAATTGGAATGACCTTAAAAACTTTACAGATCTCGACGATCTTTTTTTTCTATATAAAAAAATAATTTTGTGTTTTATTAGATTCATTCTTATAAATGATAATATTCTTGTATATTTTCTTAAATAAAATATTAACAATAATAAAATCATAAGCTAAAATAAAAATTGATATTGTTCTACATTCTTCATTAGTCACTCCAAAAACACAACCTAATACAACCAATATAAATTTTTTTTGTCTAAAAATCATGACGTGAATCATATGATTGCAATTTCTCCGAATAAGTAAAAATTACATGCATACCAAACAACGCTTATGTATTTACATATCTAGCATCTAAACATTCATGAAGAACAAAATTCCCATCAAACCCTTGCTCAGGCTTCATTCGAGGATAAAGCTAACAAATCAAAGAGTGTTGTGTGAAAAATAACACGCGCCTTACCACACTCATAAGCAATGCTACAAAACTAAAAAAAAAGCAAATTGAAAACAAAAATTCAGAAAAAATCAAAGACCCAAGGGTCATATTGCTGAAATTGATTCTACCAATATTCTTGGACTGTAATTAGGTCTATCAAAATAGTTCAACATTCATAAAGAGCATGTGTTTGATTACTTTGTAAAACAAGCAAACCGAAAACGAAATAAAATGTACAAACTTTTGTTCGATTGTGTTGGTCTCGTTTTGGCTATAATTAATTAAATAGTTAAGCAAATAATAATAATAATTATTATTATTATATTTTTTTTATTGATTATTTAATGTATCTTTAAAAAAGTTACAGTTTATTATTTTTTAAATCATTTGAAATCATTTGAGCTAATCAGAATCAAACACGAGATAAAAAAAATGAATTCGAAATAAATCAAACACGAACATATTATTTATGAACCATTTCGAACACGAGCCTGTTTGGAACGAACAGAAAGTTTGTTTACACCCCTAATTGTAATCTCAAGAAGCTGAAAAACTATTACTTAATCAAACAAGAAGCCAACAACAAAGCAAAACACAAACCACAACAGGTAATGTCATGCAAAGATAATCCAAGTCACTCTCTACCCTCTAAATCCATGAAAGAACAACATTAGATTGTTGATTCAAACACACCTTATCATATGATGGGCTAATTAAAACAATTTAAAATTTACCAGGACACAAATAATTGATTAATGTTTGGATGAATTATGGAAAGAAATATGTTTTTGAAGGAGGGTTCAGTTTGGGTAAAAAATTTGTTTCCAAAAGATGTCGTATTTGTACCCAAATTAATCGCAATTTATTATTATGAATTGCAAAGTAATTATTTTTCTTTCACAATTTTAGGACCAGCCTTTGAGGAAGATGATGGCAAGAGTAATATGGCCACTACTCTCTCCCCAACACCACCATCAAGGTCTCCTGTGAAATTCCATAAAAACTATTTGGAATATTTAAAAACATACCACTTAATTTTAATGTATTTATATAACTAGCATCTAAACTTCAATTTTTAAATAAATGCCACCTTACCTATACACGAGAGGTGTATTTTAGTTTTTAAAAGTTAAAATGGTGGTATTTTTTATGTGATGTGAATGATTTGGCTGGTTTCAATGTAAAAACCAAAGTTTAAGTGATAGATATGTAAATGCCCCAGTTATTTTCTCCTTTTGTTTTGTTTTTTTTACTCTAATGCAATGTTATGACCCAAATATTATGGCACTAAATTTGTCCTATCTCAAAATCTTGTACCCAAAGATGCTCGTCAATAAAAAGAACATTTATTTCGAATGTGAGAAATGTTCTTTACAAACAATACAAAATGAAAAAACAATCTAGAAAATAGCTGCCGCCTCCACTACTTTATAAACCCACAAAAGCCTTATATTTAATCCATGGTGACATCTAAAAACCAAAAAGAGTTAATAGCTTGATGGAACCCACCAATGATTCGTTTCCATTATGGATGGCCATTCAAGAGGCCGATAGTTCTAACGCACGAAAGAGAAAGAAAAAACTTGTAACTTGTTCAAACAACCGCACAAACTCATCCAAGGCATTTTAAAATTACATTCTAATTATTTGTGTTGATAATGGTGAGTACTTCTCATAACCACATATCTATGTGGTTATCTCCATAGATGACCCTCTTTCTCCCAAGTCACCTCAACTATTAGTCCCAAGGGAGATCTCATCTAAAAAAGCAAATCATGATATATTTAAGAAGTGGTATAGCGCTCAATTCTTATATGTTTAACTATCTAACACCTAAACTTTATTTTTAATATTTATACAACCCAAATCTTTCATATCACATCACAATACCACCATTTTAACCGTTTCATGTATAAGTATGGTGGTATGTTTGTAAGAATTGAAGTTTAGGTGTTAGATATGAAAATACAAAGGAACTGAATGGTATGTAAGTAAATTTTCAATTTAAGAAAACGCAAAGGCACTCAAAACAACCAATCACCAAACCTAGGGCATGGACCAAACAAGTTTATTAACCTTGAGATACCTATTGATTCCAAAAAGAGAGGTAAGAACTTGTACCAAGCATGCAAATTCTAATTAATTTACATACTCTTAGTTACGAAACTAGTTCAAAGCATTGACTAACATGATTGATAAAGTTGTTGTACGAAGGAAAAAAAGTTTGAAGCACTTAAAAGTTATAAGAGAGGACAAGAAAGCTCTTTAAGAAAATAAAATTTGGAATATTGTTGATGACTCAAAAAGAAAAAAAATAATAATTAGAAGTAAATGGATCATTACTGTCAAAATATAAAGCTAATGCGATCATTTGACTGGTACAAACGCATAGTTGCTGACAAAAGCATAAAATAAAAAAATAAGACTTCTGCTGACCAACTGCAATTCATGTTATAGTATATTTTGCTGGTGAATTGGACTGAGAGCTTCAACTTGATAATAAAAAATAATTTTTTAAATGATGAGTCAGAACAGCAAACTTGACTGGGATATTTTTTTAATAAAAATAGATTTAAAAAAAAAAAAACTCTATGGTCAAAACCATCTCCTCATACATGGTTCCACTCTAAATAAAAAAATAGGATATGATACAGACAATGGAAAGCCAATCATACAATTTTTATAAAATACGACAAAGAATAAATAAAATCAACCCTAACTATTTCTCTGGATGACACAAGGATTACAAAGGATGATGAAGAAGAAATCTATAACTTACAAAGAAAGCTAAAAAGGGATTTTGAATTAAAAAACCTATGAGCTTCTGAAAGTTATTTCCTTGGAATGGAGATTGCATGGAGTAAAAATGACTTTTTTTTTTTTAATTTCTCAACAAAAAGACACTCTTGATCTACTTATTGAAACGAGAAAATATGGATGTGAACCAGCTGGAACAACACTAGGCAAAAAAAAAAAGATGGAAGGAGAACAATGATGATCCTATGGAAAAGAAACCATATCAATGATAGGTAAGAAAATCAAATATATTGCATACATCGTCAGTGTAATAAGCCTCAAAGCAATGCAAAAATAAACTTATTGATTTATAAAAACTTAGGGAAATTTACATAAATAGCACCCATTCTTATGTATTCCCATATCTCTCACTTAAACTTTCATATTTACAAGCATAGCACTATGGTGCTTTAACCCATGCATTTAAAAGGTAGATTCAACATTTAAAAAGTAGTAATAGTGCTATTTCAGATGTGAGATTAAAGATTTGAGTGCTGTGTACGTAAATATGAAAGTTTAGGTGTGAGATATAAGCACATCAGAATTGTATGCGATGTATGTAAATGCCCCAAATTAGAAAAGAATCACAGAGGGTTTATTGAAGCAGATGGGGCCATATGTGAGGATAAAAAAGTAAATTATAGTAGCAGGGTGGTGCTAAGGCTGAATATCAATCTATTGCCCATTACATTTGTGAGCTTAGAAAGGTTAGTAGATGCTCTTAAAATTAAAAATATTTAGCTTGAGCGCTCTACAGTGATAATAAGCCTGCGATCAAAATTTTAAAAGCTTATGCCCAACACGATCAGATAAAAAACTCAATAATTTACTGCAGCTTTATCAAACGAGAAGCCAAGAAATGATACCAACGTTTGAAAGTATGATGGAAAGTTTACAAATGTAGCACAAAATTCTTATGTATTTACATCTCTCACATCTAAACTTTCATAATTGCATGCATAGTATTTTGGTGCTTTAAACCTATGCTTGAAAATGTGTATTTGACTTTTAAAAAGTGATAATAGTGCTATAATTGATGTGATACTATCGGAGTTTGAGTATCTCCTATTGTTAGTATTTTCTATTTTTAGCTTCTTCTATTATTGGCATGTCATAATTATTGTTTCCTTCTTTTATTATGGAGAGTTATGGTATATATTATTATTTTCCCAATATGTGAGCTTTCCTCCTTTATTTTATTTGTAATCATTTTTCCATGAAATTGAAGAGAAATACGTATTTTCCCCTCAAAGTAAAATAAATAAAATAAAAATAAAAATAAAGCTCATGCGTGGCTTGCACACGAAAGTGAACCGATTGCAACATACAGGAGTTATGCGTTGTTTTTTATCACGATGTAAAGGAGTTCAGCGCAGTTCCTGATCGTTTTTTTTCAAATTCTGATGATGTCGTACAAATCAGTAATGATGACAGGAGTTCAAGGAAATCCTACCACATCGACCGGTTCTAGTAATTTTGAAACCAACATACCTCACCCGACAGCTCCCCTAATAAGTATATCATATGAATATTTTTCTCAGAATTTATCGTCTTACCTCACAGTTATAAAACTTAATGGACAAAACTATCTCGAGTTGGCACAGTCTACAAAATTAGTGATTGACGAGAGAGGCAAAATTGGGCATTTAAGTTGAGAAATCTCAAAATCTACTAAATGATCCAAATCTAAGAAAATGACATTCTGACAATTCTCTACTAAGGGCATGGCTTATCAATTCCATGGAACCTTCCATAAGAAAGCCTCATGTATTTCTTTCCACTGCTCGAGATATTTGGGAGGTTGTTCGAGATCTCGATTTAGACTTGGAAAATCCTTCGCAAATTTTGGAGTTGAAAACTCAACTTTAGAAATACGATTATGATGTAACCATGTATGGTAATGAGTTGGTAACATTATGGCAAGAGCTTAATCAATGTTATGATGACATTTAAAAATTTATATGATAATGCTCGCCACAAGAAAATAGAGGAAAACAACTAGGTTTACATGGTCTTAGGTAGCCTTAACTGGAGTTTAGATGAAGTTTGAGGTTGAATCCTTGGTAGGAAACATCTACCCTCAATTCAAGAAGTTTTTTTTGAAGTTGAACGTGAAGAGTCCAGAAGGAAAATAATATTGTACAACACCAAATCATCTTGTAACATTAAACAGGAGAACTCTCTTGTGACAAAAGGTATTGATACTGACAAAGAAGGGTGAAAAAATCATGGCATGTGAAGGAAGCATGTTGGAATCTTCATGAAAAACCTACAAATTGGAAATCAAAATCTAAGCATGAAGGTCGAGTTTGTCAAATCACTCATGAAGAAACAGAGCCATCTACTAACTAGAATGCAATTCCAATGACCAAATAATAATTAAAGCAATTGCACAAATTATTTCAGCCTTCATTATTATCCTTGACTCCGTGCAACTCCCTAGCCTCTACTTTATTAGGTGTTAATCTATTTTTTTTCATTCTTGAATAATTGGCTCTGGCACAACTGATCATATGACAAATTGTTCTAAATTATTTTTCTTATCTAGACATTGTGATAAAAATGTCAAAATTATCAATAGTTTCCTCTCGGTAATTGTCGGGATAAGAAATGTGAAACTCTCATTATTGTAACCCTTTGTGATGTGTTTCATGTTCCTAATCTATCATGTATCTTGTTGTCTATCAGTAAAATTACTATTGATCATCAATACTGAAGAATCTTCCAACACACCAAGATGATATTGATTGATTCAATAATTTAATTAGATAAATTTAATTTTATGAAAGAGCATTTGTTTAATTATACTTTTTGAGTATCATAAGATTCGTGGCAGTAGAGTGATAATTTAACGTCTCGGCATTATACGAAAACTCAACACACGCATAAATGATTGAAAAGTAATAGAATAAGACATCAAGATTTATTACATGAGAAAACTCAAAAATGGAAAAAAGCACAACGTCTAGCCTAGACAAAATATTTCACTATAGAAGGATAACTACAAAGATACACCCTTGTTTCGCAATTGGGGAAGAAGGGTTACCACGCTACAACTACAAAACTTATCAATGCATAATGTACGTAACAATTTTGGAGTTTGAAGAAAGTCATCGTATTCTGAGTATGGCGGCTGAAACTATTCGTCACTGGAAGTTATCGTCGGATCTTTAATACGGAGCTATTCGCTACTTTATATGCAGGATACTTTGTAAAACTGTATAGAAGATATTTTGTTGCACTGTATTCAGGGATACATCGTTACACAACAGAGTTTGCCAACAAAGATGGGCAGAAGGCAGTTGACGGTGGTCGAAAGGGGCCGACGGGCATTTGTTAACGGTGTTTGAGGACTACAAGGGCCAGAAGTTATCGTCTAGCCTTCAATCCAGAATAGCGCTAGAATTTGACTTATTTCCTCTCAATTGAAGAGAGGGGTCTATTTATAGACTCTAGGGGAGGAACATATGTTCCTTCGATGAAAAATTTATGTAATAACCCACTCAGAGACTTATATTGATCTCTTTTGATCGTAGAGAATTTTTTTATGTTGATATCTTTTGATCGTAGGGAATTTTTTTATGATTTGATGAGCCTTAGTTATCTCAGAATTAATGAAGCTTGGGCTCATTGGATTTCTTTGGTCAAGATGCTTGATATGACTATAAGCATGTCAGAATTAACGATTCGAAGCCGACAAATTGGCCTTAATGGCTTGATTAGGACTTCATTAGACTCGGATTGTACCAATTTTGGTATGATTGGGCTCGTCTTGTCGAAACGGTCAGTTTCCTATCATATTAGTTATACTGATTGTGTATGCAGATAATATTATTCTCACAGGGAAAAATGCATATGAGATGACTCGTTCGAAGAATTCCCTACATCTGGCAATCAAAGAAATGAATTATTGTGTCCCGACAGAAATATGTTTTTGGTCTTCTCAAGAAAACTGAGATGAGTGGATGTAGACCTACAAACACTCCTATTGATCCAAATCAAAAACTAAGAGATGGGGAGGAAAGTGATCAAGTGAATACATTTATGTATTAAAATTGATGGGAAAATTGATATACTTATCACATACACAGCCTGGTATTGCCATTGTTATGAGTTTGGTAAATCAATTTATGCATTCTCTCTTTGAGAAAAAAACTTCGAAGCAGTCAACATAATTCTCAGATATCTAAAAGGTACATTAAGTAAAGGTTTACTCTTTCAGAAAACCACACAAAAAAACACAAAGGCATACGCTGATGTAGATTGAGCAAGCTCATTTATTGATAAGAGATCAACATCTGAATATTGAACCAATGTATGGGGAAACCTAATTACATGTGAAGTAAGGAACAAAATGTGATTGTAAGGAGTTGCATTGAGGCATAATCTAGGGCTATGACTAATGGAGTATGTGAGATATTATTGTTGAAAAGAATTCTTAAAGAGCAGCAAAGCTTGATAAACATACCAATGAAGTTATATTGTGACAATAAAGCATCCATAAGCATTGCAGAAAATCTTGTGTATCATGATCGGACAAAGTGAAGATTGACACACTTCATAAAAGAGAAAATTAATTGCGGAGTTATTTGCATGTCATTTATCCCTACTGCTCAACAAATAAAGGATATCTTCACCAAAGGACTATTCAAGCCTAATTTTGAAGTTCTTGTAAGCAAGTTGGGCATAACAATTTTTTATGCTCCAACTTGAGGGGGGGCATTGGATTTCGAGTATCTCCTAGTATTAGTGTTTCCTATTTTTAGTATCTTCTATTATTGGTATGTCATATTCTTACTTTTTTCTTTTATTATGGGGAGATAGGCGGATATTATTGATTTTCCAATATGGGTGCTATACTCCTCTATTTAACTTGCAATCATTTTTCTATGAGATTGAAGAGAAATAATTAGTTTTCCCCTCTCAAAAACTACAGATATTATAGAAGTGGGTGCTATGTGTGGCATATGTGTGAGATATGTAAATCATAAGAATTTTTATGTAAAAGCCATAATATTTAATAGAAAAAAGGTATGTCAGCTCATGCGGACTGCCCAAAGTTTGCTTGAAAGGAACATTATTATTGAATTCAAAAGTTTCTTATTTCTTCCTAGTTTTTAAAAATTTAAATACAACCCCCTTTCCATCTGTCACAATCGATAGCATCTTTGCACCTAATATTTATTCATCTCTTTCCTGTGTGTCCCTTCCCATTTAAGGATTTTACTCCAAGAAAAATTATTGGATTCACCAATTTTGTAAGGCTAAAACCAAAAGGTTTTGCTATAAAAATATGAAAATAATAACATAACATTTATTGGGTAAGTTAGCATGGCAAAGTAAAAACAAACAATGATTGTTAGGAGTAGAGATGTCAAAAAAGCTCGTTGTTCGCAAACAGCTCGTGTTCGATTCGTTCGTTAAGCAAGAGAGCCGAACATAAACATTTTTTTAGCTCGATTTCTAAACGAGTTGAACACAAAAAAAAAGTTTGTTCATTCGTGTTCTGATCGATTTGTTCGTTAAAATAAAGGTATAATTTTTTGCTCTTCCACGTGGTTTATCTTTTAGGTGAAATTTGTGAATACATAAGAATTGTGTTGCCTGTATGTAAATTTTAAAAAATAAAATTATAAAATGATGAGCTCCCACATTCCCTCTAGTTCCACGTCCCCACAGAAATTAGTCCCACGGTATAAATATTGAAATAAAATCTTAAGACACTCTTTAAATAGAAAGAGACACATGCATTCTCTAAACCAACTTGTTGCTAGTCATGCAACACGTGGCTGTGCAAACTTATTTTAATTTTATTCTCTCTTAAAAGAGCTTTGAAATAAAAAATAAATTTTATAATTTAATTATATTATTTGATTTATTAAATTTTAATAAATTATTATTTCGAGCCAACCATGAGCTTAATTAAACAAACATGAGCTTAATTCAAATAAATAAGTTTGGTCAAATAAATAAGTTTGAACTGAGTCGAACACGAACAGGCATTTAACAAGCTCTTTCAAACACCAACGAAAAAAAAAATTAAACGAGTCGAACACGAACAAGCCCTCGGCCGCTCAAGTTCAACACGTTTATACCCCTAGCTAAGAGTAATTCTGATGAAGAATTTTAATATATAGCTCCTGGCATTTGTGAGGTTATCTTGTTAAAAAGGTTAACGAAGGATCTTCAAATTCAAAATTCTTCGACTCAATCCCCTAAAACGGCAGTAAGTCATCAATGTTGTAAATATTCATGACCAAACGAATCAGATGAAACATGTAATAACTTACTTGTGATGCATGAAACACCCTTAGTTAAGAAGCAATGCAGTGTTGGACATTTATCGAACACTGCCAACGGGCACACCTATGAACAGCTCCACCACATGTCAGATATGACGTAGAACTGTCCAATTTAAATAATATTAAAAAATAAATAAACATGTGTCCTAAATTATGAATTAAAATTTTCTAAAAAATTTTAAGAAAATCAAAATTTTACTTAAATTTTATAGAATTATTATATATTTTTTTATTTAAAAGTTAAATTTATCTTGATCTAAAATAAAACAATTAGTTATTATTTTCTACATCATAAATTAAATAGTATTTATGGATCTCTTAATTTTTGAAAATTAATGTTATTAAATTTATTATTGTGTCTTCTTTAATGTTCTATTTATTTATTTTTTTTTCTATCTTTCATAATTTATATTAGAAAGATCCGCATAGATACCACTCAATTCTTATGCATTTACATATCCAACACCTAAACTTCAAATTTTACATGTATGTCAAAATGTGTATTTCACATTTTATAAGGTCAAATAGTGGTATTTTAAGTGTGACATAAAAAATTTGGTTGGTATAATTGTAAAAAGGTAAACCTTGGGTATTAGATATGTAAATACATAAGAATTAGGTGGTATGTGTATAAATGTTCCTTTATATTATAATACTGTCTCCGAAATGTATTTGTGTCCTATTAAAATCCTTTATGTTCAATAATAAAAATGTCAGGTGTTCGTGTCATGTGCATCATAGAGATTGATTATAGCTTTATCAAATGAGAAGTTGAAGGGAAAAAAAAACATGCATCTTAAATATATCCCAACTCATTGCATAAAATTCAATGTCCCCACTAAGATACTTAAGTCTGGCTTTGAAAGTATGTCTGGCAAGCTTGGTATGATAGATTTATAATCCTAAGCATATAAAAGGTAGCGTATGAAGATTTAGAAGGTGTCCGCGGTATTGAAGTGAGTTAAAATCAAATGTTTCATAGAAAGAATGTGTGCCAACGCTTGGAGCTGTTTTGCTTAAAAGTAATTATTGCATTTGAGTGTCTTATATTTCTTCTTGGATTTTTCTGCCTTCAACACAGCCGTCTTTCTTGTTTTAGTCCCTTCCCCTCACAATTTAATGGAAAGAAAAATGATTAGCTTCAGCAATTCTAAAAGCCAAAAATCAACCATCCTGATTTGTAAATTATGAATGACTGCGTATCATGTTTTATAGCTTGATTTGTTTTTTGTATAGATCTGAGCAGTACTTAGTGAATGGAATAATAATAAAATAATATAATTACTCCCTGGTTTTACAAATGAAAGCCTGAAAGGTTAAGACAAAAAGATACAATTAAAATTTATCTATTGAGCTGCCAAATCAACGGTATAAATGAAAAAGAGAGAGCTTCGTCTATCGATGAACAGCGGATTGACGGAGCTCTTGGCATTGCTTTGTTTTTCTCTCCTTTCCTATCAGCGAGTTCCGATCCTTTTGTTCGAAATTTTTTGTTGGCATGCTTCGTCACATAAGCAACAATAATTTCGGAGCAATATTATGAATATGATTTAGATTTCAGTTAAAAAGAGCATATCGTTAATATATGCTCCAGAAATCACGGACCATGCTAACAGGAATTAAAACAATTATATCCTCTGGGTGGATTATTACCTAAAGGTATTAGATGAAATAGTTGAAACATAAAATAATTATTGTGTGACTCCCATTACACATAGATCATAATTTGTATTTGTAAAGACAGTCCTACGATTACAATGAGTCGTAGGGCATTTACATGCATACCACTCAATTTTATGTATTTACAAATATAACAGCTAACACTGCTATTGTCAGTCCCAAGCCCGGATATGAAAAGTGGAGGGTTGTGTTAGGTAGTCGACAACCAGCGTAAAACTTGTCGAACATGAATCATTTTGATCATTGTGTAAGTGTCAGGGTGTCCCATGGAAGCAACGTGCCGTATAGTCTGAATATAGTGAAAAGTGTGCAAGGGTCGCTACATCGGCGCCCGGATATAGTGTCAAATAAGCAAGAGTTCCCACATTATGGACAGATGCGGGTAAAGAAGTTAATCCATGAAACTAATGAAATTAATATTATGATAGGATCTTGGAATATATGTACTCTCAATGCTAAATTAATGGAATTAGTTGATATTATAATTCATAGAAAAATTAATATCTTATGTATTCAAGAAACTAAATAGGTAAGAGAAAAGGCTAATGAGATTGATAACTTAGGTTTTAAACTTTGGTATTCTAGTAAGAGTCGCACTAGAAATGATGTAGGTATAATTATAGATAAGAGTTTGAAAGATAATGTTGTAAAAATTAATAAAGTTGGATATAAAATTATAGCCCTTAAGATTATCATTGATACTAAGATTTTTAATATTATAAGTGCTTATGCTCCTCAAGTAGGTTCAGATATGGGGTTTAAAGATAAATTATGGAATGACTTAGAAGACTTAATACAAATGATACCTCTTGAGGAAAGAATTTTTATTGGAGGAGATTTAAATGAACATGTCGGTAGAGTGGTAAAAGATTTCAGAAATATTCATGGTAGCTACAGTTTTCGAGTGACTAATGAAGAAGGTAAAACTATTTTAGATTTTGTTTTAGCATATGATTTTGTTATTATTAATATTTTATTCAAGTAAAGAGATGAGCATCTTATCAATTATAAGAATAGATCTAATAAAACACAAATTGATTATTTTCTTATGAAAAGAAGAGATCGTCGAGATTGTAAAGATTGCAAGGTCATTCCAAGTGAAAATTTAAGTACCCAACATCGTTTATTAGTTCTAGATTTTAAGATGAAGAATTGTAAAATAAAGAATACTAGGACTCGTCGTACAATTAGATGGGGGAACCTAAAAGACACAAATAAAATTATTTTTATGAGTAAAATTCAAGATTTCAAAATTTGGGATATTCATGATGAAACAAATGCTATGTGGGATAAAGTAACAAACAATATTAAACAAGTAGCAAAATATGTACTTGGGGAATAAAAAGAAAAAGTATATTTAAATAAAAATAGTTGGTGGTGGAATAACAATATACAATAAAAGATAAAATATAAGAAGTTATGTTATAAAAATCAATTTAATTGTAAGAACTTAAAGAACTAATAAAAATATCAAACGACCCGCAGGAAGTCCAAAAGAACAATCCGTGACGCTAAAAATTCTACTTTTAATGATCTTTATAACATATTAGATACTAAGGAGGGTGAAAAAAATATGTATAAACTAGCCAAACAAAGAAAAAAGAAAAGTAAAGATTAAACTCAAGTAAAGTGTATTAAAAATGAAAAATCAAAAAGTGATTTTCTTAAAAAAGATATTCAACATAGGTGGGTGAGTTATTTTAATAAACTTTTTAATGAAGTTTCTAAAAATATGATCGACCTTAGTGATCTTAGTATCGTTAATAATAATAAAACGTTTCATTTTTTACCATCGCATTAGTAAAAAAAATTGAGGAGAATTTAAAGAAAACAAAGGGTTGAACGTCTGTAGGACCTGAAGTTATCCCAATTGAAGTTTGGAAATATTTATGAGATTTGGGAGTTTCTTGGCTTACTAAACTCTTTAATATTATTTTAAAAACTAAAAAGATGTCTGAGAAGTGAAGGAAGAGTATTTTGGTCCCCATTTATAATAATAACGAGATTACACAAGAGTGTGCAAACTAGATAGGAATTAAGTTGATGTGTCGTACTTTAAAATTATGGGAGAGGGTACTTGAACATAGGTTAAGACATATTACAAAAATTTCTCATAATCAATTTAGATTTATGTCGAGCAGGTATACCATGGAAGTTATACATTTATTGAGAGGTTTGATGGAGAAGTTCAGAGATAATAAGGAGACTCTACATTTGATTTTTATTGATTTAGAAAAATCTTATGATAAGGTTCCAAGAGAGATCCTTTAGAGTTCTTGAGAAGAAGGTGTTCATACGACTCATATTCAAGTCATTAAAAATATGTATACTAGAGCTGTTGGTTGAGTTCGAATTGAAGAAGCAATGACTAAATATTTTTCTAGTTCTGTTGGATTACTTCAGGGATCGGCTTTAAGCCCATGTCTTTTTGCTTTAATTTTGGATGGTCTTACTGGACATTTATAGGAGGATGTACATTGGTGTATGCTTTTTGCTGATGATATCCTTCTCGTGGATAAGACGAGAGAAAAAGCCCAAGAAAAACTTGAATTATGGAGGTTTACATTGGAGTTTAAAGGCCTTCATTTGAGTAGAACTAAGATTGAATACATGGAATGAAATTTTAGTTGTAGTAGCTCTATGACAGAAGTGTCACTTTGGGCGATCAAATTATTAAAAGATGTGAACGATTTAGATATCTTGGGTCTGTTGTTCAAAGCGATGGTAATATAGATAGAGATGTTAATAGTAGAATTCAAGTTGGTTGGTTGAAGTGGAGGAATGCTTTGGGCCTATTGTGTGATAGAAAAGTACCGCTTAGACTGAAAGGAAAATTTTACAAGACGGTGGTGAGACCTGCAATGCTCTATGGCGCTGAATGTTGGCCTTTAAAAGAGACGCATAATACTAAGTTAAGTGTTGCCGAGTTGAGAATGATTAGGTGGATGAGTGACTTTACACTTAGAGACAAAATGGGAAATGAATTTATCCATGATAAGGTTGGTGTAGCTCCTGTGACGGACAAAATTAGAGAAAGTCGTCTTAGATGGTTTAGTCACATTAAGCACCAACCATCTGATGATCCGATTAGGAGAGTAGATGTTTTCGATTAGAATTATGTTAAGAATGGCAGAGGTAGACCTAGGAAGACTTGGGCTTATTGTATAAAAATGATCTTAATTTATTAGAATTAAATGAAAATATGACACTAAGTAGGATGCAATGAAGAAAAAGGACTCATGTAGCCGACCCCACGTAGTGGGATTATGGTTTTGTTTTTGTTGTTGTTGTTTTTGTCGTACAAATATAGCAGCTAAATTTGTTTTTTTTTACATTTATATTGCTCAATTCTATCATATCACATCAAAAACACAACCATTTTAACATTTAAAAAGTGAAATACATCTCTTCATGGATAGGTAAGGTCTTTGATGTTTGATATGTATGTAAAAAATAAAATTTAGGTGTTTGATGTGTAAGTACGTAAGAACTGAGTGATATGTATGTTAATCTTCTTGAGTCATATTACAATCAGATATATAATTCTAATCATTGAGAGCCTCATAGATATAAAACATATATCAATACTCCCATGATAAGCAGAGTGGTTCATTAAAAACAGAAAAAAATATCACCAACAAAGTTCACATGATGATTATGCATATGATTGCCTCCTCTATCCCATTCAAAAATATATTATCAAGATGGGATTGCATTATAGCCATTTTTTTAAATTTAAAAGGTTTGCAAACTTTCCTAAATTTCGTAAATTCAGGCATCTATGGCCGCTTCCACCGGTTCAGAAACTTAGGGGCCGTTTAGGATCACTTTTAATTTTTATTTTTGTTCTGTTTTATGTTTTTTAACTTAAAATGAAACATATTTGGTATGTTACGACATGATTATTTTTAAAAACACTCAAAATAATTTTTAGGTGTTTTAAATATTTTTATAAACAAACTAATTTGTTTTAGAAAGAAAATAAATACATGAAAAAATGCACTAAACAAACATATTTGTAAAATAAAAGCAAAAACAAAAACAAAAACAAAAACAAAAGATAAAAGTGATCCTCAACAAGCCCTTAATACATGTATTGATTTGGTCTATGACAATTACTACCACGAAATAGTCATTTTTAGATATTTATAATCATATGTGTGATACTCCACTTGTAGCCATAAAATTTTCAAAAAAAAAGAAGAGGGAAGGGGGAGGGTTGCATTTACATATATACTGCCAAATTCCTATGTATTTACACATATACTGCCTAAACTTTACTTTTTAGATC
>NEWO01000261.1:888512-939244 GCA_003013225.1 Phalaenopsis aphrodite
TTTACACATATACTGCCTAAACTTTACTTTTTAGATCGCATAAAAAAAAACCACTATTTTAACTTTTTAAAAATGAAATATATGTAAATATTGAAGTTTATGTGTTTGATGTATAAAATAAAGAAGAATTGAATGATATGTATGTAAATCTTTCACAGAAAATATAGAGAATAGAACTTTAAGTATAAAAAAAAATTGGCAATCTTAGGCATACCTCCTCTACAAGATCTCTGGCAATTCCCCTCACAACTTCGCATAAATTATTCTCGGTGAATGAGTCACTTATCCAAAAACTCATATCTTTGTAACATGGAGGATACTGCAAAAAGGAAAATGTTCACATAACAAGAAACATTTCATGGATATTTAATAACAAGGTAAATTAACTAATATCATATCAAACTATATTTAAAAAATGTCAGCTAAGAAGCTCAAATAAATAGCTTGATTTTCCTAGTGAAAATTATGATAAAATAGCATCATATAATCCATAGAAAAAAACAGTAAAATGAACACAAAAGTTGCTAAAAACCAATCCTCACAAATAAATCAAAAGTTTATGGGAAATGCAACTTAGGGTTGAAAATAATAGGAGTAATATAAGAAAAGTTGAGATGCTTCAATAAAAAAGACTTGCTCATGGTCTTACAGGCCCAACAGACAACTTTCCCTGCAAACTTTCTAGATATAAGCTTTCAAGATTTCTTTTGCATAATCCAGATAATTGTAGTTATTGAAAGTGTATTAACAATCCTAGCAACAGATTGTGAACGATAAATATATGGAAAAAAATAGGAAAAGATAATTCCAAATTTTAAAGAAAATTTATAGAAACCTGAAACTCATGTTAGAACATTTTTTTTCCCGATAGGAGCCAGTCACATGCTTAACGTGTCTCAACAAAAAGTCCCATTGACATGCATGCAACTCCTGTAATCTGGAAGAGTAATTTTCTACTTTTAGCATATTGTTTTTAAGTAGTTTCATTTCTGATTTGTTTATGACTTCAATTAAAATAAAAAATAGTTTGCTTTCCATTATGCACTTGGTATCTTCAAATACTTAACAAAAGCATAAACATGACAAATAGATCCAATTGAACATAAATAATTTAAATTTTCAGTTTCAAATTTGGCTATCGATATATTATTAAAATGAGCACATATAAAAGCATTATAAATAATGTACTACATATTTATGATATAATTCTGTTAAGCTAAATCCTAGAATCATATGTACTTTATCATTTAAATAATTTATAATTATGAATAATTATTTAATTTGATGACAAATATTTAAAGTTTTTAATGAAATATATTAAAAATGATTAAACCCTAACATAAATTTCCTTCTTATTCGATTTATTTTGTATCAATTCACTCTCTCAATGTATTTTAATTTTGTCGTTTGATGTGGTGACTAAGTGCATTGTTAGTTCCTCACATGCCCCTAATTCAAAACTTACTCTTGCTAGAATTCCAAAAATTATTTTTGAAAATATACAACCTAACATATGTTTCATGAATTTTTAAAAGCTCGATTTATTTTAAAAACAACTTATCATACTTGTAGAATCATCCCCCTTAACCTGTTCTCTAAAATAATAATAATAACAATTAAATAAATAAATAAAGCAATTCAAAAATTTTAGGGGCACTTTAGGATCAGTTTCAATTTTTAAAAAATTTTTATTTTATTTTTGTTTATGTTTATACTTGAAGCAAAACTTGATTATGTCATAACATGTTTATTTATAGCTAAAAATAATTTAAAAATACTTAGTTATTTCTAAAAATGTTTTAAAAATACTTTTAGATATTTTGAGTATTTTAAAAACTAGTTGTGTGTGTGTGTGTGTGTATATATATATATATATATATATCAACATATAAAAATGCATTAAACAAACAATAACAACAACAACAAAGTCTTAATCCCACTACGTACATGAATCCTTCTTCTTCATTGCGTCATATTTAGTGTCATATTTTCATTTAGTTCTAATAAATTAAGATCATTTTTTATACAATAAGCCCAAATCTTCCTAGGTCTACCTTTGCCTTTCTTAACATAAGTTGAATCTAAAACATCTACTCTCCTAATCATATCATCAAATAGTCGACATTTAATGTGACCAAACTATCTAAAACGACTCTCTCTGATTTTGTCCGTCACTGGAGCTACACCAACACTATCATGAAGATATTCATTTCGCATTTTCACTCTAAGTGTAAAGCCACTCATCCACTTAATCATTCTCATCTCGACAACACTTAACTTAGTATTATGCTTCTCTTTTAAAGGCCAACAAACATCTTTTTAAATTTTAAAAAAATTAAAAAAAAACAAAAAATGATCCCAAACAAGCCCTTAGGCATCTGCAACTTGTAAAAAAGGTGCAAAAAATGCAATAGTAGAACCATTATTACTTGATTGTACTTTAATAATAAAGTTTTGAGATCATAATAATAAGTATCTCTCCTTGGTTTAATCCAATATTTAGATGATACTGTCATGAAATTTCGATGCTAGTTTCAACAGGTTTATAGTTGGTAGGTTTGTTTATCAAGGTGCTCATTGCACCCAAAGTATATTATACATGGTTAATTTCATTGCTTGAAGTATATTTAACTTAAGGGGCATTTACATACATACCAATTCATATATATTTATATATATAATACATAAAATTTACTTATTACATTTAAACCACCAAGTCTTTCATAACACATCAAAAATACCAATATTTTGACTTTTAAAAATGGAAATAGACATTTCATGCATTGGCAAGGTGGGATATATGTAAAAATTAAAGTTTAGATGTTAGATATGTAAATGCATAGGAATTCAGTGGTATGTATGTAAATCTTCCTTTAACTTAATTAACTTCGAAAATTGAATGTAAGATTGCAAAGCTTATCATAAGTCATTCTATGGCAAATCTTTCATACCTTAGAAAATGATTTGAACTTGATGCCAAGCTTTCCCTCAGAGAACTGTACGCAAGAAAAGCTTGGTTAGAACTTCGAAATTTATTGATAGTAATTAAATAATTCTTAAAATGATTATCAAAATGCATAAAAAAAATATTTGGTTACTGGAAAAAAAATCTAAAGAGCACCTGGGAAGTAAAACGTTGATCGGTTGACCAAAACAACCGAATATCTGGTATATCAAAAAGAACCATGGCTAATCGTTCCAAGCCAAGACCAAACGCCCAAGCGACCGAATTTATTTTTCCATTTCTTTTCAGTATCTCCTGCTCAGTCACTCCACATCCCAATACTTCCATCCATTTCTCCTAAATGACAATTAAAGATCAAATTATTTCCCCTGGGAATATTTAAATAAAAGTATATCAGAAGAATGACAAGGGAAGCAGTAAAAAAAAGCAACTTTACTCATATACAAAAAACTTCATAACTCGTGCAAAATAAAATAAAAAAAAAGAAAGTTAAACATATATATAAAGCTCAATTCTTATGTTTTGACATATATAACAGGTCAACTTCAATTTTTCTATACATACCACCTTATCTATGCATGAAAAGGTGTGTTTCACATTTTAAAAGTTAAAATAGTGGTATTTTTCGTGTGATACGAAAGATTTGGGTGGTATAAATGTTAAAAGCAAAGTTGAAGTGTTATTCTTATAAAAACATACGAATTGTGTAGTAGGTATGTAATGTTGAGTTCTGAGTTCACAATTGAGGGAGGAATTGGAGCAATGCTTAAAATCACTACCACAAGAGTACAACTATAAAAATCTGCTTTGGAAAAGATATGTTAGTAACTATAATTTTGTGCCGATCAGCCCAAGCAAGACCAAAATAATGCAGATTTGCTATTACTTGGCAACAGATTTGCTGCATATATTTGCTACAGACACATATTTTTGCTGAAGATACAATATATGTAGCAATGCCGTAGCAAATTAATACATCAAATTAATATGGACCTGTTAAGAAAAGCTCGTCGTTCGTAAATAGCTCGCTAAGTATCTCGTGTTTGATTCATTCGTTTAGCAAACAAGACAAACATGAACAATTTTTTTTCGCTCGATTATAAACGAGCCGAACACGAACAAGCTTTTGTTTAATTGTGTTTAGCTCATTTTGACTCAAATTAATTAAATAATAATTAAATAATAATATTATAATATTTTGTATAATAAATTTTTGAAACTTATTCATGTTCGTTTAATTAACTTGAACACTTTTTAAAATACATGATTATTAAATAAACAAGCTTGAACAAATTATTACTCAACTCATTTATGACTGTCAGTAAGATCGTTGAAAGCTCGTGAATAAGCTTGATATTGACTGTTATAAAATGTAACTAAAATTATAATTTATTTTAAATAAAATAAATTTTTACTATTAACTTTAAAGCAATTAAATTCACTAAAATGACTCAAAAAATATAGAATTTTTTTAATACAAACAAATGTTAGAAAGAAAAAAAAACTAAAGTTAGAAAAAAACAAGAGGTAGAATTTTGGAAGATTTACACACATACCACTCAATTCTTTTGTCTTCATATATCTAACATCTAAACTTCAATTTTTACACAAATTTTATCTAGGCATGAAAATGTGCATTTTGCATTTTAAAACTTATGGTTTGTATAAATGTAAAAAATAACATTTAGGTGTTAGATATGTAAATACATGAGAATTAGGTTATTTGTATGTAAATCCCCTAAAATTTTTCCAACAAAAAATCCCACCCCACTCTGCCCCATGTGTTTTCTATATTTACTCCACATCATAAATAATTCTTTATCAATGCTACATAAATGTGAAAACGAAAAACAATTGTTTGAAACTTTTCACCCGCGAGCGGTTGTGAAAGAAAAAGTTTTTGGATATTTTTCCTCCCTTTAGAAGGTGTTTAAAATAAAAAATTAACTTTTGAAATTTAATAATATAAATTTGATTTATTAAATTTTAATAAATTAATATTTCGAGCTGAAACGAACAAATAAATTTGAATTGAGCCGAACATGAACATGTTATTCACAAGCTATTTTGAAAATAAGTCTATTTCGAGCCAAAAAATTTTGAACAAGTTGAACATAAACCAACAGTGGGCTTGCTCAAGCTTGGCTCGTTCACACCCCTAAATAAGACTTATCACTTTTCTTTTAATTATTCGCAATAGATTTACAATAAAGTTTTTCCACTTCATTAATAATCGCAGCTAAATTGTAACTCATTAAAGTGCCAAATAAATAATAATTAGCAAATCATTTTTTTATCATTAAATTTGCCAATTGTTTTCTTATAATTCCAAATTCATGGTTACTTTATATCAGATCTAGATATCAAATTAAATGAGAAAATAGGCTTTTTTTACTATGAAAATTTCAACAAATTTGCTGTAAATATTTACCACGACATTAAAATTATAAATCATAAGCCTGCAAAATAATGATGAGCTAAAAAACTCAAAAAATACTAGACTTCTTTCTCTTACCCTGCATTCTCTACTCCTTTTGCAACTCACAACATACCGATCCTCTGCTAGAGGAAGCATCTCTTTCCCATTAAGGTCTATGGCCTATGAAGCAGGGCAACTTCAAAAGCTTTCTATGTTCATGTTTGACACAAAACAAGCAAAAAAAGTCATGTATAATAATTTTTTTCCAATATTAAAGCTGGACATAATCTGGTAGCATGCAAACACGGCCACAATAAGTGCTGATGATGAAGTTTGTTATTTTAGCCAGCTATGAAAATTATAATGATGAAGGTCTTATTGAATAGGTGTTAGTAGTGATAGTGATCATGGCTCCAAGTGTGTTGGGACAATTATTTGTGTCAATGTGCTGATATTTTTGTGATCATTTTAGGGATTATATACTCATTTTTTTTAGCTTTTTATATGGAGAATATAATGTTGATATTGAAAAAATAAATACTAATGATTTATGTTAATGTTGGTGCGTTATCAGAATAAGATACACTTGATAATATACTAAATACAAATGCAATTAAACCAATGTTAGATATACTTTTATTGGCTCTCAAACTTTTCATGAGAATTGTATGGTATTATATTTGACTGTATGAATTTCTTTTTATAGAAAAGATTTTCACTACTTTTATTGATCCCAAATAATCACAACATTTAGTTCCGGCCTCTCACATGTAAATATACTTCCATGATGACAATAGCCTTTCATTGAAAATGATGGCAAAGCATAGGCCTTATGATGAGGGCTGGACTTTGAACTTAATCAACTTAAATAAAACCAAGGCATATAAAATCACATATAAAATCATGCTAATGCCTTACTCAAAAAATTGTTCCAATCCATAACACTTCATTTAAAGCCTTTTTGAGCTATTTGGGCCTTGCACCTAAATATTGTGCTGAGGCATAAAATCTTTAGGCAATAAACTCTTTAATCAAATTCAATCACAATTTATTCCTTATAAAAAGCTCCTTTGATGATAAAACTCATCGTTCTTAATAGGAAACCTTACATCTGGCACCACAATTCTCAAATAACCAAAAACACTACTAATATCAAACTAGGAAATTAAAAAACAAAAAAGAGAACTTTGATAGGGTTTATAATCCAATATTGCCCATTGGATAACTAGAAAACAAGCATACCAAATAAATTGATATTAGCCCTTGATCAAGGACAACATTCACATTAAACGTTTCATTAGATAAAACGTGCATTAATAAAGCCCAAAATTATAATAAAATATAAGATTATAATCATAATTGTATATGCCCCTAAAATTCAATGAAGCTTGTTTAAACAGCATTTTCCCTTTATAACCAATGGACATCCCCGGCTTACTGAAGCTTAGCACTGTTAAAGCCAATTAGATTGGAATCCAAACATGATAACCCATATTTAACTTCCAAATAATGTGAAATTCTTTTACAACTAGGAGTTTGGAATTAGTAAAAATTTAAAATTCTTGACAAACCTGAAAATATATCTCCAATTCAAAAGATGGGTTTGTAAAGGGAAAATAAGTATCAATCCACCGCATCTCTACATCACCTGCAAATTGACAAAAGTAAAGATTTTAGAAATTTAAGAAGCTAATAAATTTCAGCCCAAAATGTCAGTCATAGCCCCTCATATTTTGATATACCAAACAATTGTTGTGCCAAACCCTCGAGAGATTTCTTTAAATCCATGGCAACATAAGATGTTCCATCCAAACCAGAATCCACCCACTCATCGGAACTAAAGACACGAACCCCTTCCATCTGTTTGGATTATATTTGAAACATAAAAGAAAAAACGCAGCATATTTCTTAAGGAAACTACGACTTCAAAAGTGGGCAAAAACCTGATGGAATACAGGATAATGAGTTGAATCGATAGAATCTCTCCGATAGACATCTCCAGTCACCAGGAAATGAGAGTGTCCTGTTTTTAACAACTCTGCTTGATGCGCACTTGTATGGCACCTCAAGACTGTTTGAACATCAACATAATATGTATCATTATAACTCCTGCTAACATGATCAGCAGGGACCAAAACATCATCAAAATTCTGCAAAAAGGAATTTATTCACATCATCAGCGACATAAGGAATGACATATATATTTCTAATGAAAAAAGTATGAAGAATCGTAAGATAAAAATAAATTTATAACACTAACGCAACAACATGTTCAATAAATCTACTGATGATGCCATGAAGTTAGACCAACTATTATATTCTTTATTTTTTTAACAATCTCATTATTATTGAGCATGTTATTTAATTAGTGTTATCAAATTAAAGTCAATAGATTTATTTACAGAAGCTGTGGATAAAAATGAAATGACAACACTAATACAACAGTGTTTTTAATAAATTTATTGACTATGCTTGTGAAGTTAGACCAACTATTACATTCTTTATTTTCTTGGCGATTTCATTGCTTTGGCAATTTTATTTGATGAACATATTACAATTTACAATATGCCAATCCTATCTTTAGCAGGGAAAACATGCCAATATACATGGCAAGTGTAGAGAATATTTTATATGGAACAAAGGTTAGGGCAAGTTGTTAGTAGGATAATAGGTCTTTAAGCTTAAAAAGACTATTTACAGTCTTACGCAAAGCCCTCATGTATTTTGCAAAGTTCTTGCTAAGGATGAACTTTCAATAGCATCACAAATTATTCTCTCTTGGCAGTCAATGTTGGCAACATCATTTTTACAGGAAATAATCAAGAAGTGGTAATTGAGACCAAACACTACTTTCAAAATGGTTTTATATCCGCCAATATGAATCATTCTGAATATTTACCGGGTATTAAATTACATATATAATGGTGTTTCACTATATTAGATTATAACGACAATCCCTAGCTATTATTATTTATTATTTGTTCTTATTCCCTTTTTATGTATTTTTGTTTTATTGTGTTTTATTTTCTTTCCTAATTATTTTATTTTGTTTTATTTCTTTTTTTTACTATGTCTATTGTAATTGGGTTTAAATACCTCTCCTTCTATCAATATTAATATGCTATTCCAAATCTCAACATAGTATCGGAGCCTAACCCTAGATCCAACAGCCACTGGTCTCCTCAGCTAGTTCCAGCCGCCGGCACCTCCCAGTCGTCGGCCTTCTCTGTTGGTTCCAGCAGCCGCATGAACCTTCTGTTCAAGCCGCAAGTTCCAGTAACTGCCAAACTTCCTGTGCAACCACCAGTGTTCCAGCCGCATGAACCTTCTGTTCCAACCACTGCATCAACCTTCTGTTGATCCTTGTGCAGTCGTTGATCCACTCTGATCCAACCGTCGGTGACTCAACAGGCTCTTCCCTCTGTCCAGCAGCCAGCAGTTGCTATTTCCTGTAGCCCTAGATCAAGGTCCCCTTCCTACTGTTTTCTACAGCAGCCGCAGTTTATCTGCAATAACAGCTGTTTTCTGCAGTCGTTGTTCTCTGCAGTCCTGTTTTCTACAAAAATTCATTGATGACTCAGAACTACAACATTTCCTTTGGCTCAGTCAGAACTATAACGGATTCCTACAACTCTGAGCCACCTTCAGAATGTATTCTTGATTCCACTGAAAGATCAACCCCAATTTCCGCTCCCTTGCAAACCAAAGGATCAAAAACCAACATGAATTTATTAATCACAACCCATAAACTAAAGGCAATAACTTTCTCAAATGGTCCCATACGGTGTCTTTGTTCATCAAAGGATGTAAAAAGTTTGGTTACCTCACAGGTATGGTTTGTGAGCCTCAAAAAATAACCCGACATATGAAACATGAGAAGTAGAGAACTCCATGGTCATCTCATGGCTGATTCATATATATTCCTCCCCTCAGCTAATTCCCTTTGGACGGTTGTCAGTGATGTCTACTCGGATGTAGAAAATTTCGGCTAACTCTATAAGGTTTTTAAGAAAATCTGGGATGTCAAAACAGCAGTTAAGGATCATGACCCAATACTATAATGACTTTATTGCACTATGGATGGAATGTGACCAGTACTACGACTACACTTGGGATTCTCCAGTCGACTTATCTCTCTTCTAGAAAAATGTAGAAAAAAATGCATGTTCTAATTCCTGACTTGTCTTAACAAAGGTCGTGACAAAGTCCGGGGTCGTATTTTTTGTCAGAATCCTCTTCCTTCTACTCGCGCAGCCTTCATCGAGATTCTTTGAGAAGAAAGCAGGAGATTTTTCATGCTCGACATTTTTATTCCTTCAGCTGAATCGTCCGTCTTAATCTCAAAAAGTGCTCAGTCTTCTTCCATGTCATCTCGGATTACTGTCACAAACTCGACTACACTCGGTACAACTGGTGAAAACTTTACGGTAAGCTGGCGTATAAACCTTCGGACAAATTTTTAGCTACCAAGGGTCTCACAGCGACGTCCAAGCCTACCACAACTCAACTGACTCCAACATGGAACATCCCGGAATCTTCCAAATCTATGAAAAACCAAATGAAGCAATTGATCAAAACTTCTTGGAGCTAATCAAGTCTCTGCGGGTCCATCGAACTCCCACGTCCAACAAGTTATTCTTCCTATGGCTCTTGCGGTTTATTCCTCCTCTAGTCCGTAAATTATTGACTTGGGTGTCACGGATCACATAACTAGATATTCACAAGTTTTCTCAACTTACTATTCATACTCTGGAAAAAATACTGTCAGAATTTCTGATGGCTCCTGCAGTGCCATTGCTGGTAAAGTGTCAGTTGTACTAACGATTGGTCTAACTTTGGAGTTTGTTTTACATGTTCCTCTATTACGATGTAACTTGTTATCTGTCAGCAAATTGACAAATGATATTGATTGCATTGTTAATTTCTCTTATGATGGTTGTGTTTTTCAGGATAGTCGTTCGGAAAGGATGATTGAAACTGCTATAGCTAAACTCTATTAATTCCAAATAGAGTGCACAGAGAGTGTGGACACGTCACTCAGGAGTTATAGCTTATCTCAAGTCATTGAATTTCCCATTATATTGTTGCATTGTTGTTTGAGTCACCCTAGTTTTCATATTTGAAAAATTTGTATCCTTTGATGTTATCTAATAAATATCATTCTAACTTCAGTTGAGAGACATGTCAATTAGTCAAACATCATCGAGTCAATTATCCACCCCACACTTACACACTTTCCACTATTTTCTCCCTCATTCACAATAACATATGGGGACTCTCTCGAACATCCAATTACACAAATAAAAGATGGTTTTTGACCTTAATTGATGACAACATTCGAATGATATGGGTCTACATTTTAAAAGACAAATTGAAGTTGCTATCACCTTTCAAAACTCATACACCTTTGTTTTAACACGAGTCAAAACTCCTATTCAGTTCCTTTAGACCAATAATGACCATGAATTTTTCACACTATTTTAGGTGAATTCTTGGTAAATAAATGCATCCTCTACCATAGCTCGTGTACGGGCACACCTCAACAAGATGAGATTGTCAAGCAAAAAAAATTGTCACCTTTATGTTTCAATTCAATATCCAGAAACGATTTTGAAACGATGTTATTCTAACCACCGCATATCTCATAAATAGAGTCCACTCTAAAATTCATAAGTTCTGAACCCCCTTAGTCATCCTGATGTCATGCTTCCCTACCAATTGAGTCTTCTCCACATTAGATACCAAGGTTTTGGATGCACGACCTTTGTTCAGAACACTGACCTCACTCAGAGTAAAGTTGATCCCAGATACATAAAATGTATATTCATTGGGAACTCTACAACTCAAAAGGGGTATTGGTGTTTTGATCTTACCACAAACAAAATCCATGTGAATATTGATGTCTCATTCTTTGAAAGTGTTCCCTATATTTCTAGCTTTGCCTCAAGTGAAGGAGTCTGAGTTCTCTGAAACAATCCTTTATCCAACACCTATAGATGTTCCCTTCATTGTTCCCACCGACGAGGAGTACTCTGTTCCGTTGAGTACACAATCTCCTCCGCTCACTGTCCATCTCTACATTTAGCGCACCCCTCCCAATGCTCCTACTCTGAAGTCCACTACCTCCTTACAGAATCATGATTCCACTACAAGCGACATCCTCAACACGACTCCTTCAAATAGGGAGGTGAGTTCTCCAATTAAGGTAAGCAACCAGACATGCTTCCTTTATTTTATGGCAAAATATGTCTTTTTCTACAGTCTATCGCCGACCTACAAAGTATTTGCCACTGCCCTGATGGATCATCAAATCCATTCTACTATTGAGGTTGCTCTTGCTGATCTAGCCTAAAAACCGACAGTAATGAAGGAGATGAATATCCTTTAGCAGAACCACACGTGGGGCATCGTAGACCTTCCTCAACATAAAAAAATCATAGGGCGTCGATGGATTTTCAGCACTAAGTTCAACTCCAATGGGTCCTTTGAACGCAACAAAGGAAGTTGGTTTTCAAAAACCTACGGAGTTGACCATGAGAAGGCATTTGCTTCAGTGGCTAAGCTAAACACTATTGCGGTCATGTTATCATTTGCGATGAATCTGAATTGGTTTTTATTCCAACTAAATGTTATGAATGCATTCTTGAATGGAGAGCTAGCAGAAGAGGTATACATTTCTCTCCCTTCGGACTTTGATTATACTCCCTCCAGAGGGCGAATGTGCAGGATACAAAAGTCCCTCTAAGGACAAAAGCAGTCCCCATGGGCGTAGTTCGGCAAGTTCACAAGGTGGTCGTGGGTCATGGTTTTACTTAGGCTCAATCAGATCACACCATCTTCTTTCGGCATTCCTCCAATGGTCAGGTAGCTATCCTTATTGTTTATATTGACGATATTGTTCTTTACAGGTAACGATCCCCCAGAATTAGAGCCCTTAAAAACAAGGTTCTGAAAACCAGACCGGACATTGAACCGGTAAAAAGAGAAGTTTGAGGTTCAAAGGTAAAAAGAGATATTTAAGGTTCAAAGATTGAACCGGGATTGAACTAGGGGTTCAACCGGATAACTTCAATTATAAATTTTTTAATTTAAACGTAACATAATAATTCACTTAAAAAAATTGATCATAAAATATAAAAAAAAATACCTCAATATTAAAATAACTAACATCATAATAACTTTGCAATTCACGGTTTCCTAAATAGAGCAAAATAATATAAAAAAAGTAAAAAATTGAAACTATGTACAGGCAAATAAGCATAAGAAATAGAATAATTATTTATTTTTTTAAGTTAGTCCCACATCTCTATATTTTAATTACGCCTCTCCTTTAAGTTATATTGCATACAACTTTAACAATTGCATATGGGCTTTCTGACTTGGTTTTTCGCTGTCAAATTTTATTCTTTTAAAAGTCTTTTCAAACTAATTTACTATTGGAGCTTAATGTGGGTTGAATCGGTTTGTCGATTCGGCGATTCAAAGGATTCTGGGCAATTCATTTGGGAAACAAGTTCTTTAGTACATTCAGACCAGACCAACCACCCGCTCACGGTCGAACCGGCTGAACCGGCCAGTCAGGTCGAGTTTTCTAAACATTGCTTAAAAGAGACTCTTGATGAATTTTCGAGATGGACTTGAGATATCTCTGAAACTTCTTATGCATGAAAGTGGCTAAGTCATATTAGGAAATTTGTCTGTCACAACGCAAAATATCGTTGATCTCTTGACAAAGAATAACTTTCTTCTATACAAACCTATTGGTGTTCCTATGGATCCTTTTAAGAAACAATCTAACATTTCAAATGTTGTGTCTGTCAACAAAACTCACCACCAGCGTCTTGTGGGAAAACTCATTTATCTCGCTCATAGTCGCCCCGATATATGTTACGCAGTTGGAATAGTGAGTTAATTCATGCACGACCCCTACGAGCATTATCTCCAAGCTGTCCACCGGATGTTCTATTGTTTGAAAGGTACATCGGGCTCAGGTTTGTTTTTCTCCCATCACACCATTCAATCTATTATTTTTATATAGATGTTGATTGAGTCGAATCAGTTCATGATCGATATTCCACCTAAGGTATTGCTCATTTGTATGGGGCAATTTTGTCAAGTGGAAAAGCAAGAAACAGTCTGTGATTGCCCGAAGCAGTGTTAAAGCTGAAGTCCGATCCATGTCCTTAAAAATATGTGAAGCTCTTTGGCTACGCATCATGTTTCGCAAATCCATATGCCAATCTCCATCCCACTGTAGTTATTCTGTGATAATAAGATTACAATCAACATTGCTCACAATCTAGTCCAACATGATCGTACCAAACATGTAGAGATCGAAAGAAGCTTCATTATGAAAAAGATTGAGTCCAGGGAGATTTGTGTTTCATATGTGTCCTCCAGTGATCAACTATTAGACATCCTCACCAAAAAATCTTCATCGCCATTTGTTCGATGACTT
This sequence comes from Phalaenopsis aphrodite, assembly GCA_003013225.1. Lineage (NCBI taxonomy): Eukaryota > Viridiplantae > Streptophyta > Magnoliopsida > Asparagales > Orchidaceae > Phalaenopsis > Phalaenopsis aphrodite. The sequence continues at coordinate 902,355 of NEWO01000261.1, forward strand.
CAAATCCAAGTTGAACAAGACTGACATCTATGCTTCAACTTGAGGGGGAGTATTACAATATAATGGCAACCCCTAGCCGTTATTACTTATTATTTGCTCTTATTCCCTCTTTATGTATTTTTTATTTTGTTTTATTTTTTTTATAAATAGTAAAACTCATCTATCTTCTTCTTTTCATAAACTTCAAATTTTTATTATCACCTCCATTTTTATTGATCCTAGAAATCTTGAAAAAGAGGAGTATGCAAATAACCAACAGTTCTCTTCACATGTCCTAAAAATAGTTCCATGTTCCTCTATTTATGAATGCACATAAGATTTAAAAAAAAAAAATTCTAAACAGTGTTATGAAATCAGAGCCTTTCAAAACCTCCCCTTATTTTAATAAACCCTATGAAGGATAACATAAAATTATCAACATCCAAAATCATAGTACAAATCCTCCAGTAGACATAGCCTCTCATCTCATCACTATTGAAAAAAATGTCAACGCCATCAAGTTTAAATAATTTGTCAATTCAAATAGTAGTTTAACAAGCATTAAATCCCAAGTAAATAGAAGGTTCCATATCTTATTTTCAAGGAAAATAAAATTAAAAATATATATATATTTCATTCCCCAACATTCAACATTCACCCGGCTTCAAGCCAGGTGCACAAATAAGAGCTTATAATAGATCTCTTCACCTATCATATGAATATTGTGATTTTGCTCACATTTTAATCTAATAATTTTCTCGAACTTCCTCTGATGCATTAATTTTATTATTCGGTTATAGAGTTGTGTTTTTTAAAGACACTTGTGGTAAGAGGTTGAAATCTACAAAGAAAGATTTAATTTAACAATCGTATTGGATATAAAATCTTCAAAGAATGAAAACTTCAGCTTCTTCCATAGTAACATGGAATCACATATCAGCAAATATAGAAGAATCCCACTCCATACATGCAAAGACAGTAGTAGGAATTTTCAAATTTGCAACAAATCTTCAATAACATGCCATATAAATACAATAGAAAAGACACATGTATGAAGAAATAGTGCAACACTGACTCAATGCTACAATAGAAAAATTAGCACAGAGAACCAAACCAAACCAACTAAGACTTTATATAGCACAATCAATTCACAATAGGATCACCAATATTGACATGCACATAAGAAAAGAGTAAAAAAAAAAGAAAAATTTAAGAAATAAAACAGACAAAGCAACATGAAGGCTCGGAATGATAAAGTGCGCACCTAAATATTTACATGTGCTTTATGAGAGCATAAACTTCAAATTTCTATTGTCTTCTTAAGCCTTTAGGATTTGGAGAGGGCGAATGTGTAAAAGAAGACAAACAACTAGAGAAAGGATAAAGTTGGCTAAAAATTGTTTGAATTAAAGATTGACTTCATTTTATAATTAAATTTATCACAAGTTATTACCATAAAGTGTGCATTAAAATAAAAAAGTTAAACAAAATCATAGTATATGACATCAAAAAGGTAATTCCCCTTATAATAGTCATTCATCCTTATTGCATAAGCATCTAATAGAACATTCCTTCCAAGATTATAGTGGCTAGCCATCACATTGTGAAATGAGTGGTCTGAAATATTATAGCATCTACAAATTTGTCATCTTGATCATGAAGCCACTTATGCTCACACCATATAGCCAACCATATTCAATGCAACTACGTTAACCAGTTGGGATATATTGGCTAAAAATAAAGGCTAGATGCTACATTTGGAATTTCAGGTTGATCTTGAGCTTGATTTAAGCTTGATTTGATGTAAGAACCTCCTAGATGATTTGATATTAATTAACTAGCTTCTATCATAACACTTTTGTTCAAAGAATTAAATCTTCATTTAAGCAAGAGTCCCGAAACATATTGCCAAAATAGTTTCTCATATTAAATTGAGCTAAAAATAACCTAACGGAATGATTTCTAGAACTTAAATCTCTAGGAATTTGCAGAATTCTAAGTTATATGGCCCACTAAATCCTACTTGACTTAACATGCTACATGACCCTGCTACATAACACTTCAATACCCAAGACCCTAAAAAAACAGTTAGAAGTAGCAAGCTTCGCCCATTAGCGAACTGGAAATATCTATGTAGACAAGGACCCTCCAGTTCTCAATGAAATTCATGTCAATACCAAGATTTCTCAAACAAGCAAAACAACAAATAGCTTATCTACATTGAAGAAACGAACATGCTAACAAGCTCAAGACTCTCACCGCTTTTACAGAAACAATGGGACTAAGGTCATCAAATTTCACAAACTTTCCCGAGTACTTCGCATCAAAGTACTCATAAATGGCATTCTTCAATATTCCAATTGGGTGGTTATCTCTCCGGTGAAGCTGCATCCCTAACTTCGAAAATATTGTATCCGGAACATTGTTCGCGGGATCGTTCTCCCTCACAACATCTAAAGAAAGAATTTCAAAGAACCATACCGCATACCAAAAGATTAGAAAAATCCATCAGATACCAATGCTAAACTGTCGAATTCAATGGAGTATTTGAGAAAATTACCATCTTTAGATATCTTCGCACCGCCAGCCTGGAGCAGGGCAGCAAAGGGCTGCTTCGATTCCTTGCCTGTAGCAGCAAAAGAGGGGAAGGGAGGCGTTGGAGCAGGGAAGGGGAGGGGTTGGGGATTACAAGAGAAAAACCGACGGCTGGGGAAAGGTGAGTGGAGCCGCATGATAGAATGGTGCGCAAGGGAATCTGCCGTTCTGCCCGTGCTAGCTCCACTGAAGGAGATGGAAAGGAAGAGAGATCGTTGGATAAGCATCGGCCGGTAGAAGCGCTGGTAATTGCTTGATTCCGTCGCTCTCCGAGCGGACGGAGTTACTACCCGGCCAATGGACATGCACTGAAAAGCTGGTCTGTGGAAGAATTTAGAACTACACAGCGGCGACGAAAATCCAACGCATAGGAGTTGTTATCGGAGTTGAGTGGTCAAGAGGTTCGCTTCATTGGGCCTGCAGTGCGCAAGCATTGTTCTAACCCGCTGCAAGTCGTACAAAATCACCAGTAGTACAAAATCACCAAGAGAGTGTTGGAGATGAAAAGCTGGGATATGAATTTCAAGACCAGTAAAATTTTGAACAAAATGAAAAATAGCTCTAATTTAGATAAGAGTGGGAGTAAGTATGACAAAGGTGGGTCAATTGATATAAGATTGGGAGGCCCGCTTATCTGATTAGATATAGCTACCGGACCTAAAGCTAAAGGTCGACCGAGTCCAGAGAAGGACAAAAGGACGATTGATCAATCTGAATTTGAACAAATTTGACTAAAACAAAATGGAAAAACATTTGAGCCAACCACTATAGAAAAGCCACCTGATGGCAGCAACCAACCTTCTAGTAGTTCGACCCGAGGCTCCTCTTCAGGGATCAGGAATTCACAATGCTACAAAGGCTTATAATCATCCCACAAACTCCCCTTGTTAAGGATTGAGCTGTCTATCGGGTTATGGTGCTTCACCCTCTACTTGATAGCCTAGTATCGCTTCACCAACAGAAGCTTCTCATCCAGGGTCGAGGATCGACGACCATGGTAGATCAACCAATTGGTACCGACTAAATTAGTCCTATCAATCTAAAGTCAATCAAACTCAGCTGACTGGCAACGTCGACTCAACCCATCCCACTGGACTGGCCTTACCAAGTCGAAGTCATATTATCTCAACCAACTGAGCCAAAAAGTAATCGAGCTGTAGACACATATATGTAAAATAGCTAGAATATCTTGTACAACCCCCATTAAAGCAAGGGAAGGAATGTAATCTTACTTTAAATAGTTAACTATAATTTTATTGTCTTATACTAAATATCTTAAGTTACAAAAATTAATTTTCATTACAAAAATATTTCTTTAAATCTACCATAATATTTAAATAGTTGCAAAAAATATAGTTACCTGAATTAAATTCACTACATGAAATCATATAAATAAATTTTGAAAATATTGACATAGAGGACATTTAATAGTTAATCTTTTTCTTTCCTCCCCAAACTTAAATTTTTAAAAATGAAATAATACAGGTGGAAAGAAAAACTATAAATATAAATCATACCTCAGTATTGTAGGCATTTTCATCATTCTGAAATTTCTGCATGCCTTCTCAAATTTTTACTTCACCTGGTCTGTAATATTAGGAGCTTTCTACACATATAAACCATTAAAGGAATTTTTGGGTAATGAAATTTTAAAATAAGTATAAAACTAAAACAAGCACAACATTTCCTAACACAATCACAATAGTAAACAATTAAAACTAAAATGCGAAATAAAAATCACATTACAATCCACAATTCTACTTAACATCTATTGAACTATGCATGCACATTTAACTATAACACTAACTTTATAAAAATTAAAATTATCCAAGTACAACGTAATACTAAAAATGAAAGTCCAAACATCCATTTCCATTACAAAAAGATTACATAAAAAAATACAAATATAAGTACATCAATTTCATTCTATATCAAAATCTCAAGCTATATCTTCATCGCCTTGATCAGCAGGTGGATTGGGTTGATACTGAGTATATCGGGGGCACTCCGGAAACGTAACATCAGGCTCACCTCTGTAGTGTCGGGCCTGAGCTTCATAATAGGCTACCTCAAAATTTGAATGCCTCTGGAGGTATTCACTATCGTAATTGTGTCGATGTTCTAAACCTTCAATCCTCTCACTTATCAAGTCTATGCTCTTCCGCTGCAAGGTCAACTCATTCATCAAATCAGAGAGGGTATGGGAACTAGAAGGTGAAAGGTCATAACTTGTAGAGGGGACATCTCTACTAGTAGAATGTTCTTGACTTCTACTCTCAGTGCTCCATTTCTCATGGGTTTCATAAGTTTTCAAATTAGCTTTACTAATGGGTTTCATAGGATAAACTCATTCTTCAAATTAGCTTTACTGATGGGTTTCAAATTACCTTTACTAATGGGTTTCATAGAAAGTTTGCAAATTGTATAAATAAGTCCAGGATGTCCTAGACCTCCACTTGTCTCACTCCTCGCCATAGTTAATATATTCTTAAGAATTATTATCCCCACATTTATAGTTCTACTATTATGAATACAGAAATTCAGAATAATTCTATCTCTAGTTACCTCATTATGGTGATAGGTCGGCAACAGAGTAGAAGAAATGAAATAGTGTCATGCCTTAGAGGTGGCATTCAGCATGGAAGTAGAAAAATTTACCCATTCTCGTTGTTTTATCTTCCATGTTTCTTTCCCATCAATGAGAAAGTTGATCACATCATTGAGGGGCCTTCCATTATACTAAAGGATTCATAGTGGCAGCTATAAGAGTCTGAGACTTCATAAAAAGTGTTGATGCGGGCAGCAGAATAAATCACATTGGCGTAGAACTCCTTTGCAACATTTGCATAGCTTTATTGGTGGTGTAACATAAGTTTTCCCACCTCCGCTCGACAATAACTCGTTCGATTTCTCCTCCCGGACTTTCAAAAACTCGATATTGTATGCACTTCTTTCTTTTAAATAGGAAGCAAATTTTGTTTGAGTCATTGCATTGACGAAGCGAGACTCGTCGAACTCAACTCTTCTCTTTTGTCGTGGAGCCATTTCAATCTAATAAAATTATAGAAAAATTCCACAAATTACTTCAAATATGTAAATCATGACATCCAATAGTAATTCTAAAAGTTCAACATTAAGATTCATGAATTTCTTCCAAATTTTTCTTCACATTCTCAAATTTTTTGGATCTCCTCAATGTGGAAGAAATCCATGGTGAAAATCAGATATTTTTAGCTTGGAGTGAAGCTCTTACCTAGAGATGATCAAATTTGGTGTCAAAAAGTCTTGAAATCGCCTCCCAATCCATGATCTCTCAAGCCCTAGGTCGAAAATGACATTTTTAGGAGGAAAGGGATGATGAATAGTGGCAGTTGACTGGTCAAAATCGCGGTTAAAGGTGTTTTTCATGATCTCGCCGTTGGTGGGACCAATGGCGCCGTCGACGCGCTCTATTGGAATTTTGAACTTTAGTCTCGGAAAAATCTCGCCGTCGGCGGCATTGAGGGCGTCGTCGGCAGGCTCTATTGATTTTGTCCAAATTCCAGTTTTTTGCAATTTTGATCAATTCCAAGCCTAAACGACATCCGTTTAATCATATATACATAATTTTAAGTAACTAAATGATGTATTTAACACATATAAACTTTCACAACACAAAACATCACATTTATATATAAATTCCAAGAGGTACAATATATGTTACATAACACACCTAAGTTTGGTATTTTCTCAACCTCAATACATTAATTCAGCGTCACAATCCAAGTCACAACACTTAAAACGCTGAAAAAAAAAAGATCTTATGCTTAGTCTCAATCTAAAGCAAAGCAAATACAAAGTTTAAATCAAAATACATAGATAGGTAGTAATATAAATCTACTAATCCTCAGACTCGGTACTCGATTCTCCTCTGAGATCACCCATTGATTGCACATGAATGAAGAGGTTGTAGAAGGGTCAGAATGGAAATTCTTTAGTGGAATCCTCTTCTGTTAACTTCATCCTCCTCATCAGTCGTATCAAGCTATTTACTAAATGTCCAGAGTGCTCAAAATGTTCCTTCATCCTCCAGTCTAAATGATTGAAGAAACTGGAGATATTATTAATCGCATTCATGACATTTTGTACCTCCTTTTCCAATTTTTTGATTCGGCGCAGGATCAAAATAGACTTATCAGGGACTAAGGGTTGAACTGGCAGTGAATTCTGAGACGCTTGATCTACTATAATTGTCATGTCATTTTCATCTTCAAAAACTGGGAATCTTTCAGTTGGATCCAAAGGCTTCCAAGGTAGCAATACATTTTCCCAACTTTCATAGGACACTTGGAACTGACTGCAAAGTGAGAAAATTGTGGAGGGGTGTCCAGGCCCATAATTTGATCCGTGAACGATCATGCCCAAAATCGACTTCCAATTATAGATCCATTGTCGATTGGTAGTCCCCTTTGGATGCAATAATTAAAAATTACACTTTCTTTAGAAACTTTACCGATCTTCATTGTCGATAACAGTTTTGCAGAAATGAAAAAGTTCCAATGTTTTGAAACATGATTCAGGAGTGTTGCAGAAAAACTAACATACCAGTTTTCTTTTATTTCCCAGTCGTCAGTTTCATCCGTTAAATATTGATAAATCTCATTCATCTGGTTTCTCGTTGGGACAAAATTGGAAGAGTGGCAGACAGGAACATTCTCTATCATATATAATTCGTTGATCCGTGCAGGAGTGGAAGTGATCCATCTTCCTCGCACATAAACAACTTCTTAGTTGATTCCATATAAATTTGCATAAAATTCTTTTACCACAAGAACCACCACAGCGACAGTAGTGGAACACAACACTTCCCATCTTCGCCGCACTATCTCTTGTTCAATATCTGTCGTGGGATTATTCAATCCGCGATTCATGAATCCTCGTTCATTGATCAATCTTTTCTTTATCAGCAACTTGTTGAAGATTTGTTGCGCTTCCGCACTAATAAACTTTCGCCGATTGAAAACTCGCATTCTGGGATTATCAGGGGAATTGGACACCGTAGGAATGAAATTGGTAGAGTTTCACTTCATTTTTGGAGGGAAAATATGAACTAGAATTTGAATTTTTGAGTTTAAAAAGACAATTCCCGCCCAAAAACCGCAAAAAATTGCCATTTGAACTTGAATAACCGTCAATTCACCGGTCTCGCCGTCGGTAGGGTCGATGGAGCTGTCGGCGAGCCTCTGTATTAATTTTGTTTGGACTCTCGGGAAAAACCCGTCGTCGGTGGCGTCGAGGGCACCATTGGCGCCCAAGGCAAAATTTGTACAGTTTCGCTCTTGTCCGAATGCGTTCCAAATTTTCTACATGGATCCAATTTTTAAGATGTATTATGGGTAAATAAGAGTAGTAGAGCTTAATCCTACCACAAACTAGCGCTAATTTCAAATAAAAACTACTATAATCGCAATAAAAATAAAGATAAACATGGGTTGCCTCCCATAAAGTGCTTGGTTTAACTTCGTCAACCCGACCTATTCAGGTGTCATTCAGGTTGACTGATCATTAAAACCTCTTTAAAATTTGGTATTTTACCCTCATAATATGGTTTTAATCTGTGTCCATTTACTTTAAATCTATTTCCCATCTTCTGATCTTCAATTTTAATAGCTCAGTAAGTATAAACTTGAGTCACAGTAAAGGGTCCTAACCAACAAGACTTCAATTTCTCAGGAAATAACTTCAACCAAGTGTTGTAAAGTAAAACTTCTTGTCTTGGTTCAAAGTTCTTCTGGTTAATCTTCCAATCATGTCATAACTTTAATTTTTCTTTATAAATTCTGTCATTATCATAAGACTCATTTCTTAATTCTTCCAATTCATTTAATTGTAACAATCTCTTCTTACCAGCATCTTTCAAATTATAATTGAATTCCTTTATCGCCCAATATGTTTTATGCTCTAATTCTACTGGTAAGTGACAAGTCTTTCCAAAAATCAGTCTGTAAGAAGTCATTCCAATAGGAGTTTTATAAGCAGTCCTGTAAGCCCATAATGCAGTGTCCAATCTAGTGGACCAATCTAGTGTTGTATAGTCTTTTTAAATATTTGTTTAATTTCTCTATTAGAAACTTCAGCTAACCCACTAGTTTGAGGATGATAGGCAGTAGAGATTCTATGAATAATATTAAATTTTTCTGCCAATCTCTGAATGTATTTATTTCTAAAATGGGATCCTCCATCAGCGATAATCATTCTAGGCATTCCGTATCTAGTGAAAATATTTTTCATTAAAAATCTTGTAACACTTTTAGCTTCACAACAAGGTAAAGCTTGTGCTTCAATCCACTTAGAAACAAAGTCCACTGCGATTAATATATATAAGTTCCCAAATGAAGGAATAAATGGTCCCATAAAATCTAATCCCCAAACGTCAAAAATCTCAACTTCTAACATGAAATTCAGAGGCATTTCATTTCTTCTAGATATATTGCCTACTCGTTGACATCAATCACAAGTTTTTATGTATTTATAAACATCTCTAAAGATGGTAGGCCAATAAAATCCAGCTTGTAAAATTTAATAAGCAATTTTAACAATCCCAAAATGTCCTCCAAATTCAGAATCATGACATTTCTGAATGATCGGCTCAGTTTCTTCATAAGGTACACATCTCCTCATAATAAGATCCTTACATTGTTTATATAAATAAGGCTCATCCCAAAAATATGCTTTTGCATCATGAATGAATTTCTTTTGTTGTTGCAATGTCAGCATAGGTGGAAAAATATCACTTACAAAATGTCCCTAAATGATTCTTAATTTTCTAATCTTGACAAATGATTTTTCTATATGCAATCGTGGAATCGCAAATTACAGACAAGTCTTATGGGTGTATAGATGTTCGATTTCCTTAGAAAATGTCCCTACAATGCTTTGCCAGATTGGTTAATAATTTAAACTTTTTACAATGAATTAGTAGGATCACATAGATCTATTATAGATTCTACTGCAGGTGGATCTTTAATGTCAAAACCTTTTGATGAAGCATACCCTTTAATAGAAGAAATGACTACTAACAATTTTCAATGACCCTCTGAACGGGTTTAGGGCCATGTATGCTCGAATAATGGACAACAAAATGAATAGAAATCGAACATCAAAATAAATATTCAAAACCAAAGTATAATCTCCCATATGCATTCGAATCAGGGGACCAGTCCCCAAATAAAATTCAAAACCAGAAAACACATCTCCAACATATATATTCACATAGGGACAACAAGAAGCATAGAGATCCGGTCCCCAAATGATATTCAAAATCAGAAAACGCATCTCCAACATGTATATTCAAATAGGAGCAACAAGAGTAGTAGGAACTGTAGCCTCAAACTAATATCCAAAACCAAAAGAAAGATCTCCAATATTTATTCAAATAAGGGGTGGCAAGGAGGACAAAAACCGAGCCCCAATATATAGCTATTTAAAGCACCAAAATATTCCAAAGTTTATACTCAAATAAAGGGGTAGCAAGAAGATCAAAACCGAGCCCCTTATAAATTACTCAAAGCATGGTAACTCCAACAAATTTTCGAACAGGGATAGCAATATAAGGAACAAAACCAAGCTATCAAATAAGCTGCTCATAGCATGATAATTCCAGTAAATTCTTTCTTATAAACCTCATTTCAAGAAACTTATAAGAACAAACCAATATTATTCACTGAACATCATATATCCATAGGTTTATCTCCCTCTCTCACTTTTTTTTTAAAATTATATTCAATATTCAAGAATCACTAATAATATAAACCAAAAAAGAGGTCAAATTCTATACAGATCGAGATAGGTTTTAGAGATCCATTTGATAAGGATCATAAAATCCTTTGAAAATACCAAAAAAGAAGAAGAGAAACTTACCTCCAAATATTTTTGAAAGATTTAAAAGAACTTGGAAGTGGAAAGCAAAACAATCTCTAGATCCAATAATGAAAGAAACTAACCCCGAAAAAAGTTTTATACCAACTAAAATTCTTCCTTTGTATACGAATCAGTGAAATCCAACCCAAAAACCCTTCTCGAACAACTTTTAGAAAGCTCAAAGCAAACCCCAAACAAAAATCCTCAAATCACTCAAAAGAAAATTTGCTGCCAAAATCCTTCCTCAGAGAGGATATTTATAGGCAGAGGGAAGAAGAGGGGCTCACGAAAAGAAAACACCCAATTTCAAGAACGAGAGGGCTACCAACTTCATTGCGCGGGAAAAGTCGTTATAAGAAAGTGACCGACAGTTATGACCAGAGAAGAAGGTAAGCCGCCACCGGGGAGGAATACGGTGACCGAATTCTTCTAAGCCGCCACTAAGGAGGAATACGGTGACCGGAGAAACCGGAAATGGGGCCTCCCTACTCGGCCGAGAAGAACAAAGGGAGCTATGACATTCGATCTCAAAAAGAGAAGGGGAGCGCATGTGAGGGAGAGGTTAGAGTTTAGGGCTTTAAAAACCCTTTTATTTAAAAAAATTATTATTATCTTTTATTATTTTAGAAAATATCAAATTTTTTGCAAGCGCGGCGCCCCAACAAAAATAGGTGTTCTTTTTAGCTAAAATTGACTTTCCGGACATGACAACGCAATCCATTTTGTCATCCGTAATCATCCAGACAAATTCGTCGACGATCGCGTCAAATTAACTTCAATACATGCACGACGCGTCAAATGAAATTATGTTGACCCGATCTGAGCCTTTTATCGAGTATATCATTGACTAGCCCTCACATCAGTGACAACAAAAGTCAAGCAAATTGCTCGCGACAAAAAGTAAAACGTCACACACACGTCGTGGAGTCCACCTACGTCTTTCAAATTCCTATAGAAACTCAAAAAGAGTTTCAATATGTCAGCTTTCATCAACTCAACTGGACGTTAAGGATTATAAACCGTCTATATGAAACTTCAAGGAGCAAAGAAATGGCTTCAATTTCTAAATATTTCAGATTCGGGTCTAGTCCTCTAGGAGAGTCAAATAAGAAACCCTAAGGCTAGATTTTGGGTTCTCGGAAGAGGGGATGAAAGAAAGACCTCAAAATTGAGGTCAACAAATGGACCCCCAATAGGTGTGGTGTGTTGTACAAACACGTCATGCCTATTGGCATTGACCGAAATGATCAACCCAATCTTGCAAGAATGTCCAAGTAACTATACTTGGGAGAAACAAAAAAAAAAAGAATTTGAATTGAGGTGAAGTAGGATTTTCGCTTGGGATTAGCATTTATGTTTCGAAATTGCTGTTGTGGATTTGACGTTTCAATTTTAAATGTCAATTTTCAAAGTATGTGCAAAAGAAAGACTCAAAATTTGGCTATGATATTAAAGAATGTGTGGAGAAAGAAATTGGAAATATGGTTCTAAAAATGACTCGAAAATATAGCTTTGATCCCAAAAAAATGTAGAGAAAATAAGTGAAACAAGAAGACTATATCAACTCAGAATATTGCTAGGGAAGTTACATCCAAACTGAGACTAGTTGAGGAATGGCAACCATTAAGGAGATTACACCAAATACCAAGGAAAGGCTATACCAATTAGGGCTATCGCCAAAGATATTATATCCGAACTAGATCTAGTCAAAGAATGACAACCATTAGGGGTATTACACCAAATTTCAAGGAAAGACTATACCAATTCGGGCTATCGCCGGGGATATTATGTCCTAACTAGATCTAGTCAAAGAATGACAACCATTAAGGATATTACGCCAAATTTTAAAGAAAGACTATACCAGTTTGGGCTATCGTCAAGAACATTATGTCTGAACTAGATCTAGTCAAAGAATGATAACCATTAAGAATATTACACCAAATTTCAAGGAAAGACTATACCAGTTCGAGATACCACCAGGGATATTATGTCTGAACTAGATCTAGTCAAAGAATGACAACCATTAACAATATTAAGCCAAATTTTAAGGAGAGACTATACCAGTTTGGGCTACCAACAGGAATATTATATCTGAACTAGATCTAGTGAAAGAATGGCAACCATTAAGGATATTACGCCAAATTTCAACGAAAGACTGTACCAGTTTGGGCTACCGCCAGAGATATTATGTCTGAACTAGATCTAGTCAAAGAATGACAACCATTAAGGAGATTACGCCAAATTTTCAAGAAAAGACTATACCAGTTCGGGCTACCGCCAGGGACATTACGTCCGAACTAGATTTAGTCAAAGAATGACAACCATTAAGGAGATTACACTAAATTTAAAGATGGGAATCAGAATGTGGGTACCAATCTCATAGTGGGAATTGGAATGTGAGTATCAACCCTAGAAATATCGTGAATGTAAAAATTTATTTCAGAAATGTGAAGTATCATGTGAGATTGTGCAAGGCCGTGATAGTTGTATGAATTTATAAAGTTGTGAAGAATCATGTGTAACCGTATGAGAATTGAGTGTAAATAAAGTATGAAATGTGCAAAATCCGAAGAATTATGGAAATGTGAGATTTGTAAGGTTTACAAGATCGTGAAAGAAAAGACAAAATTTACATAAGAATAGGAACAATCAACTCGTGGTGAGAAAATTTTATTTCTTTGAAATTTTCATGATTTTGAAAAATATGTTTTGTTGTTTATTGTTAATTAATTTTATATATGAATATAAATATATTATTTTGAGTGTTAATCATTATATATGTTATTTTACAAATTGTTCTTGTTTTCTTTAGCCTTTCTCAGAATTGAGAGAAACCAACATTCATTTGTTTTCTCAATCAATTGCCCAAATTTGCATTCAAAATTATGAAAAGAAATTTCAACACATTTTCATTAAACTGTCATGCCAGGAATATAATCTGATACCAAATGTAATACCATATGATTCCATTTAAGAAAACATAATCAATTTATCTTTCGGAACCATATGAATGATCCATATATCTGAATGCTCTCTCATAATCAATACTAGATACATATCACTGAATCACATCTGCATATCATCCAACTGGTGATCTACTGTCAGTATCCATGTTGAAATGATAAGCTATATAAAGATTAGCCTAACCTTCTAACATATCATCAGAAAAGTAAAAGCAGCTTTTCCTAAATATATAATGAGGTGTGTTGTCTTTAAACAACTTATAGCTCATAAGGCTGCAAATTTTCTATCTCAGGATTAGATTAGGCTTAAAACGGAATGACACCTTGTCTTCATTCATTCTCTTGAGAGTTATAGAAACTCTCGTATATATCACTCCAGGGATGCAGTGTTTAGCTACATCAGTGTTGTTACTTTTCAGAACCAAAATTGATCCCACAGGTAAAGGGATCTCCACAGAACCTCGAAATTCTCCATCGTCGACAATTTGGATTTCCGTCCCAAACATAATGTTTCATTTGTTGATGAATGAGACTATGCAGAATGGTCTCGCAAAATCATGATGATCAACATATGGATGAATACAATTAAAACTATGCAGCTATTGGGAATACAATTTTCTGGTAAGATACACCAAGTCAACAATCATTTAATCATTCTATTTATGAACAACGGTAAAGGATCAACTTCGTCGTGGCAAATTATTCCAGGCGGATTTCCTTCCTTGTATTGAGCAAAATTATAACAACAACCATACTGTATTGTAACACTTCCTTTACCACGTTTCCACTTCCTGGACTCGGAATATGTTCTTCTTCTTAACCGACCAGCTCGACCCATGTATCTTTCCAAAAAGACATGCTTCACAATATCATCCTGCTCGCTGCTAGTAAATAAATTGGTGTGCAATTCTATCCTTCAAGTATATTTTCCCTGAAGCCTCTGAAAATGCTTGAAGTTCTGTTTTCTCACTTTCTCATATTTCTCCAGCTCATGTTCTAGAATAATTTGTAAAGAACGCGTTCTGCTTACAAGTTGACGAATATAAGGCTCAACTTCCATAGATCTTTCTTCAGTCTATTACTTCTTAGAAATCACCTTTTCTTCAGCCTTCACGAGTTGAGGTAGAACTTCAACTAGCTGATCAAAAGTTTTCCCTTTTAATTTGATTGTCATTTGTGTAATATCATCTTCATTTTCCCCTTATTCAACTGCTCCAGCATCTTATGGATGCGGCAGTTTCAGTTTCTCTTCTACTTGCGAGTGAGTGTTGATTTACCTTCTGGCTGATTGTTAGTAGGGGTAGCACCAACAAGCTCGCCCTTTGAAGTCATTACCATCGACTTCATCCGATTAATCGCAGTGTTACTCGACTCAGCTTCATCAATTTTTTCTAACATTCTTTTCTTTGCAGCGGTGAATTGATTCTTACTCCTGAATTTTAGCACAAACTTTCGCTCACAAAATTCTTCCTTATTAACCACAATTAAGGTCAAACTTTCATAATCCAGCTCGATCTGGTCAAAGTTGAGATCAATTTTGATCACTCCCCTTTCTTCGAACTTCTCTTTATTAAGGGCAAAACCCATGCTATTCTTGAAAGTAAAAATTAGCCTTCCTCCTGACATTTTCCTGTGCCAAATTAGGAAAACAATCAGTATGTCTGACTGGGCTCAAGCAAGAACAATATGAGTTCTTTAATTATTTACATATATATTTATATACATATACATTACAAAAGTATATTTCTTATGTACATATTTAATTTACATTTACGTTATATATATATATATATATATATATATATATATATATATATATATATATATATATATATATATATATATATATATATATTAGGTTTACTTTAAAGATTCGAGCTATGTGGAAAAGAAAAGATAGTCATGTCATATACATAGAATTATACAGACAGATTTTATTTCAAAATTAGTTTCTTATATTCAAGTATATTTTGTTACAATTTAAAATTTGAACCCAGTTACAACTTAGAACATCAGTGTTTCTAAGAAAAAGACTCTATTTTTAAAGTTTACTCTTTCGAAACATCATGACGCGTAGTACTTTTTCAGATATCGCCCATTAAGAGGAAGCATAGGCCGTTCTCCTTGACAATTTATTAATTGATAAGAGCCTCCAGATAAACCTTCTCAACGGCGAACGGTCCTTCTCATATTGGTTCAAAATTACCTCTTATTTTGCGATGTGCAACAATAGGTTTTCTAAGGACAAGAATCAAGTCACCGACTTTGAAAGTTCTGAGGTGGACCAACATATCATGTGCTTGAATCATTCTAGCTTGATATAATTCTAGATTTTGTTGCGCTATTAGTCATTTTCTTTTCAAACTTTCTAGTTCTTCTAGTTGTAATCTGACATTCTCTTCGATGGTAATTTTATTGGTGACGGTGACTCTGAGAGATGGAAGTTGAACTTCTAAAGTTAGCATAACCTCGGACCCATACATAAGAGTGTAAGGTGTAGACTGAGTTGGAGTTTTGAACATGGTCATGTAGGCCCATAAGGATCCTAATAACTGCTTGTGCCAATTTCTTTTATTTTTGTTCAAAGTTTTCTTCAAAATTTGGACGAGAGTCTTATTAAAAGCCTCGGCCAATCCGTTAGTCTTTGGGTAATAAATTGTAGAATAACGCCAATCTATTCCGTGTCTTCTGATGAAGTTATTGATTTTTGTATTTTTGAATGCGGACCCATTATCTGATATGATTCTGCGTGGTACTCCAAAATGATAAACAACTTGATTTTTGAAGAACTGTAGAACATGATGTGCTTTCACTTCCAGAAGAGGTATTGCCTCAGCACATTTCAAAAAATAATACGTTGCAGCGAGTATGAATTGATGTCCCTTCAAAGATGGAGGGGGTCTATAGAACCTAATATATCTATATCCCAACACTCAAAAGACCATGACAAAATTGTTGGGTGCAGCATGTTTGGAGGTTGATGTAAGACCACTCAGTGTACTTGACATTGATGACAACTTTTTTCAACCTTCATATAGTCAGTCATCATCGCAGGCCAGTAACATCCCAGCTTTTTGATTTTTATTTTCATTTTAGGACCTGACTGATGAACGCCAAAAAGTTCTGAATGTACCTCTTTAACAATCTCTTGAGCTTCTGAAATGTTGACGCATATCAACCACATTTGGTTAAAAGATCTTCAAGAAAGAACATTATCTATTAAAGCATACGACAAGGCTCTTTTCTTTATCTGATGTGCCAATGACTTATCATCCGGTAACTTCCCTGTTTGCAAATATTCTATAAAAGGTTGACGCCAATCTTCTACATTTTCTATATTTTCCATTATTGTTTCTTCTTTACCCAATCTATCCAAAGCATTGATATCAATCTGAGATAGAACTTGAAGCCCTTGAACAGTTATCTCGATTAAACTTTCCTATGGACATGCAAATTCCTTGGCGAGTCTGGCTAAAGCATCTGCAAGAGTATTCTCTTTCCTTGGGATTATGTACATCGTTACATTTGGAATCTGTTCCAATAACTTCATTGTATAATGGTGATATTGTTCCAATTTGGGTTTCAAAATTATATACTGTCTAGCAACCTGTTGAATAATCAACTACAAATCTCCATAGATATTAATGTCAGTTATACCCATTGATATTGCTAATTGTAATCCTGTTAGCAGTGCTTCATATTCTGCCTCGTTATTTGGACATGTTTCTGTTAAATGGTAAGAATACCTTAACATTCCTTGTTCTTGTGTAATGAAGATCAGTCCAGTTCTAGCTTTACCAGGTATTATTGTTTGCAATCTTTATCCCTTTATACTGAGGAAGATCCATTAAAATATAATTCCCAACATCGAGTCTTGGAATTTTCCAAATTCATTATCTGTTCATCTGATAAATCATCATTGAGAGGAGAATCAGCCGGTAACGAGCGTGCTCCGAGGAAATCTGCTAAAATCCGCCCTTTTGCAGCTCGGAGTGGAATGAAAGTCATATCTAATTGTAATAATGCCATGGCCCACCTCGCTAACCTACCGGAAAGCGTCGGTCGGGCCATTAAATATTGCAATGTATTAAACTTTGAAAGAAGGTTAACTTTGTGAGAAAGCATGTAGTGTCAAAATTTCTAGACTGTGAAGATTAAAGCCAAACAATGTTTCTCAATCAAAGGATACTTTACTTCCACTAGTATTAAACGGTGGCTTAAATAATAAAGAGCATTTGCTTTACCCTCATCATTAACTTGGGCTAGCAAGGCTCCGAGGGAGTCATCCAAAGTCGTTGTATAAAGTATTAAAGGTCTACCTGAAATGGGTGCTGCCAAAACAGGAGGTGACTTCAGGTATTGTTTAATACTTTCGAAAGCACATTGACATTTATCATACCCGATAAACTTTGCATCTTTCTTATTCAACACAGAAAAAGGTTGGCACCTACCTGACAAGTTAGAGATAAAGCATCTTAAATAAGCCAGCCTCCCTTGAAAGGATCATAATTTTTTTAATTTTTTAGAGGGTGGCATTTCCAGGATAGCTTTAATTTTTCCTAGGTCAATTTCAATCCCGCAGTGATGAACAACAAACCCTAAAAATTTCCCAGAAGTCATACCGAATGCGCACTTTAGGGGATTTATTTTAAGGTTAAATTGTCGTAACTGCTCAAAAACAATTCTCAAATCATATAAATGATTTTATTTCTATTTGTTTTTGATAACCAAATCGTCCACATAACATTCTACCTAATTGTGAATGAGGTCATTAAAAATTCTTGTCATTGCTTGCTGGTATGTTGCACCAGAATTCTTCAATCCGAAAGGTATTACTGTATATCAATAAACTCCAATTGATGTCCTGAAAGCTGTAAATTTTTTATCTTCTGGAGCCATTTTTACCTAATTGTACCCGGATGATCCATCCATAAAAGAGAAAATTTCATAGGATGACGCAATATCCACCATCAATTCTGGAATTGGAAGAGGAAACTCAACTTTTGGGCATGCTTTCTTCAAATCTCTAGTCCACAAAAATATGAATTTGTTCATTTTTCTTCTTAACTGGTACTATACTAGTCAACCATGTGGGGTATTATTCTTCCTGTATAAATTTAGCGTCTATCAGTTTCTTAACTTCATTGATAATTTGTTGTTCAATATAAAGATGCATTCTTCTTGGAGCTTGCTTAACTAGAATTGCAGTAGGATCCATGCCCAATTTATGTACTGCAACTTATGGTGCTAATCCAAACATTTCTTTGTAACTCCAAGAAAAACAATTTTTAAATTCTGTCAACAGCTTAATCATATTCATAGATTCTTCTTCATCAAGTAGAGAGCTAATGAAAATTGGCCTTGGTTCATTTTCGGTACCTAGGTTAATTTCTTGTAACTCATCCACTGTTGATTTTATCTCCTATTCAAATTTCGATGGGGCATCTTCAATTGTAGAATCTTTATAGTTGTCCAGAGCTTCTAAACAACTTTCATCATCCTCATTAGTAACAACTAAACAAGACTCCACATCATCAATAGGTCCTACTGTGCCGAACCCAAGAACTTGTTTAGACTTGAATGCTTGATTATTATTATTCTAAAGTTTTTCAAAATATTGTGATTGATCTCTTGACCATTGCTTAGGCACCATACCACGCTGAGCAAGATTTTGAACACAAGGCAAGTACCAATCAACAGTTAATTCCATTAATTCAGAGGAAATATCATCTTCTAGTTCTACATTGATTCCAGAACTAGAGGATGAAGATCCATGGTGAAACTTAATTGTTTTCATACTTGCACTATGTACTTCTTTGATCATCTGACCTCAATTTTACAAGTAGAAATCGGGGTGAGGGCCACAGTTTGTACATAGCTATTAATCTGATCATACATTGAGCTATACTCTCATTTTTCTTTGTCTTCTAAATCGATTTGGAGTTGGGGTTTCTTCTGGTTAACCGTCATTACATCCTTCTTAACTTTCTTATCTTCAGAACTGTTTTCCAAATCAATGTTGATAATTAAGTTCTTTCATTCAACAATCTTATCGTTTTTTCCACGACCTCGTCTCCGGCCTCGACCTCGGATACGAGTTCTAGAGAAACTCTCACTCTCTTGTTGTAAAGGAGTGATAAAAGATCGTTGAATTGGTACTGAATGAACTTGTCTTTGTATACCTTCTGGATCTTTATTTTACTTGTAGCAATATCAGGAGATGGAACAATCCTTTTCAGAGGAGTATAGTAAGTGGCATCTTCATGAATACCCACTTCATGAATTGAAAATGGTTGTAAATCTCCTTTTATACAATATTCTTGTCCTTCCAGACAATACTTTATACATTGATGTAGTGATGAAGGAACCAAACTATTTCATGAATCCAGGGTCGGCCCAAGAGAGCATTGAATGAAGTCTCAGAGTCTATGATATGGAATTTTGCAGTTGTTACTAATTCTCTAATTTTCATCAATAACTTAATTGATCCAAGAGCTCTTTCCCCTTTATGGTTAAAGTCTCTTAACATCATCTTATCAGCAGTCAACTATCTTGCATCTATGTCCAAATAAGCTAATGTTTGTATATTTATTATATTAATGGATGCTCCTGGATCCACTAATACTCTGGAGAGCATGAAGTTACCGACATTGACATAAATATACAACAAACGGTTATGATCAGCAGTACTAAGCAACAAATCATCATTTGTAAATGTTTTTTTTGCGTGTTCCCTTAATGAACAAATCTCATCTAAGGAAGTACTAGCCAGTTGGGCTAAACAGATTTCTGGATCAAGCAAAGCTTTTACGAAGGCCTCACTCATTTCCTTTGATATGATCAGGGCATCGTATATACTCAACTTAGTAGGTAACTTCCTAAGATGGGCTAGTACATTGTAGTCCACTTTATTACTTAGTTTTCCATCCTCTCTCTGAATAGGTACTTCATCAATTAATAGAGTTGGGTCATCTTGAACAATCACTTGTTTTGCTTTATCCTTTGGACCCATTCTTGGAGGCAATATTTTTCCACTTCTCAAATTTATCTTTGTTATTTCTTCTAAGTCTTGAATTAACTCGGATACTACCTCCATATGAACTGAAATAACTGATTCTTCCAAGGCTTCTTCCAAATATAAAGATTCTAATTATGTTACAATTGGTGATCCGTGAAATTCAAAGACGGGCGCATCAGTTTCTGAATCAACATCATTATCATCGATATCCTTTTCCAAATTGTCATTACATGTATCAGAATTTTGTACGATTTGAGAATCATTATGAGGTTTGAGATTATTATCAGGGTTAGATTGGTTATTATCAATCACATCATCAGCAGATACAACCATAACATAACCAAAATTGAATTTCATAGTATCACGTGCCCCTCGAGGAGCAAAGAATAAATCATTCAAAGTCAGGGGTTGGAGAGATTCCTCTCCCAAATTTGTGAAAACTAATATCGGGCAATTAAATTTCATTTCACGCTTTGGCTTTTCGGTGAATTCCTTAATTTCTTGCAAATCTTCTTCTACTATAATTGATAATGCTGGTTTAGTAGGTTCTAGATTTTGAATTGCAGCTTGTACTGAAGCATTTTGAAAATGATTCAGTATCTTTTTCAAATATTTTGTCCAAAATGTGTTCCATCCATCATCGATTGCATAAGGATTGATCAGAACAGTAGGCTCAACCAAAATTTTATTGACCAAACCTTCTCCAGCTTCTTTCATATATTCTTTCGGGATTGTTATGTTCCCTCACTTGAGATTGTATTCTAGCCAATTCTTAAAAGTGATGCAGTTTTCCAGAGTATGTCCAATCATTCTATGATATGGACAATACAGTGGGTTATTCTTCTTATCAACTTCATTAGGCTTCTTAGGTTCACATAGTTTGAACTCTGTCTTCTTAATTAAGTTACAAAACATTTTTGCCAACTACCTCATCTTAAAAAGAATATACTTTATTTAAATGTTCGTCATTGTCTGAACTGCTCTGTTATCTATTTGGTAAGATCTTTGTTGGGATGACTGTGAGCGGTATTGTTGAGGAGGTTGATGGCTTGGTTGCGATTATTCAACCTTTATTTCCAGTAGTTACTTACCCTTAGTTGCAACAGTTCCAGACTTCTTCTTGAAAATCTTTGTAGATCTATGTTTTTCAAACTTTTGAATGAAACCAAATTGCTTTGCTTCTTCTTGAAGACTTCTAGCTTTACTAAGTAATTTTTCAAAAGTTTTAATTGTAAACCCTTTGAGAAGGAATGCAAATGGTCCGTGAATACTCTTCTGCAATATCTCAATAGCATGTTGTTCTTGAAGCTGAGGTTCACACTTCATACTTAGATTTCTCTAACGTNACTTTACTAAGTAATTTTTTGACAGTTTTAATTGTAAACCCTTTGAGAAGGAATGCAACTAGCCTATGAATACTCTTCAACAATATCTCAATAGCATGTTGTTCTTGAAGCTGAGGTTCACACTTCATACTTAGATTTCTCTAACGTAGAATATACTCTACTAAAGTCTCATCCATTTTTTGTTTCTCAACCACCAGATCACCAATAAATAATGTGGTGCTGAGCTCCAACACACCGCTTAATAAAGAGACTTTCTAATTCTGTAAACTTCTTAACAGAACCGTTCGTCAATTCCGCATACCAATCAAATGCTACTCCTGACAGACTACTAACGAATTGTCAGAAAAGTAACGCATCATTTACTCCCGTGTTGCAACAACGAATGTGAAAATGCGCAACAAGCTGTCAAGGATTCCATGTTCCATCAAAAGTTTTGAACAAAGGTGGTATGAAACCTTTGGGATACTGTACGATATCAATTTCTTCAGGATAGGGTCTACCCTTTAGAATTGATGCTCCGCCTTTAGACTGCGCCAAGGTTTCTTTCACTTGTTATTCTATCATACTTTTAATATCCTTCTCTGGTATTGAATTTTGAACAGGATCTTTCTTATATTATTCTTCTTTGTTTACAGAGGTGGATTCCTTCTTATTGTCATCAATTTGAACAACATCTGGTTGATTTACTTCGGCGGGTACTACTTTCAGGGACTGTGGCTGACTCTGTAAGGTCATAATGATAACCATCATTTCTTTCATTTTCTTTTACATGTATTCTATATGCTCATCTTTTTGTTGGATGACCTTTTGTAATATTTCAGCGGTACTTTCCTTAACTGGTGCCTCTCGTAAGGATGAAAATGCTCTAGTCTCCACAACATTTATCTCAGCAAAGTCTTCATCCATATAATCGGTCAAATCTTCCTCATCATCCAATTCATCTTTTCTTTCTTCAGAAAATTACTTAATGTCTATCCTTAGTTTCTCCAACTTTGTCTCAATCAAATCGATTGGTGACAACTGAGAAGTAATCTCTTCAGTAGTAACCGTGGTAGGTGACACATTGCACTAAGAAATTTTACCAGAATTCTCTATTTTAGGTATTTCCATATATGTTGATTTAGTGACTTTAGGCCGCCACACCATCTTCTCAGATGTAAATATTTTGGGATCAGGTAACTCATTGGTGGTATCTACGTGCTGAGAACTGGTGGGCCTCCAAAGGTCTGAACCAAACACTTTAGCAAGAAACCTCTTATCATTCCTTGATTTCTCTAGATGAGGTAAAAACTTTTTTATTATAATTGGTAATTTTACTCTTGGTCTGAGATGAGATTTAATGGGTCTTCGTTCTCTGGAATTAGGGGAGATAACAATAGTAGAAGTGGTAATAACAGAAGAAGGAGAAACACGAGCTCCCAGACGTTGTTTAACAGGAATTCTAAGCAGCAATGGAGCAAAAGTGGGAGAGGTGAAACCTGCACAATAATCATCCAAACGGAATCTATGAGAGGTTTACAGAAGCAAACCTTCTCCATTTTTTGTAACCTTTCTTATGGGTTGTGAAACAAACTTGTCTCTTTTCAGTATCTGAGTTCTCATTTAGGGTCACACTGCATGTCCCATCCTGTTGAGAATCTCGACAACAGAACATCCTTCCTTCTTTTCCAATCTTTCAAAGACTATACAAACTCGAGCTAACAGTACAAATTCTCTAGCCTTCACTTGGCTGTTGTGGTTATAAGATTGAGGTGGTGTAGCAGCAACCTTCATAATGTCCTTCTCGTCAAGAGCGTCAGACAGTGGATGAAACCTAATTCTTCTTAAGAGAGGAGAGGTCTCAGGTAGTCCGATTTCTTCATTCTCATCCAAGGGAGTTGAGGAGGCAACCATCTCAGCATTTTTCACTCTCCTGATTTTAGCTTGCTTTTGGTTCTTGTTCCTCCTATGCGTTCTAGTCAGAGGTGCAGACCTTGAACTGGATCCTATCTCAAACACAAAAGGTGATGTTAAGAATGCCAACCTTTTCACAGAAATAGATTCATCATTTTCCTGAATTCCCTTTCCTTTAAGTTGAGCTAGAATAGTGACGGGTGAGGTGACTAGTCCGGTGGGAGTAGCAACAGTGGTATTGGAAGTATTTATAGCAACTCTAGCAGACTTTGCAATAGTAAAAAGGCCTTTCTCAACTAATTCCCTCTTTAGGGGCGGGAATTCATGTGTTTACTTCAGATTAAATTCCATTATCAATTCTACTATTTCAGGAATCATGTTCCTTAACACAACAATAGTGATGTCTCCGAATTTAATGTTAGTGTCATCAAATCCCTGTCTAAAGTGAATGACAGCTTTGTCAGCCAGCTCGCTCTTATTCACGACTAGATCCATCCCAATGACAAAGCAGAAGATCAATTTTGGTGAAGTCACTTTCTGTAATTGGAAAATTTTCTAGAAATTAGACTCACAATATCTATTATCGTTGCTGCAATAGTTTAGAACGAATTTATTTAATCAAACAAAGTTGTTTAACCGGGTGTCTCTTTCAAGAATTGTCCGAACAAATCTTTACAGCTACAATTCAAACAATCGACCCAATATAGGTGCAATCTGAATAATAGAATGGTAAACAACATATATAGGTGCAGTCTGAATAATAAAATCAACGACATAATGTAAATCAACCACAACCGTCTTTACAACTACAATTCCAACAATCAACCCAATCACATGCTTAAAAGGAATTAATGTTTGAACAAATGAAGAAAAAATACCCATTCAAATTAGAGGCCATCGCAAAGATATTTCGTAGCCTTTTGAAAGTTCTGGAGTTCAAGTTACCTGAGTCAAGAGGTCGGGAGAAGTTGATATGAAAGACCATCCTAATTATTATCCCTACCACAAAATGTTTGGACAAAAGTTCAAAGAATGTTTCATCTTCAAAGATTGGTTGGAACACAACTTTAAAGTAGGGCATATAGTCATCCTGAAAGAATATTTGAAAGATCTTAAAAAGGGTTCAATCAATGTAATTTTGGCTAATGAATTTATTACTAGTGACCCTTATGAAGATAAAGATAGATGGAGCATGACATAGGGCAAATCTTCTAAGAAGACCTTTACGAACATGTCTGGCTAATGTAACACAAGTATACGTATCGTTTCAAGTAATATATGATTTTCTCTTAAAACCCCGGTATCGATCCCATAGGAAATGTGGAACTTTTTTATCCAAAACTCTTTTTATGACTTTAGAAAAAATTACTTATACTCCAAAAAAATATTTAGGAATTATGGTAGTAAGTTTTGGTGTAAAACAAAGTTACTAAATTCCTACTAATTCTATTTCAAAGCTTTAAAGAAAATGCAGTATTTCTAAACTAGTTTTATGAAGAAGAGTTCAAATTATTTGAAAGTTTTTTTCCCTTATAAAGAGAACATAATTAGTGTAGGAATCAAAATTTTAAATGTTAAAATGTAGTTTTGTGTCAAATAGGAGCATACCTATTCTTTACCCTCTCTGAGTGTATAAAAAACATTGGCTGATGTAAAGTTATGTTCTTAAATCTCAGGTTATGTTGAATAGTTTCTAGTCTCTCATCTCTAAATTATCCACTGTGTCCCCTCTATAGGACTAACTGGTTCTTAGGTTCCAAACTCTAGATCAAATTGGTTATGGTTCTAGCCTGTCACCCTAGAATCACTAATTTATGCCCATCAAAACATAACTCCCTATCTATTTACACTAACCCAAGGATTATCTTGTCTCCCAAAAGATTAATGTGATTCTTAATATTTGAGGACCACATAGCCCTCTCGGGTCATTATAGATTCACAACAGGCTTTAACATTCTAATTGGCCAGATTGAAGATGTAAATGCAGTACAAAGTAATGAATAATCACAAGTATATAACAAGAGAGATCTTAAACAATTCTAATCCTATGCATGATTACTTCTTATTGCAAGGAGAAAGATAAAAAGAAATTACTCAAACTTCATGGGGATAACACAACAAAACATGATTTATATTAAAATACAGGTTTACACAGTAAAATAAAACTAAAAAAATCAAAGTACTTTTCCGAGATTTCATCTCAAACAAATCCTTTGAGTTCCTTTGATGACTTCTTACTATCCTTAGAAACACAAAAACAAACACAAAAAGACTCTCACTCACTACTCACACAACACACCTACACAAGAGAGCCTTACGCCCCCTCCTAAAAATCTTCAGCACTAACCAAGCCCTCAAAAAGCCCCCTTTTTACCAACAAATATTTTCTTTAAATAGAGCTCTTAAAATCACCAAGAGTCACTTCAAGCACCCCTTCAAAATTTGTCCAAAATCATTACAAAAAAGTTCAAACCGTTTCTGGCACATAGATGCTAACCTTTTAGAAGCCTATTTTAAATATATGACGCCTAAGCATCGGGTCACTTTTTGCTCATTTGCTTCATTTGACCCTATTTTGCTCCATTTTCTCTTAAACACCATCTCATGTCCTTGAAATAAAAAACACACAAAATACCTTCCATTAAAGCGTAATATCTTTAAAAAAGAGCATAAAATGTATATATATATATATATATATATATATATATATATATATATATATATATATATATATATATATATATATATATATATATATATATATATATATATATATGCATAAATAACACACTTTAAGGTGTGTCAATTACACCAAACTTAAATGTTACTTGTTGATACACCAAAAATATATGCATTTTTAGACCCAAATTTTATACTCATTGTTGGTGATATTGCACTTTAAAGGAAGATAATTTTCATATTTTATTACAGGTTGTTGATTTTTAGAACTTGGAGCAAAAATGATGAAATTTGGAGTCAAAATAGAGTTTTTTAAAAAATTGTTCAGCACCGACAACGCCAAACTAGGCGCCGACGACGCTGTTTGATAGAGAGACAGATTTATTTAAATGGTCATTGGCTTTGATGGCGCTATTGTTGGTGCATACTCTGTTTCTAGAAGATTTGACAAATTTGGACGTTGTTTAAAGAGTTTTTACATGCACCTATTAGAAAACCGACCTAAGGCTCTATTTAGGGCCAAAATTGATCAGAAAAGCAGCCCCCTTTGCATCTCTTCAACTCCTCCTTGCCACTTTACTTCCTTCCACGCCATTACACACCATCAGTGATTTATTTTCTTTATAGTTTTGAGTTTTTGTGGTGAGTTTAAGTGTAAATTCTTCTCTAAAAGGTGTTGGAGAGGGAGAGAAGCGAGAGATTTCTTCTTCCTTCATTTTCTAAGAGAGGCTACAAAGGATTCGCTTTGAGAAAGAGTTTCAGATAAGTGTTGTTTGTTTATTATTGTTATATGAAATTTCTTTTATATATGAAATTTGTGTTTTTTTGTATCTTTCTCATGAATTCTGAGTAGTTTTCTTTATGTTTCTCCCTACTCTGAGATATGGTAAAATGAAGAGATAATTTGGATGTGTCAATGTTAAAATTTAAAATAAATTATGATGGTTTTTCAACTCTGTTCTTAATTTACTTTTTGATCTGGCCAATTGAATTATTAAAATATGTTGTGAAGTATATGATCTAGGAAATGAAGTACGAGTTCTATAATAAAGTGAGAATTACATTTAAGTTCATGAAAGAGGATTTATTTCATGGAATTAAGTGCAAATAAATAGGAAAATATACATTGTTGGATATAAAATTGGAGAATTTTAGGGTGACAGATTAGAATCTCCATTTCTATCCTAGTGTTTAGGAACTAAAGAGAGAGTTGGCCTTCTGGGGAAGGGAAGTGGGACCTCTGGAGTGGGAGCCAACATCCTCCTAGCCTAGCCACGAATTTAAGGACTAAACCTAAGATTAACCAAATGATTTTCTATAACACTGAATCAGGGCAGAGAATTAAAATTTCTCCTATTTGACACAATACAAATTTAGACTATTTATCTCATCTCATTTCATTAAAAACTCATTATAGTGGGAAAGATGCTTTTTCATATTAGAAAACTTCATCACATAAACATAGTTTAGTAGTTACTATCTTAAACTTTGCATTTAAATTCTGTTAGTAATTAATAATTTAGATTTTATAGTATCTCAAACATTCAAAATTAGTGACAGTAATTTCATTTTATTTTTGTGAATTTCGTAGTTAATTTATCATTTCAAATTTAAACCTTCCTCGTGGGATCTATATTTGGGACTTAAATAGAAAGTCTTATATTACTTGATAATGATACGTATACTTGTGTAGAATCACAATATTAAGTGTTTAACATTATTATTCATAAAATATCACATCAAGTTTTTGGCGTTGTTGCAAAGTGGAGTCAAAATTATAAATTTTACACAACTATATTTTCACCGGGGGCAAGTTTTTGGCGACGTTGTCGGGGAATATAATGGCAAATTAAGTAGATTTGGTAAATTATGACATTTAGAGACAAAATGCAAAATATCAAAAAAATATATTTATAATTAAAAAAATCCAAAAAAATATACAATTATATATTTAAGAGTATTTTTAAGAAATTTTCTTTACTTATTATATTTGTTTATACAAAATAGTAGATCTGAAGGTTTAGTACCTTACGATTCGAAATTAGAACATACTATTAAAAAAAATATAAAATAACAAAAAAAAGTTAAAATTTTGAATGAAATGGCGAATAACTTAGAGAATCAAATAAATGAAAATTGACAAAGACCTTTAATGGATTATGCTAATCCGACAGTAGATAAACTTCACTTAACTATTCAAAATCCTGATGTTGCTGCTAATTCATTTGAGTTTAAACTTGCTATTATCCAAATGGTACAAAATAATTAGTTTAGAGGAACACCTACTGAAGATCCTAACATACATCTTGCTAGTTTTCTTAAAATTTGTGCTACTTTTAAATATGATGGAGTGTCAAATGATGTTGTTAGGCTTAGGCTTTTTCCTTTTTCATTAAGGGATAAAGCTAAAGCCTGATTAAATTCATTAGCACCTGGATCTATCAGAACTTGGGGAGAACTATCAAAAAAATTTTTGGCAAAATATTTTTCACCCTAAAAAACCGCTAATCTTAGAAACGATATTACATCTTTTTGTTAGTTTGAAGGGAATCGATATATGAAGCCTGGGAAAGATTTAAGGATCTCTTTAGAAAATGTCAACACCATGTTTTACCAGATTTGTTAATAATTCAAACCTTTTACAATGAATTAGTACGGTCACTTAGATCTATTATAGATGTTGCTGCAGGAGGATCATTAATGTCAAAACCTTTTGATGAAGCATACTCTTTAATAGAAGAAATGACTACTAACAATTTTCAAAGGCCATATGAACGGGTAAATTCTAAGACAGTAGCTAACTTTCATGACTTTGATGCAATATTTATTTTAACATCTTAAATTGCTGATATATTAAAGAAAATGATCAAATTGGAGTGAACTATTCTCAAATGCCACCGGTATTAGAGGAAAATTCACTAGGGTGGATAATTGATACTCAATCATCTTATGAATTTTAAATGTTATAAATAATTGAAATAACAATCCTATTCTAACTATTACAACCCTGGATGAGAAAACCACCCTAATTTTAGTTAGAATAATTATAATAATTCAATGAATTCCTCAAGAAATTTAAATAATCAAGGAAATCCTAATTTTTGACCTATTATCCTCTTAGATTTAACTCTAACCCTAACCCAGAAGTTAAGGAAAAGAAGTTGATGATGGAAGAAGTAATGTTGAATATGAGAAATCAAATACAAAATCGAGGGGGTGCTATTATAATTATTAAATATCAATTAAGACATATTGCTACTGCACTTAGTAACAGATCTAAGGAAATCTTCCGAGTACAGTGGAAGTTAATCCTAAAGATCAAAATAAGGAGCAAATTAAAGCTATTCAATTACTAAGTGGAAAAGAAGTTAAAATAAGAATCCAAAGAGAAATTGAAGTTGATGAGGAGAAGGAAAAGATTGAAAGCGACCATAATGAAAATGAACAAAAATAAATTCCCTTAGAAAACAGTTACCTCCGTTTACTCAACGAGTAAAGCAGAAGAATAAAGACAAACAATTTACAAAATTTTTGGAAATCCTTAAAAAGTTAGCGATGAACATTCCTTTCATTGAGGCTTTGGAACAAATGCCAAGTTATGTGAAATTTATGAAAGATATACTAAACAAGAAAAGGAAGTTTACAGATCATGAAACTGTTGCACTCAGTGAAGTGTGTGGCGATATTATTCAGAAAAAGCTTCCTGAAAAGTTAACAGATCCCGGTATTTTTACTATACCTTGTGCAATTGGTGAAATTTTTTTTGGAAAAGCCTTATGTGATTTAGGAGCGAGTATCAATCTTATGTCTTTATCGATTTTTAAATGTTTATATTTGGGTGAGATTTTCCCTACTACTGTAACTCTTCAGTTAGCTGATCGATCAATAACTTATCCTAAAGGAGTTGTAGAAGATGTATTAGTAAAAGTGGATAAATTTATTTTTCCTATAAACTTTATAGTATTAGATCTGAAGGAAGATAAAGAGATTCATATTATTTTGGGGAGACCATTTCTTGCAACAGGGAGAGCTATGATAGTTGTGTAAAAAGGAGAATTAATAATGAGAGTGAATGATCAAAAAGTAAAATTTAATATTGCAAAAATAATGAAATATCTTGCAATAGAAAAAGATAATGAATGTTTTAGGATGGAAGTTACTGATTATTTAAGTAATGAGCAATTTAATAAAGAGTTTGAAGAAAAAATAAGGCAAGAAGAATTTAGTGAGAATGAGAATGAAATAAAAAATGAAAATTTAGATTATATTCATGAAAATTTTGAAACTTTAGATTTGTTGGAAAATGATAATAAAAATCTTATTACTTCAAGCATTAAACCACCTGAACTTAAATTAAAAATATTACCTACCCATTTAAAATATGTGTTTTTAGGAGATTCGTCTACATTGTCTGTTATTGTATCTTCTGAGTTAACTGGAATTCAAGAACAAAAATTAATGGAAATGTTGAAAAGATATAAAAAGGCTTTTGGATGGACTTTAGCAGATATTAAAGGAATTAGTCTTTCAATTTGTATGCATAAAATTCTATTAGATAATCAATACAAACCTAAAGCTGATCCTCAAAGGAGATTAAACCCAATAATGAAAGAAGTTGTTAAAAAAGAAACCTTAAAATGGTTAGATGTTGAAATTATATATTATATTTCAAACAGTGCTTGGGTGAGTCCATTCACTCTATTCCAAAGAAAGGAGGAGTGGCCATTAAATTAAATGAGAAAAATGAATTAATTCTAATAAGACAACTTACTGGTTGGTGAATCTGTATAGACTATAAAAAATTAAACATGGTCACAAGAAAATATCACATTCCTTTACCCTTTCTAGACCAAATGTTGGATAGATTGACCGTAAAAAAAAATTATTAATTTTTAAATGGATATACCGGTTACATTAATTTCCAATTTCTCCTGAGGATCAAGAGAAGAAAATATTTACAAGCCCTTTTGGAACATTTGCTTTTGTGAAATGTCTTTTGGACTATGAAATGCATCTGCAACATTTCAAAGATGTATGATGTTAATTTTTAGAAATTTGATTGAACAAGGAATGGAAGTATTTATGGATGATTTCTCTGTATTTGGGACTTCATTTGAATTATGTTTAAATAATTTAGAAAAATTCCAAGAATTATCTGAAAAAATCAACCTAGTACTAAATTGGGAAAAAATGTCAATTTTTGGTTGTAGGAGGAATTTTACGTGGGCATAAAATTTTTTAAAAATGACATGGAAGTAGATCCAGCAAAAATTTAAGTTATTGAAAAATTACCACCTCCTACTATGGTTAGGCATTATATAATTTTTTTTCAAAAATAACTAAGCCATTATGTCAACTTTTAGAAAAAAGATACAAAATGTGATTTTAATGAGAAATACATAAAATCACTTAAATTATTGAAAGAAAAATTAATCACTGCGCCTATAATAGTCCCATCTGATTGGGAGAAACCATTTGAAATAATGTGTTATGCGAGTGATTATGCTATTGGAGTTGTTTTAGGACAAAGGCACAACAAAATTTTTAAAGTAATATATTATGCTTGTAAAACTCTAAATGATGCTCAAATTAATTACACTACTATTGAAATAGAGTTATTAGTTATTGTTTATGCCTTTGATAAAGTTAGTCCTTACTTGATTGGAACTGAATGTATAGTGCATACAAATCATTCTGCTATCAAATACTTGGTGCAAAAGAAGAATGTTAAACTAAGAATACTTAGATGGATACTTCTATTGCAAGAGTTTGATTTTATTGTAATTGATAGAAAGAGAAATGATAATTAAATAGCTGATCATTTGTCTAGACTAGAAAAAGAAATATTAATTTTGTAAATCGATTTTAAAAAAATTACCTGATGAACAATTATATAATATTGATGAAATAAATATACCGTGGTATGCTGATATAGTAAATTTTATTGTAATTGATATTTTACCACTAGATATTAAGAATAAACAATTAAAGAAATTTATATATGATTCAAAATTCTATTTTTGGGATGACCCATAATATAAACACTGTAAAGATCTAATTATTAGAAGGTGTGTGCCTTATGAAGAAACTCAACAAATAATTGAAAGATCTCATGATTCTGAATTTAGAGGAAATTTTGGAACAAATAGAACTGCTTATAAAATTTTATCAGTTGGATTTTATTGGCTTACTATTTTTAGAGATGCTAATGAATATATTAAAACATGTGATCGTGTCAGTGAGCAGGAAATATTTCTAAAAGAAATGAAATGCCTCTAAATTACACATTGGAAGTTGAAATTTTTGATGTGTGGGGTTTATATTTTATGAGACCATTTATGCCTTGATTTGTAAACTTATATATATATATTACTTTTTGTTGATTGTATGTCCAAATGGATTGAAGTTGTTGGAGAGGAAAAGAAGTGAGAGATTTCTTCTTCCTACATTTCCTAAGAGAGGCTACAAGGCATTCGCTTTAAGAAAGAGTTTCAGATAAGTGTTGTTTGTTTATTATTGTTGTATGAAATTTATTTTATATATGAAAATTTTATTTTCTTGTATCTTTCTCATGAATTATAAGTAGTTTCCTTTATCATTCTCCCTACTCTGAGATATGGTGAACAAAAGTGATAATTTGGATGTGACAATTTTAAAATTTAAAATAAATTGTGATGGTTTTTCAACTCCGTTCTTAATTTACTTTTCAATCTGACAAATTAAATTGTTAAAATATGTTGTGAAACATATGATCCGGGAAATGAAGTATGAGTTCTACAAAAGAGTGAGAATCACATTTAAGTCCATGAAGGAGGATTTCATTTATGGAATTAAGTCCAAATAAATAGGGAAATATACATTGTTAGGTGTAGAATTGGAGATTTTTAGGGTGACAGACTGGACTCCACAATATGATCTTAGTGTTTATGAACTAAAGCGAGAGTTAGCCTTCAGGAGAAGGGAAGTGGGAGCTCTAAAGTGGGAGCCAGTATCCTCCTAGCCTAGCCACAGATTTAAGGTTTAAACCTAAGTTTAGTTAATGATTTTATAAAACACTGAATCAGGGTAGAGAATTAAAATTGATCCTATTTGGCACAATACAAATTTAAATCATTTATCTCATCTCATTTCACCAAAAACTTATTGTAGTGGGAAAGATGCTTTTTCCGATTAGAAAACTTTATCACATAAACATAGTTTAGTAGTTACTATTTTAAACTCTGCATTTAAATTCTGCTAGTAATTAATAATTTAAGTTTTATAGTATCTCAAACATTCAAAATTAGTGACAGTAATTTCGTTTTATTTCTATGAATTTCATAGTTAATTTATCATTTTTAATTTAAACATTCCTCATGGGATCGATATTTGAGACTTAAATAGAAAAGTCTTATATTACTTGATAACGATAAGTGTACTTGCGTAGAATCCCAACATTAAGTGCTTAACGTTATTATTCATAAAATACCAAATCAAGTTTTTGGCATCATTGCAAAGCGGAGTCAAAATTATAAATTTTACACAACTATATTTTCACCGGGATCACTTGTCCTCAAGTAACTCATCTATTTTGTAAAATCAATTCTTTAACTTATAATTGTGGGTTTCATTCAAGATTACTATACTTTTGCCCCATGAATGTGATAGTAAAACCTAAGAAAATTTTTCAATAACTCGAGATAGAACTAAGGTGTAAGAGTATCTAGTACTTTAGTTAAGAATTCTGATTTTCTATTCTTTTAAAAAAATAATTATAACTTGTCATACTTAGGAATCTTAGAATAATTAAAAGATAAAATTATATGAGAACTCTACTAGTAAAGATTTGGCTCATACATTTAAGGTTAAGAATAAGCTCAGAAGTGTAAATAAGTTTCTTCCTTTAAGATAATTCAAATGAAGCAAATTTTAAATTAGGCATCTCCTCAAGCTTCTCCTCGCATATTTTTCTTTTTACTTTTTTTTTCTTTTGATTCTGCTTTTCTTTTTATGTCAGGATTATTTTTAATCATTTCTTTTTTTTGTGAGGATTACTATATATGGATATCCTTTAATGATTTTGAAGTTCACTATCCTCTTCCTAATGTTAAAAACTTCTCACATTTTCTTATTTGATAATGTGTAATAGTATAAAAATGATTTTTCATAGAGTCTCAATTTCTTTTTAAAGTTCACATCTAAGATCCTTAGTGTCTTAAAAATACAATTTTTTCCTACTATTAATAGTAAAAGAATTTTTTTATTCTTTTATATTAAATATCTTAACTCTAAAACTATCCGTTATCATTACAAACTTTTTACTAAAGTTTACTATAACATTTATAGAATCAAAAGTATTATTTTTTAAGAATAGCACCATGATCCCGACTTTTACGACAGTACTACGAAGTATGTGTGGTTATATTCACAATTTTTTTATTTACATTTCTTCATTTACAACGGTACAAAAAACTAGACTTTAAAGCAAATATGAGTGCAACTACTATATTTAAATATTGTGATCTTACACAAGTATACATATTATTATCAAGTAATATAAGACTTTTTGATTAAGCCCTGAGTATCAAACCCACAGGAAGAATTACAATCTTTTAATAAGAAATTAGATAACAAACTCTACTTTGAAAAATATTCTTACTCAAACTTTAGATGTTATAATAGGAATGGAAGTTTGAATCTTTTTGATAATTTTTTTATAATTGAAAATAAAGTAAACAACTAACAGAATTTAACTAGATGTTTGTAAGATGAAAGCAATATAAATAAAATATATTTTTCCTTGTCATGAATCAGTAACAAGTATAAGAATTTTGTTGTGGAAGTATCTAAATTGTGTTATGTCAAATTGGAGCAATATTATTCTTTACCCATACTAGAGATGTTATAAAGAACATTGGCTAATTTAAAGTTTGAATAGTTTTGAAAACGTGTTAGGTAGGGAAGATACTTGCTCTCACTCTAGAGTTACCTCTTATCCCTCCACCTGGGGGCTAATATCTCGTATCAAGATTTAAAATAATAAATTGAATTGGGGGCTTTAGCCTATCATTCTAAAGTCCTCTAACTTTACACCCTTCAAAGTTATTTCCCTATTAATTTGCACTCAGCCATGTAAATTACATTCTCATCCAAACAATCTCATGTGATTCTTATCATTAGTTGATTGAGATAATATCATCTCAGATCTTACATGTTCTCACAATAAATATTATCATCTTAATTGGTCAAATCAAGAAGTAAATGAAGTACAATGATTAAAAAATCACAACTTATTCTGACATTAAAGATTAATACTTCACACAACTTCCATCCAACACTTAATTATTTATCATTTTAAGGAAAAAAGATAAAGAAAACTAATCAGAATGCATAAAGAAAACACAACAAAACTTAAGTTTAAAAATGAAAATTATGTAAACACACAAGAAGTCTAAATTAAAACCAAATGTAGTCACAAGAATAAAAAACCTATCACAATTTCCTCTCCACCAAACTCTTGAAGTTCATTTGAATCTCTTCATTTCTCTTACAATACTCTCTACTAACACAACTATAACTCCTCCTTTTCTTCTCTCTAAAG
The DNA here is from genome assembly GCA_003013225.1 of Phalaenopsis aphrodite. Lineage (NCBI taxonomy): Eukaryota > Viridiplantae > Streptophyta > Magnoliopsida > Asparagales > Orchidaceae > Phalaenopsis > Phalaenopsis aphrodite. Next base: position 938,307 of record NEWO01000261.1, read on the forward strand.
TATCCTAATTATTCTATGATAGGGTGACAGAAAAAAGCCGCAAAGAGAGAGGGGCAGTGGCCTCTTCAATTCAATTCAAGTCCTTTTATAATTTTCCAAAATGTGCTTTGGTGTCCCTTTAAAAATTTGTCCAAATTCAATGAATAATTCAAGAGTTGCCTCCTTTCAATAGCCATTTGAATGTATTTTCGTCCCATTAACCATAATCCACTTTTTCACCAAGAGTTGCTTCAAACACTTCTTTAAAAATTTGTCAAAATTCATTTAATTTTAAAATAACTACCTTTGACCCGTAAGTGTGAGGCCCTGGGCGCTTAGGCGTCACAACACATTTGCACGCATTCTTCATTTTTGCTTCAAATTTGATCATTTTTCACTCCTTCCACCATTTTTCATCCATTTGAATGTACCTAAAAGAAAAATTCACAAGCACCTTCCATTAAATCGCAATATCCTTAAAAATAGCTATAAAAATATGCACATAAAGGCTATATATTTTAAGTGTATCACATCACATACCACATGTTATGTTTAAATAATTTTTAAATATAGTTTATTTGAGGACACATATAGTTTGGTTTTTAAAAGTTTTTCTCCCTCTCCCTCCCCCAAACTTGGATTTTTAAATAGTTTAAAACATCATAATACAAAATAAGTATATATAGAGAAAAAACTTTACAGAATAACTATCTATCATAGGAGGAAAATAATATAGGTACAAGTAGCAAAACAATTGTGTGTATCAATAAGTATATCTAAATTAAATACATTTAACATGAAAAATACTAAGTAAAGAACTACTCTCACACCCATGCAGATATATATGTATACATATGTATATATATATATATACATATATATATATATATATATATGTATATATATATATATATATATATATATATATATATATATATATATATATATATATATATATA
>NEWO01000262.1:0-15736 GCA_003013225.1 Phalaenopsis aphrodite
TTATATATCTGTCGTGTGTAATTTTGTAATATTAAAAAATATTTACAAAATTTACATACTAAATCTGCCATGTGCATCTAGCGTCTATAGCTTTGTAGTTAAACCTCACTCTCTCTTTCTTTCATTTTGAATCCTTGCCACTTTGGTTGTTATAAGTCCCACCTCTTGGAACTCCAGACGACAGTTATAGGATAAAATTTTGTTCTTTTGACCTAAAAGCTACCGAGGTCACCCATGGATGACACAATTCAAGGATTACTAACCGGGGACCTCTGGTTATGTTGGGTCCACTATCTTCATGATCAGGTAGATTGAGGGTCTTATTAGCTTGAGATGACGGATTTGTGGTACTTTGGTCCGACTACCTCTACCTTTTAAGGAGTCATCCTCCCTTAATTTGACTATACCTATCTAGCCCTTTTGATCCTTTTGCCTTTATTGGCATTATCTTGACGGCCTGACTACCGATGAGCTGCCACCCATTTGGAATACAATGATTTGTCCTATGCCCTTATGGTTTGGATGTGCTTTGATCTATTGGAATTCCTCATTGGTAGGCTCTATATACCAATGAGTTTATTACTCATGTAGGGACCGTGAGAAACTCACTCGCTGCCCCGTGGCTTAGCGGGAGCTTTGAAAGCATCTGAGTATCCCCTTGTGAGATGACCATCCTTTGATAGATCTATGTTGATCATCACTACTATGTTAGAAAAACCCCTTTAAATCAAGAGTGTTCATGGACAACCCCGAATATGTAATTAAACAAATGGGATACATTCCCTTGGGAGCACTCTAGACCTTATAACAAACACATACACCTGAATCTCTAGTTATGGGTTGTCTACATAAGTATTCTTTCATGGATATTGGTCATAGCCTGATCTTGTTTGGGTAAACAAACTTGACATATTCTTGCAAGGTTTATCTCATGTAGGCTCTCCATGCTCTTTCTCTTATTTTTCGTATTTATCATATATTCATTTTTCTTTGTTCCTTCCTTCTCCTGATCATTCATATGATTCAGAAAAAGATTTATTCAGAAAAAGGAAGTAGATGATGTTAGACAAACTGGAAACTACTTCAAAAATAAAAAGTGAATAAGGTTGAAAACAATTGTTAGTTGGTTGCAGAGACTGCAGTTGGAAGTTGCAGAGGGAGTTGTCCACATAAGTCATAGTTAGTCACATGTGCCGTAATTATTACTTTTAGTAACATTAGTTGGTCATAGAGATTGTATGGGAAGTTGCAGTAGTAACTAACCATAAAGGTCATAGTTGGTCACATAGATCGTAGTTGGTAACTATAATAATAGTTAGCCACATACGCCATAATTTGTCATATAACTCGTAGTTGGTAGCTATAAAAGCATTAGTTAACCATATTGGTCTCAGTTGGAAGCTGCAATAACAGTTAACCACATAGGCCAACATGGGTCATAGTTGGTAACTTTAATAGCATTATTTGTTCATACTAGTTGTAGTTGGAAGCTGCAATAATAGTTAGTCATATAGGTCGTAGTTGGTCAAATAGATCTTGTTGGGTAGCTACAAGAGTGTCAGTTGACTATAAAGTTTTTAGTTGAAAGGTGCAGTAGTTGTTAGCTAAATGGATCGCAGTTGGTCACATGGGTCGTAGGTGGTAGCTGGAGTAGCGTTGTTGGCCATAGAGGTCGTAGTTGGAAACTATAATATCAATTAATCACAAAGACCATAATTAGTGCTACACTAGTTGGTGGTTGCAAACCTTCTCTTGTGTTTACCATTTTAAACCAAAGACAAGACTTGTTGGTATGCAATGTATAGAAAACTTTAGAAATCTGGAAGAATTCTTTGTACTGTCAATATGACAGTCGTAAGCAGTTATCACTCGGATTTATTATGGGATATTCAATATGATGTTATTCTTTTATACAGTATTTAAGATACATTATTACATCATATTTGAGATGCACTATTACACTGTATTTGAAATACATCATTACACTATAATTGGGATACATCATTAGCCAATCAAGTTTACTGGTAGTGGAGATCAGAGGCAAATGATGGGCGGTTGTTGATCATGGTTGATAGCTACGGAGGCCAAAAGTTATCGTGAAGACTTTAATGTGGTGTTATTTATTACATCACATTTAGGATATGTTGTTACATAGTATTTGAGATTCATTTTTACTAGCAGAGTTAACTGATGATGATTAGTAAGTCTTAACTGGTGGTGGTCGAGGGGGGTCGGTGGGAGGTGGTAGACAGTAGTCGGCGACTATAGATGTCGGGAGTTATCATAGAAATTTTAATATGACGTTATTCGTTATTGTTACAGTGTCTTCAAGATATTTCGTGACATGATATTCAGGATACATAGATAATTAGATGTTCTATAGGACATTTATAAGACAATGTACCTTGTTGTACGTTTTTTGTTGATAATATCCATCCTGTGAATAAGACTAGAGAGGAAATACTAGAATTATGAAGGTTACCTTTAGAATTTCAATACTTACATTTGAGTAGATCTTAAATTGAATACATTAAATGTAATTTTAGTATTAGTATGTTTTGTGGTAGAGTTGTAACAATGGATCATTAGATCGTTAAAATGAGTGAATGCTTTAGATATATCAGGTCTAATGGGGATGTTTTTAGTAGAAAATAATTTGGATGATTGGAGTGGATGACTACATAAGGCCTATTGTGCGAGAAAAAAGTGCCACTTAGAATTAAAGGAAAATATTATAAGATTGGGGGGAGAAGTGCAATGCTTGATCATGAAGAATATTGGCCTAAAAAGGAGAAGAATAAAATTAAGTGTTGCTGAGACGAGAATATTCATATGGATGAGTGGCTTTACACCTAGAGGCAAAATGAGAAATGAATATATATATATATATATAAGGGTTGGACTAGCTCTAATGACACACAAGCTTAGAAATAATCGCCTTAGATGGTTTGGTCAGATTAAATGTAGATCATTGATGACTCAATTACAAGAGTAGAACTAAAAAGATTTAGGCATATAGTATAAAAAAAGATCTTAATTTATTAAAATTAGTAAAAAATATGACACTCAATAGGATACAATAAAGGAAAAAAACATATAATCCACCCCCCTTAATGGGATAAAGCTCGTTGTTGTTATATATATAAACAAGATATTTATTAAATAAAAAAAAATACAGTAGTCATAATTTGGATCCTTCAGCTGAAAAAGGCAAAAAAAAGAAAAAGAAAAAGAAAGGCAACTTGCAGGCGATCATGTTCCAAAGCATCGGCTTTGAGATCCAACTTTATTTCTCATGAAAACAGCTCCAGCTTCGCATCAACTAAATACATCAAAGACTTACGAGCCATTATTATGCCATTAATCATTCACTTCTTTCCTTCATGGATTAATAACCTTGCTAAGGTGGGATGCAAGAACACACCTTATCCTCTCCCCAGCCTTATCCCCCTTCCCCTCAAACTCCGGGAACCCATCCGCCAGTTCCTTTCCCAACTCGCTTTCCTCAGGCACAGGCTCACTGCACTTGATCAGATAGTTATGGAGAAGACAAGCTGAAACGATGACAAAGGGCAGCGCTTGGGCACACTCATCGTTCCAAGCCCCGCGCAGCAACTGCCACCTCGCTCGGAGCCTTGCAAAAGCCTTGCGAACAAGCTCCATCCCCCGGGCATGGACGGCATTATAAACGGCGGCGGTGGCACCTCTAAGTTCATCAGCAGCACTGAAAGGTGTGAGCAGCCATGGAAGCAGAGGGCAGCAGGAGCCGCCGAGGAAGTACCGTGGGATGGATGAACCGACACCATTTAGCTGGAGAGGCGGGCCGCATGCGAGGACGATGGCTTGCGAGGAGTGGAGCTTTGTACGGGGCAGTATCTCCGCAGGGTGCATTGAAGCCCGCCATCCGACGGAGACGTCGAGGAATCTGCCTTCGGTGTCGACCAGGGCCTGCGCGATTACCGAGGAGCAGAAGCGGGAGAAGCCAAGGGAGCCACAGCAATTGGGGAGGGACATCCAGTGGAATCCTTGGAGGACGCGATTGAGATCGGAGGAGAGCTCGAAGAGGTGACCGAGTTGGTCGGCGACAGCCTTGCAGACTTCGTAGAAGGCGCGGCAGGCGAGATCCGGGGAAGGGAGGCCGAATCGGCGAGCGACGGCGCGAAAAGGGGCGGCGTGGGCGAGATGGAAGAGGGCAGCGCCGAGCTTGTGTTCGGGTGGGATAGAAACAACACCGGAGGCGGCGGCGGCGGAAGAGTTTAGAGAAGGGGCGAGGGTTTGGAGGAGGAAATAAAAGGAGGGTTTTGACATTCGAAAGTTTTCGAGCCATCGCTGATCGCCCTGGTAAGGGGAGGAAGAGAGGAAGCGGATGAACCAGGAGGGTCGTGGAGATAATGAAGTGGTTGGAGAGGGGCAATTTAGGGTTAGGGTTTTGGGAGAGAGGCGGAGAAGGGTGAGGAGGCGGGCAAGAGAGGCGGCGGCCGAGTGAACAGAGGACTCTAGGTTTAAGGCTTGGGAGGGGAGGAGGAGAAGATCACCGCTGAAATCACCACGGCTGCCATCAGAAAGGAAGAGGAGGGAGAGAGAGATGGCGGATGCCGCAAGGGAGAGGGTGGGGGTGAGATCGTCATGGGCGAACTGGCCGCGTTTTTCTTCCTCTTCCTGCGTTGGTTTCCTCGATTTGGTGGAGCCGGTGGTATCAGACGATGAGATCTTTGGGCCGGACATCACGGAGGCCATCGCCGGCCGTGAATGCATGTAGAGATAGAAATGGGAAATGGGAAATGGGAAATGGGAAATGCTCCAGCACCAATCCTAAAAAATGCAACACCAAATCTCTAACAACAAATTTATTAAGCTAGATAGTTACTATGAATTTCCTGTCTTTAAATCATGCATTACCTTTTTCTCAGCAGTAATCTTCCTTCATGAAAATTTGATCGAATGTTATATCGGAAGAGGACAAAATTTAAGGTTGAAATATTTGATTGGAGTTAACATATTTGAACGGATTATGCATGTCAATAGATGCTCGTTAATAATTATTAGTTGCTCTGATTGACACATCATGCTACCACTATTGCAGCCATGCCCCTATGATTTGAGAGGAAGGATTATGTGCTTGGCATGTAAACCTAAATTAATCTTTCAAAGATTTCTTTTCTACTTTCTATGGTAATAAGGTAGAAGTGTATTGGCGCTCTTATATTTTGCACAAATACTACTGTTTCGTACAAATTGTCTCTTGTCTAATGATGTGCGGAGGACGAGTTAGATTCTGGTGTTGTGCTTTTCTCATACAATATTGAAGTTTGACTGTGTTGTGCTTGCTGTGATACTCATTCAAGATAAAAAAAATTCATTTGTTCTTTAAATTTTAATATACCTTTAACCTTTTAAGTGGAAATTATTTTCATGGGTATTTTTTTTTTACTTCAGCCTAATATCCATCAAATTCTTAATCGGTGCAATGATTTGATAATAGCATCTGATATTATAAAAAACAAGGGCATTTACATACACATCTAGCGCCTAAATTTTGATTTTTATATTATGTCACTCAAAATTTTCATATCACATAAAAATACATTTGTTCTAACCATTCAAATATGAAATACACACTAACATGCATAGATAAGGTGGCATGTATGCAGAAATTAAAGTTTAGTTGTTAGATATATAAATACAAAAGAATTGCTTGGTTTGCAGGTAAATCTTCTGAAAATTTTTTGACAATCGATACTTGGTTGCTTGATTTGTTACATTTAGCTTGGAAAAAATGCATGAATATTTCGCAACCACATTGTTTAGTGTTGGCTATTACATTATTCTTCACAAAATTTGTTGAACCATGAGATCTACAGTTTAATAGTTGGATTTCTGGTTCACACTCATTGGTGCGATAAAAAATCATAGAAGTTTTTATTTTTCGCTGAGTAATAATGGATAAACATTTTCTTATAGTTGGATACTTGTACGCTAATATCTTATAATATTTTCTGATGAAGATTTTTATACTCTGAGTCTGTGACTTTGCCTCTCCCCATTTTCATTGTCGTTTTCAGTTTATTTCCATATATTTTCTGATGAAGATTTTTATACTCTGAGTCTGTTAATTGTACTACTATCACTTTATAAAAACATTAAATAAGAGACATTTCACCATTCTCTCTTCCTATGTTAATTAGACATTCAATATCAAATTAAGATATATAAAATCTCATTTAAGAAGTTATTTGGTCTACTTGGGACAACTAATTTATGGTTTCTTTGGTTTTCAGACCGCAATTACAATTCTGTTTGGAGAATTGCTTTCTTGTTGCTTTGTAGAAATTTTTGTGATGGAAAGTTATTTTTTTAACCGAATCTGCTAAACTGTGGTTGGTGTAAGAACATTGCTATCTGATTTTTTTTTAAAAAAAATATATTTATAATTCACATCTCAACTTCTTAAGAAGTTGTTCTTTCGACCAAAAAATTACATCCTTTTTAAAAGTTGTGGTCACCCCAAATAAACTTAAACCAAATAATTTTAGTCGTTTAATCAAAATAAAATAATCCGTTAATGATCAATATTGGAACTCAACAGCTAATCAATAATTAAAAAGTATTAGTTCCTCGATTCAATTGTTACTTTTTAAAAATACTAGCTAATTATATGCAAAACTGACTATTGAATTGGATACATTAAATTAATCAAACCAATCAATCTTGGTATGAATTTTGAGAGGTGTGATGGAGTGGGGAAGGGTGGTGAAATGGTGGTGGATTTAGAAGATTTTTATTTCTACGAAAAATGCAATAGGTTGGGGGTTGGTTCTCAAAAGTCACAAGGGGGGTTTTTCCACAAAGCAAAAAACGAGACATCTACTAAAGCCAAACTTGAAGTTAGGTGTTGACGTAGAGAATCTTTATCCTATAGAAGTGAGCAATTAGATAATTTAAATGAATTAATTCCCAAATTAATCTAATTAATTATGGGTCCCCCTAATGTGAGTGCTTTGCTATGTGCAATTTGGGAAAATAATTTTAATTTTTTTAAGAAAAAAGTTCCCCTTTCCATATTCACTTTATCTCTCTCTCTTCCTCTCTCTCTCTCTCTCTCTCTCACTCACTCACTCACTCACTCACTCTTTAGCGTTTCATGTGCACAAACAATAAAGAAAGGAAACACATCTCGAGGAAGAAGGAAGAACTTCAAAAACCAAGTTTGTCTCATGATCATTGAAATCAAAACTATAGGGAACTGAAGGCCAAATGCTCTTCTTCTATTGTGGTTTGCATCTTGTTTTCTTAAATCTGTTGACATTTCCAAACTCTTATACTTGATGAAATTGATGTATACCACCTACTCAATTATTGTTTATTATTGATTTACTCTAGTAGTGTTTTAGGAAGAACTTTATATACCCATTAAGTTGATTGCTGAAGGTATTTAAGTAGCCTATGAGTTTGAGAGATTTTTCCTGCTAAAAATTTGGTTTTGTTTATTCTAAGCTATTTTATTTGTTTAATTCTGCTGTGTGTATGTTCATGGTGTAGCGTGTTTTTATCTTGCTTTTTAATGAGTGGTATCAAAGACAGCTTGCTCTAGGGATTAATTTATTCTAATTAAATAGAGAAGTCCACTAATAAAAACTACATCATGTTTAAGCTTTTGTAAACCAATTACTCAATTTAGAAGTCTTGTGTGGAGGATTTGCTTTACTGTTTAGGCTTAAAAGATACACTTTTGGGTGATGAGGGTAAACTAATAGAGATGTCTGATAATGATTGAGCAAAGTTAAATAGCAAAATCATTAACAAAATTCAACAATGGGTGATAATAATGTTTATCAACATGTGGAAAATGAGATAAATGTTAGCAATATTCGAGAAACTATGAAGAAAATGAACAAAAGAATGCATAAAACATCACTTTTCATTTTAGAAAATTAATGTATCTTAGGTTCACTGATGGGAATGTAGTTTATAATCACTTGAATATTTTTTAGAGTATATTAAATGAATTAAACTTTGGATGTAAAGTTAGAAGATGAGATTCTTGCCTTGGATTTGATCAATTCCTTACCAAATAGTTGAGAGACATTTATTGTTTTTCTAAGTGATTCCGCTCCAAATGGCATTCTTAATTTGAAGATGGTGAAAGAAATTTTATTGAATGAAGAAAATAAAAGAAATGAGCAAGGGATGATTATGCTGAGTTAGGTGTTAGTTTTAGAGAAATGAGGTAGAAGCAACAGTATAAATCATAAGAGTTGTGAAAGCAGTGATATATCAAGAGGAAAGTCTCAAGCAAGAAATGAGTTCAGATGCTTTCATTGTGATACACATGGGCATAAGTGGTCTCAAGGTAGATTGCTAAAAAGAGAATAAAATGGAAGCAAAAAGATGAAACAAAGATAAATGATTCTAATACAACAACTGTAGGAGGGGATGCCATTATTCTTGATAATAACAACATATTTAATCCTACATGTTAGGATTCTCATTGGGTAGTTAAATCTAACGCTTTATATCATATCACTTTGTGTTAGGATGTATTTTTTATTTATAAGTAGGGTGAGTTTGGTCATATGAAGACAGGGAACGATGTAAAATGCAAAATTATGATCATGAATGATGTTTATATGAATACTAATGCCAGATGTCAATTATGTCTTAAGAATGCAAGCTATGATCCTAATATCCACTTGAATTTGGTCTCTACTGGTATACTTAATGATGAAGAATATTATAACCACTTTGGTAAAGGTAAATGGAAGCTCACGAAGGGGTGGTCTTTGGTAGTTGTTAGATGGAAGAAACACAATTATCTTTATTTGATGGAGGCTTATTCTTATGAGGGAGAAGTAAATGTAATTGATCAATCATTCACTAAACTACGGCATATGCAACTCAGTCACATGAGTCAAAATTTTATGAAGAAGCTCTCCTACAAATATATTATTTCTAATATGAGGTCTATAAAATTTGAGGTATGCACTCATTATTTTTCCAGTACATAACACATAATAGCTTTTAAAACTCTCCCTTCATTTAAAAGAGCTAATATGTTAGATTTGGTGCAAATCGATATCAATTCTATGGATTTTATAACCTTCAATGATGCTCATTGTTATATTACTTTCTTTGACGATCATTTCAGGAAAGCACAGGCTTATGCTTTGAGAAATAAAGACCAGACTTTGGTTTTTTTCAAGATTTTTCACATGTTAGATGAGAGAAATTCTACGAAAAAGTTGAAGTGTCTCTATTCATATAATAGGATGAGTACAGAGGGCCATTTGTGAAGTACTGTAGTACTCATGGGATTATACTTACGAAGATACAGAAAAATTTCCCCAACGTAATGGATTTACCATGAGAATGAACCATACGTTTAATGACATGATTTATTACATGCTATCTCATTCATAACTACCAAAATTTTTATGTGGAGAGGCTATAAGATTGGTGGTTGATTTCATAAATCTTTTTTCTTTGGTCCATTTGAGAAGTACTTTTGATCAAAAAGATGTTACATATGGACAATTAGTTTTTAGATGTAGAGTATTTATGCATGTTTCTAAAGATGGGAGGTCTAAACTTGATAGCAATATAAGGCAGTGCATTTTCATTGGGAACAACCATGAGGAGTTTGGATATAGATTTTGAGATTCTATTAATAAGAAGATTATTAGAAGTAGAGAAATAATTTTCTTTGAAAACCACACCATTACAAATTTTAAAAACATAAATAATTAAAAGTCTAATAGTGAAGAGCAAGTTGATTCAGGTTTAACTCATCCAACTATAGTGCATGGTATTGATGATAGAGATATACATATTTATGAGCCACATCTGGCTGATGATGATATAATTGATGAGAACCTTTAAGAGACACTATTTGAACCTTTATTAAGGAGATCCAACAAAGAGGCAACCTTCTAGGAGATATTCTACCAATGAACATGTGATGCTTACTGGTAGGGCAAGCTAGCTAGAGACTTATGTTGACATTTTTTCATAAGAAAAGAAGGAAAAGTAGTTGATTCCCATGAATGAAGAGATAAGATCCCTACATGAGAACCACACTTAAGTTATAGTGAAAAGAACCAATGCGAAAGAAAACTTCAAAGAGCAATTGGGTATTTAGATTGAAGTCAAAGGAGAATAACTTACAACCAAAGTATAGTGCAAGTTTGATTCTAAAGGTACTCATTTAGACAAAGGGCATCGATTCCAATGAGAATTTCTCACTAGTGGTGAAAATGAGATTAATTTGAGTTGTATTAGGATAAGCTGCCAGTTTGATTTTAGAGGTGGAACTACTTGATGTAAGGACATCATTTCTTCATAGTGATATGGAAGAGGAGATTTAAATGGATCAACCCGTGAACTTTAGAGACAAAGGAAAAGATTATCTTATTTACTGGTTGAGAAAGACTTTATAAGGGTTAAATCAAGTGTCAAACTGTGGTACCAAAATTTTGATGCTTGCATGGATGCAAATGGGTAAACTAAGACTAATTATGGCCAATATACTTTTTAAAGGAAGTTCTCTGACACCGATCTTCTAATTTTTTTACTATATTCCGATGAGATGTTGATCATTTATCATGATACGACTAAGATTAATAAGCTTAAGTGAGAACTCTATAAATCTTTTACCATGAATGATTTGGGTCTGACAAAGTAAATACTTGGAATGAACATTGTTCAAGACATGAATAAAAATATGCAAAAGAAGTACATAAAAATGGTTATTGAAATATTCGATATGAGCAACATGAAGCAAGTAGTATCTTCACTTGTAGGTCAGTTTAAACTTAGTACTAAACAATGCCCTACAAGTAAGAATGAGAAGCAAGAAATGAAGATTGTGTCTTACACATCTATAGTTGGTAGCTTGTTATATGTTGTGGTATGTACAGGGCAAGTCATTTCTCATGCAGTTAACAATGTTAGTCATTTTTTTTCCAATTCAAGAAATTAGCATTTTAAAATATTTGAATGAAATTTCAGGTATATTAGTGATTCTTACAAAGTGTGTTTGTATTTTTGAAATGATAATCCTTTTTGGATGGTTACATAGATGTAAATATGGCAGGTTATGTGGACTCAAGAAAGTCCACTACATGATACTTGGCTACTTTTGAAGGGGGAGCAGTTTCATGACAATCTAAACTATAGAAGTGTGTGGATTTCTCAACTATAGAAGTTGAGTATATTGCAGTCACAGAAGGATTTCCTACAAGAGTTGGGCCATAAGCAAGATAAGCTTGATTTATGTTGTGATGGAAAAAGTGCAATTCATCTAAGAATTCCCATTCCACTCTTGTTCAATGCATATTGATGTGAGGTATTATCAGATATTAATGATATGTTAGACATAAAAATCGTATAACTTGAGAAGATCCATACCAATGATAATGATTTTGATATGATGACAAAAAAATTACCGAAAGAGAAGTTTATATTATATTGAGAAATCACAAGTATGGGAAACCTTTTCTCCACATCATTGGGAGAGGGAGATCGTTGTGGGTCTCTCCAACATGAATGCTTTCTAATGTGTAGTTTGGGAATCTGATTTCTGGTTTTCCTTTAAGAAAAAAAAATCTTCTTTTCGATTTCGAGTTTCTCTCTTGCTCTCTCTCTCTCTCTCTCTCTATCAGGGCGGTTCATAAACACAGGTGACAAAGAAAGAAAATACATCCAGATGAAGAAGAAAGAACTTTAGAGAACTAGTTTCTCTCCCGATCGTTGAAATTAAGACAACAGGGAATTGAAGGATGACTGCACTTCTTTTATGGGTTGCATCTTGTTTTCTTGAATTCAGTGAGATTACGAAACCCTTATGTTTGATGAAGTTGATGTATAACGCCCTTTGGTTATTAATTTTCTCTAGTAATGTTGTGTCCCCCATTAAGTTGGCTAGTGAAGATGTTTAAGTGGCATAAGGTCCCATAATTTTTTTTTAAGGGGTTTTTCGTGTTAAAAAATTTGTGTTGTTTATTCTCATCATTTATTTGTGCAATTCCATGATGCACGCTTGTGGTGTAGTGTGCTTTTGACTTGCATTTCAACCGGGAATGAAACCAAAACCAGAAATAAAAAAAGTTCAACCAAGCTTTTGTTAAAACCGTTCAAAACCAAAGCCAAATATAGTTCAATTTAATCGGTTAAGCTTAAAGCAAACCAAAATTTAGCATTTGACCTAACATAATTAAACTAAAGGTTATATTTTAAAATTAGAAAAAAAAAATTCTCTTTTTTATCTCCTGATTAACTTTTTAAAATAAAAAATTTTAATCTAAGCAAAAATAAACATGAAATGTGCCTATTCTATTAATTTATCTTCAAATTAATTTAATTTCCTTATTCAATTTTTTGATTGAGTTGCTTAATGAATATTAAATTGGAACCAAAATTTGAGTATTAAATTTTTGTAAATAAAAATTTGAATTGCTATTTTAAAACAACAGAATCAACCAGAAGAGCCCAATCCAATTTAATTTTTAGGTTTTTACCAACAAAATCACACACCTACTGTCTTAAACCTTTTTTTTTACTGATTTTAGGTATTAATTAAACAATTTTTTTCTTTATCTTCTTAAATAGGGATGTAAACGAACTGAACACAAACAAACAGAGTCTGTGTTCGTGTTCGGTTCGTTTGAAATTTAGTTTGTTTGAAATAAGCTCATGTTCGAGATTGTTGTCTACGCTAACTTACTAAAAAAAAGAAAAAAAAACCTAATAAACCAATGTTGAGAACATCATATTTGCTTATTGGAACTTTTAGGCTGTGATTGTGAACATGTATATGACATTAACCAAATAAAATAGAAACTTGATATATTAATAGGACAAATGGAATAAATATTAAATCCATAATCTTGTTCATATGAAAGAAAAAAATGAGCATTTGTGGGTATTCACATAAATGCCACCCTATTTCTATGTGTTTCCATATATAAAACTGAAATTTTATTTCTTACATTTACAGGCAAATGTTTCAGATAACATAAAAAATCATTACGTTAACTTTTAAGAAATGAAGCACAGTTTTTCGCCATTTCCTGCATAATTATGGTGGGAAGTATGTAAAACTTGTAGTTTAGGTGTTAATAAGTGAATCCATAGAAATTTAGTGGTATGCATATAAATCTCATTTTTATTTTTATTTATTTTTAAAGAGACAGGTTAATGACATGTTGGCATTTCTTCTGTCCTGCATGTTTCAAAGATTATAAAATGCTTGTATGTTATAGAGTTGGGAAAAGAAAACTAAGAAAAAATATTTAAAAATTCATAATGAATCTATAGATTATTAAATAGATTAATCCCGAATGGGCCTTAAGCTTGGCATCACTTGACTAAGTTAATTATCTTAGTTCGGCATAGATCAACGACATCCAAATAGCAAGATAATGTGAGAGAAATTTTTATTTTATTTGAAATTAAAATAGGAGTATTTAAAGACATACCACACATTCTTATGTATCAACATACCTAACAATTAAACATTTAATTTTTTGACATCACATTAGAAATACCATTATCCTCATCTTTTAAAAAGTAAAAATATCTTTTATACATGACACAAAAAATGTTATAACTATAAATATTAAATTTTGGATGTCAGATGTATAAATTTATAAAAATTATTTCCTTTAAAGGTTTATTTATTTATTTATTTTTATTTTTTAGTTATGATTAAAGCAATTTTAACAATACTCTTAACAGAAAATCATATGAAAACCATACATGGGTCCATTTGATGCTGAATGATAACAAAGGGCTCATGTTCCAAAGGATACTTGCCTTCAAAGCAAAGCGACTCTTTTAAGTACCTTACCATAACCATAATGAGCTAGCTATACTTGGTTAATATTTTGTGGATTAATAAGATTACTAATACAATTGTTACACTCAAAATTGTCTGCGAATCACATCTAAGAAATAGAACATAAAGGAAGAATGAAAGATAGAGAAAGAGTAGAGAAAGAGATTTATAGATCAAGTTTTTTGGTCTTAAATTTCGTAAACTATATTATATTTACTGTTCTTCCATTTACAGGGCACTAGAATAACTATGAAATGATAATTATATTCTTGAAACTTTTATGGTTAGCCGCCATCGATTAGTTGGCCTTTTGTCCAGTCGGTGATTTGGCTTTGAGCATCCATCCAATCTTGAGTCTCAGTTGGTCTTGGTTCGATCCAAGTTGGTTGTCCTTCGGGATAGTTGGTTCTTATGCGAGCTTAGAGCAAGTTGGCCGACTAGTCCTCATTTGATTGATTTTTTTCTTGTTATTTCTTTTATCAAACCCATTCCTCTTGAATCTATTGACATGTGTCCAGCCTGGGACCACCTCATACGGTGAAGCACATTTTTCTTATTTGCATTTTATTTCACCGATTCTCCCATTCTTTTGTAAGTTATGCTGCAATAAAAATAGTAGAATTAATATCATAATCTATTAGCTGTCATTAAATGACTTTAATTATTTGTACTCCCTTGATTTTTGTGCAATTGATTGCTATATATAAGAGACATAAGCTTCTTTCCATAAACTCACGTGATTCTGACCATCCCTTGCCACTTTGTGCAAGCCTTGACCTTCTTCTCTCTCTTTATTGTTGTCACTTCTCTGTGTTGTTGGCACTTTTGAAGGATAAGGCGACAAAGTCCTAGACAGATATCCCAAATAAGGCCTTAACTCATGAGATACTTTTAGAGGCTAGAGGAATGAAACATCTTAAGGGCGGTCGAAGGAAAAAGGTGGCAGTGAAAAAAAGTATAGTCTCATCCCCGAGCAAAGTGGGTCGTTTTTGGATCTCTCCCACGAATGCTAATTTGATTGCCAAGACCGAAAGCCCCTCTGGACAACCATGGTCGCAACGTTTGCCCTGCTGAAAGACTGAAATCCTCGGCCTTGTACCAAAGCTCTTCTGGTACCCCTAAAATTTCATCAAGGAGAGTTAGTAGTATCTGGAATGCTTCAGTGTTTTGATATTTTATGCTAGTGACTATTTGATAGATTTCCTTCTTTTTTTTTCCGTCTCTTTTTGATGTTTTAGATTCATATCCACCGAGTATGGACAAATCTTTGGCTGTGTTGGCAAAAAGTAGGAAAGCAGGTGGGGCAGGGAGATGGCAGTCTGCCAGTGAGGATGGGGAGTTGATCACTCTTAGGATGTTCCTCTTGAGATACATAGGGTTAGTGCTGATATGGTCTCGGTGGGTCACGACATGTTCACTCACCACCTAAATGAAATTAAATGTTCCTTCAAGCGTGAGTACAATATTCGACAATGTTTGAAAGCATGCACATTATTCTATACCATGTTGAGACTAGAAGAGGAGATTAGCGCAATGAAGCAAATGCAGTTAGCCTTCACCGAGAACTCACAAATGTGCGTGATGAGTGATCCCGATTTTATATATGATAGATTTAAAATGCAATGTATGTGATTAATTTCTTTAATAGATATTTTTAATTTGCAACAAAGTCAAAAATTTGATCTAAAGCAAAAGCTAAGTAAATCTTTCACTATGAAACAAATAACAAATAAGAATGCAGTTATAATATTTCAATATGGGATACTACGCAAGTATGCCCATCATTATCAAGTAATATAAAACTTTGTGATTAAGTCCCAAATATTGATCCCAAAGCGAGGACTAATTTTAGATAACAAAATTTACTTAGCAATATATTCTTACTTAAACTTAAGATGCTAAAAT
>NEWO01000262.1:33043-119730 GCA_003013225.1 Phalaenopsis aphrodite
TTGTGATGCTAAAAGTGTTTCAAGATTTTTGATGAAAAATATTTTCACTAGATATGGAATGCCTAGAATGATTATCACTGATGGAGGATCCCATTTTAGAAATAAATACATTCAAAGATTAGCAGAAGAGTTTAATATTATTCATAGAATCTCTATTGCCTATCATCCTCAAACCAGTGGGTTAGCTAAAATTTCTAATAGAGAGATTAAAAAAATACTTGAAAAGACTGTAAACCCTAGTAGAATTGATTGGTCCACTAGATTGGATACTACATTATGGGCTTTGAGGACTGCTTATAAAAATCCTATTGGAATGACTCCTTACATACTGATTTTTGGAAAGACTTGTCACTTACCAGTAGAATTGAAGCATAAAACATTTTGGGCGATTAAAGCATTCAATTATAATTTGAAAGATGCTGGTAAGATGAAATTGTTACAATTAAATGAATTGGAAGAATTAAGAAATGAATCTTATGATAACGACAGAATTTATAAAGAAAAATTAAAGTTATGGCATGATCAAAAGATTAACCAAAAGAACTTTGAACCAGAACAAGAAGTTTTGCTTTACAATACTATGCTGAAGTTATTCCCTAGAAAATGGAAGTCTCGTTGATTAGGGCCATTTACTGTGACTCAAGTTTATACTTACGGAGCTGTAGAAATTGAAGATCAGAAAACAAGAAATAGATTTAAAGTAAATGGACATGGATTAAAATCATATTATGAGGGTAAAAGACTACATTTTAAAGAGGTTTCATTGATCAGTCAACCTGAATAACATCTGAATAACACCTGAATAGGTCGGGCTGACGACGTTAAATTAAGCGCTTTATGGGAGGCAACCCATATTTATCTTTATTTTTATAATAATTATAGTAGTTTTTATTTGAGATTATTCCTAGTTTATGGTAGTATTAAGCTCTACTATTCTTATTTACCCTTGAAACATCTTGAAAATTGGATCCATGAAGAAAAATTGGAACGCAATCGGACCAGAGTGAAACTGTAAAAATTTTGCCTTAGGCGCCGACGACGCCCTCGATGCCGTCGACGACAGGTTTCTCCAGAGTGTCTAGACAAAATTAATACAAAAGCGTGCAGAGGGCGCCCTCGAGGCCGCCGACGGCAAGACCGGTGAGATGATAGTTTCTTGTGTTCGAGTGGCATTTTTTGACAATTTTGGGCGAGAATAGTCTTTTTAAACTAAAAAATTCAAATTCTAATTCATATTTTCCCTCCAAAAATGAAGTGAAACTCTACCAATTCCATTCCTATGGCATCCAATTCGCCTGATAATCTCATAATGCGAGTTTTCAATCGGCAGAAGTTTATTAGTGCGGAAGCGCAGCGAATCTTCAACAAGTTGCTGACGAAGAAAAGATTAATCAAAGAACGAGGATTCGTGAATCGTGGATTGAATAATCCCATGATGGACATTAAAGAAACGATAGTGCGGTGAAGATGGGAAGTGCTGTGCTGCACTACTGCCATCGTGATGGTTCTAGTGATAAAAGAATTTTATGTAAATTTACATGGAATCAACCAAGGAGTTGTTTATGTGCGAGGAAGATGGATCACTTTCACTCCTGCATGGATCAACAAATTATATATGATAGAAAATGTTCCTGTCTGCCACTATTTAAATTTTGTCCCAACGATAAACCAGATGAATGAAATTTATCAGTATTTAACAGATGAAACTGACGATTGGGAAATGAGAGAGAACATGTATGTTAGTTTTTCTGCAACACTTTTGAATCCCATTTCGAAACATTGGTACTTTTTCATTTCCGCGAAACTGTTACCGACAATGAAGATCGGTAAAGTTTCTAAAGAAAGTGTCATTTTGAATTACTGCATCCAAAGGGGACTGCCAATCGACATTGGATCTATACTTGTGAAGTCAGTTTTGGGTCTGATCGTTCACAGATCCACTTATGGGCTCGGACACCCCTCCAAAATTTTCTCACTTTGCAGTCAGTTCCAAGCGTCCTATGAAAATTATGAAAAGGTACTGCTACCTTGAAAGCCTTTGGATCCAACTGAAAGATTCCCATCATTTGAAGATGAAAATGACATGGCCATGATAGTTGATCAATCATCTCAGAATTCACTGCCAGTTCAACCCTTAGTCCCTGATAAGTCTTTGGTGATCCTATGCTGAATCAAGAAGTTGGAAAAGGAGGTACAAAATGTCATGAATGCAATTAATAATATCTCCGATTTCTTCGATCATCTGGAATGGAGGATGAAGGAACATTTCAAACATTCTGGACAATTAGAAGATAGTTTGATATGACTGATGAGGAGGATGAAATTAATTGAGGAGGATTATACTGAAAAATTTCCATTCCGACCTTTCTACAAACTCTTCGTTCATGTGCAATCAATGGGCGATCTCAGAGGAGAATCGAGTACCGAGTCTGAGGATTAGTAGATTTATATTACTACCTATATGTCTATCTATGTATTTTGATTTGAACTTTGTAGTTTCTTTGCTTTAGAATTATGCTTATAGATCTCTGTATAGTTGAGACTAAGCACAAGATGTTCTATTTTCAGCGATTTGAGTGTTGTGGCTTGGATTGCGACGCTAAATTAATATATTGAGGTTAAGAAAATACCAAACTTAGGTGTGTTATGCAACGTATATTGTACCCCTTGGAATTTGTGAAAGTTTATATGTGCTAAGTACATCATTTAGTTATTTAAAATTATGTCTATAACTATTAAACAAATGTCTTTTAGGCTTAGAATTGATCTAAATCGCAAAAATCTGGAATTTGGACAAAATCAATAGAGTCCGCCGACGGCGCCCTTGACGCCGCCAACGACGAGATTTTCCCGAGACTTAGGATTTAAATTCCAATTAAGCGCGCTGACGCTGATGGCGAGCTCACAAAAAACTCATTTAACCGCGATTTTGACCAGTCAACCGCCACCATTCATCATCCCCTGCCTCCTAAAATTGCCATTTTCGACTTAGGACTTGAAAGATCTTGGATTAGGAAGCAATTTCAAGGCTTTTTGACACTGGATTTGATCATCTTTAGGTGAGAGCTTCACTCCAAGCTAAAAATATTTGATTTCACCCATGAATTTCTCCCACATTGAGGAGATCCAAAAAATTTGGGAATGTAAAGAAAATTTGGGAAGAGATTCATGGATTTTATTGTTGAACTCTTAGAATTACTATTGGAAGCCATGATTTACATATTTGAAGTAATTTTTAAAATTTTTCTATAATTTGATTAGATTGAAATGGCTCCACGACAAAAGAGAAGAGTTGAGTTTGACGAGTCTCGCTTCGTCAATGCGATGGCTCAAACAAAATTTACTTCCATATTTAAAGGAAAGAAGTGCATACAAGATCGAGTTTTTGAAAGTCCAGGAAAAGAAATCAAATGAGTTATTGCCGAGCGGAGGTGGGAAAAATTTTGTTAGACCACCAATAAAGCAGATGCAAATGTTGTGAAGGGGTTATACACCAATTGATTTATTCTGATGAATTAGTTAACCTTGCAGCGGAAGAGCATAGAGTTGATAAGTGAAAGGATTGGAGGTTTAGAATGCGACATGATTTTGATAGTGAGTACCTGCAGAGGAATTCAAATTTTGAGGTAGCTTATTATGAAGCTCAGGCCCGACACTACAGAGGTGAGCCTGATGTTACGTTTCTTGAATGCCCCCGATATACTCAGTATCAACCCAATCCACATGCTGATCAAGACGATGAAGATATAGCTTGGGATTTTGATATAGAATGAATTGATGTACTTATATTTGTACTTATTTCTATAAGTCTGTTTGTAATAGAAATTGATGTTTGTATATTTGGATTTTCATTTTTATTATTTTGTTGTACTTGAATGATTTTAATTTTTGTTATAAGTTAGTGTTATAGTTAAATATGCATGTGTAGTTTAATAGATGTTGAGTAGAATTGTGAATTGTATTGTAATGTGATTTTTATTTTGCAATTTTAATTGTTTTGTTAGTATTGTGGTAGTGTTAGGAAATGTTGTGCTTATTTATTTTTTCAGTTTTATACTTATTTCAAAATTTCATTACCCATAAATTCCTCTAATGATTTATGTGTAGAAAGCTCCTAATATTACAGACCAAGTGAAGTAAAAATTTGAGAAGACCTGCAAAAATTTCAGATAGATAAAAATGCCTACAATACTGAGGTATGATTTATATTTATAGTTTTTCTTTCCACCTCTATTATTTCATATTTAAAAATTTAAGTTTGGGGGAGGGAAGAAAAAGATTAACTATTAGATGTCCTCTATTTCAATATTTTCCAAAATTATTTATATGATTTCATGTAGTGAATTTAATTCAGGCAAATATATTTTTGTTACTATTTAAATATTATAGTAGATTTAAAGAAATATTTTTGTAATGAAAATTAATTTTTGTAACTTAAGATATTTAGTATAAGAGAATAAGATTATAGTTAACTATTTAAAGTAAAGGAAACTATATTCTGAAGTATTAAGAATCTGGAAATTTATTTGAGAAGAAAAGATTGGGGCTCAATGATATAAAAACTATGAAATATTTATAAGTTAAAGAAATGTTTTGAGTTTCAAATTTAGGGAAAGAAAAGTGAAGTTCAAAATCATTAAAGGCTATCCAGATATAGTAATCCTCACTTTAAAAACGAAAAAGAAAGAATTGAAAACAATCCATGAAATGAAAAGAAAAATATATAGGATTGAAAGCAATCTAAATGATAAAGAGAAAAGAAAAAAAATATGGAAGTGAGGAGAAGCTTGAGGATATGCCTAATCAAAAATTGGTTTCACTGAACCTACATAAAGGGAAAACTTAAATACATTTCTGAACTTACATTTATGGAATTAGATCTTTTACTAGTGGAGTCCTCATGAAGTTCCTATATCTTGAATATTTTAAGTGACTTAATATTACAACCTATAGTCATTCTTGATATAAATAGAAGACTAGAACTCTTAAAACTTGATGACTAGATAATCTGGTGGCTACAGAATTAATTCAATTACTTAAATTTCTTCTGAAAATCTCACTATGATATTTATTTAAATCAAACTTATAGTATTTATGAATTAAAATTTCATTACAGTAGATCATAATTTTTATATAGTATTAAAATTACTTGAGGACAAGTAATAGTTAAGTTTGGGGGATTTTGACCAAAGCAAAATATGTTGAAATTTTCATACCTATTTTATACTGTTTTTAATGATATTACACTTTAAAGAAAGGTATTTTTTATGTTTTGTTACAGGAATGATGAATTAGGGTAATTGGAGAAAAAAGATACAAAAAGGAGCAAATTTGGAGTGAAAAGGACCAAAATGTGAAGATTTGAACTAGGCCACCGACGGCACCATAGACCACGCCGACGACGAGTTTTTCCCGAGACTACAGGACAAAATTCTTCAGAAGCCCGCCGACGGCGCCCTCGAGGCCGCCGACGGCGAGATCGATGGTTATGCCTACTCAAGCTTTGGATAAGGCCAAATTTTGAAGGGATGCTTAGGTAACTCTTCGGAAAGCTCATCCACAACTTTAAAAGAACATTTTTGGCCAAAAGTTAGAAGGCTCTAGAGGCTCTGAAGTCCTGGATGTTAAAAATGCCCTTGATGTTAGAGAGGTTCCTTTAGTGTGTAACAATTGTGAGGATTTCTTTGAGAAACTATAAAAGCGGAGGGAAAGTGAGAGATTTCTTCCTCCTTGCTACTTCGAAGAAGAATTCTGTGTGCTATAAAGAAAGGAAGATATTCAAAAAAACTTCGAGGAGTGTTCTTGGGGAGAATTTAGAGATAAGTTATTTACTTGCTGTAGTTTGTGTGACTTTAATTTTATATATGAATTCAGAGTTCTATTGTGTTTTCCCCATGAGTTCTGAGTAGTTTTCTCTGTCTTTCTCCTTATCTCGAGATTTGTGAAATGGTGATTTTTTTATTGGTGAAGCCATGAAAATGTTTAAGAAATTGTGATGATCTTTTCACTTCGATCTTAATTTACTTTCAATCTGGTCAATTGATTCGTTAAAATATATTGAGTTTTACAACTAAAGTGAAGATTACATCCAAGATTCAGGGAGGTCAAAACCCTTGGAATTTGGGTGCAAATAAATAGGAAAATATTATTTTCGGGCAAAGAATTGGAGATTTTAGAGTTTCCGACTAAAATCCCCAATTCAATCCTATCGTTAGGGTGCTGATGTGTAGATGTTAGCCCTTAGATGAGGGGAACGTGGGAGCTCCAAAGTGAGAGCCAGCATCCTCCCAGCCTAGCCGCAGAATTAGTAACCAAGCATAGGATTAGTCAATGTTCTTTATGCCTGGACCAAAGGGTAAGGAATATGTTTGCTCCTTTTTGGCACAATATAAATTGAACTAATTCATTTTATCAATTCACTATAGTTTCTTGACAAGGAGAATGATGCTTTCTTATATATTGAATATCACAATTAAACCCTACTTTATATCATTAGTTATTTATTAATTATTAAAATTATCGATTTATTTCAATGACCTATTAGTGACAGATAAGCAAATTGAACGTCGTTGTTGTGATTAAAGTCTTGCTTTTCTAAGGTCTTAGTCTGTAATTCTAAACTACTCCCTCTGGGATAGATATCTAGGACTCCATTAGAGCCCTATATTACTTGAGCAATACATATACTTGCGTTGACAAATTCAACTTTAACATTATTGAATATTATATTCATACATCTTAATCAAATCAAATACATCTATAAAGTCGCGATCAAGTCTTTGGACGTCGTTGCTAGAAATTAAATTTTCTTGTAGCGCCATCAAATTCTTGTATTTGTCGATGTACAAAAAAATCGGTCACAACCCTTACACAAAACATTTGAAACTGAAAGTGTGTATGACTCTATGCCAAACCCTGATTCTTCTTCTATGGTGGGTAAGCTAGCAGAAGTTTCTTTCAAGTACAGATCATAAATGTGCCCCTCAGGAATAGGGGTGCGCAAGTTGTTCATCTCTCTTTGACGTTTATGTTCTTATTGTAAAAAAGCTCTCTGCTTCTTGCGACTGCATTACTGCGTTGCGTCCTGCGAAGCTGAGTACTTAGTAGTCATTTGTTATTGGCGACTATTAAGCCTCCGGTAGGTGTAGCTACGATGGAGGGTAGATGGCTGGGCCCCTCCATTGGATCTCGCTCTGTTATCACGTTCTTGCCCTTGCGTGATACATTGTCTTTAGTGGTCACTCTCATTAGTGAAGGAAGTCCATCTTTCTCTTTGCAGCTGACTACATCCATTAGAGGACCTTCGTAGTCCATGTCAACCTGCTTGAAATCCATGTTGAAGTCTATGGTACCGGCCCGAGGCGTCATATCCTCATTTAATGTGAGGTTCTAACCATCTTGAAAAACAAAGATCAGCCGCTGTCCCGACATTTTTTTGCTTACGACAGGAAAAACGTGAGTGGGCCGAAACTTGTCATGAACAAGAACAGAACAAAGTATTTATTAAAGTAAATTTTAGTTTTTTTTGGGTTTGAAGAATTTTATGTATGAGTTTTATTTAATTAAAAGTGGAAAGAAGAAAATGTAAAGTTTTAAAAAAAATTTTTCAAAATTTTCATTATATTGAGGTTAATTACAAAATTTGGACCTAGTCATAGACATTTGACCATATAGATAACCCCAAAACAATCAAAGTTTCTAAAATTTTAAAGCAAGCAGAGGCAAGCAACGTCAAGTTGCGTAATAAGTTTTCAGATATCGTTTGTTTATTGGTAACATGGGTCTTTCACCTCGGAAGTCTACTAACTTGTAAGCTCCTCCTTCGTAGACCTTTTAAATGACAAATGGTCCCTCCCAAGTTGGCTCAAATTTTCCACCTATTTTACGACGTGCAAGAATAGGTCTTTCGAGGGCAAGTATGAGGTCACCAACTTTGAATGTCCTTGGGTAGACCAATTTGTCATGGGCTTGTACCATCTTTACCTGGTAAAGCTCCAAACATTGTTGTGCTTCCAGTCATTTTCCCTCAAAACTCTCTAGTTCTTAAAGTTTGAGTTTTGCGCTTTCTTTTGTTGTGAGTTGGTTGGCAACGACGACTCTGAGAGATGGTGTCTGGATTTCTAGCAGTAGCACGACGTCAGCTCCATACATGAGCATATAGGATGTACACTGAGTGGGAGTCCTGAAAGTCATCCGGTAGGGCCCCAAAGCTTCTAACAATTTGTTGTGCCAATCCCTTCTATTTTTATTCAGTGTTTTCTTCAAAATCTGTACCAGTGTTTTGTTGAAAGCCTCAGCCAGAATGTTTGCATTGGGATAGTAAATTGTAAAGTATCTCCAGTCTATCCCATGAATTTTGACGAAATTGTTGATCTTTGTACTTCTGAAAGTCGTCCCATTGTCAGAAATTATTCTTCGTGGTACTCTAAAACAGTAGACGATTTGACTTTTGAAAAATTGAAGAATGTGCTGTACCGTAACCTCACGTAATGGTACTGCCTCTACCCATTTGGAGAAGTAATCTATAGCGGCAAGTATGAACCTGTGTCCTTTGGAAGATGGAGGGTCTATCAGACCTATTATGTCCGTGCCCCAACACTTGAATGGCCACGAGGAAAGAGTTGGGTGTAGCACATTCAGAGGCTGGTGTAAGACCACCCTATGCTCTTGGCATTGATGAAATCTTCTGGCTGTATCCATGCAATCAGACATCATTGCTGACCAATAATACCCGAGTCTTTTGATCTTCATTTTTATTTTCAGCTCTGATTGGTGTGCGCCACACAATCTGGCATGTACCTCTTTAACAATTTTTTATGCCTCTGCTATACTCAAACACCGTAGCCACATCTGGTCGAATGATCTACTGTAGAGAACATTTCCCATCAATGCGTAAGACATAGCCCTTCTTGTGATGTGGTGTGCCTCAGACTTGTCTTATGATAGCTTTCCAATATGCAAATATTCTATTAATGGCTTGCACCAATTTTCATTGATGTCTGCAACTGTATTTATTTTTTCTTCTTTTTCAAGCTTGTATAGAGTTTTAAAGTCAATCCAAGAAAAGACTCATCTTCCTTGCACTGTGACTTCAATGGAATCCTCTGGGGGACATGCCATTTCCTTAGCAAATTTTGCTAGAGCGTCTGCATGGGCATCATCTCCCCTAGGAATCCAGTAGAAAGTCACATCAGGGATCTGCTCTAGAAGCTTCATTGTGTACCGATGGTATTCTGCTAATCTTGGTTTCAGAATTCTGCATTGTTCCGCGACTTGCTGGGAGCTGCCATAAATGAAAATGTTTTTTATATCCATTGAGATTGCCATTCCCAATCTAGTGATTAAAACTTCGTATTCTGCTTCATTGTTGGTGCACGACTCTGTCAGGTGGTATGAGAACCTCAACATATCCTTGTCGTGTGTGATAAAGATCAAACCAATCCTTGCTTTACCTGGTATAACCGTGCTTGATCCTTTTTCTTTTCTGGCTGACGAAGGACCATCGAAGTACATTTCCCAATGTTGTGCACTAAATAATTCCATTTGTAGTATTTGCTCGTCAAATAACTCATCGTTGAGAGAGGACCCAGCTGGCAATGGGTGTGCAGCGAGAAAGTCAGCTAGTATTTGTCCCTTGATAGCATGAAGGGGCACAAAAGTTATATCGAATTGCAATAAGATCATTGACCACCTTGTTAAACGTCTAGAGAGTGTTGGTCGGGTCATCAAATATTGCAATGGATTAACTTTTGAGATAAAGGTAATCTTATGATAAAGCATGAAATTTCTAAGCCTTTGGGCGGCGAATTTTAATGCCAGACAATGCTTCTCAATAGGTGGATACCTTATCTCCGTCAGTATTAGACGACTACTCAAGTAGTAGAGTGCATTTTCCTTACCCTCATCATTGACTTGGACTAAGAGGGTTCCAAGAGAGTCATCTAAGGCCGCGGTATAAAGTATCAGAGGTTTCCCTGAGATAGGGGCTGTTAAGATAGAAGATGTCATTAAATATTATTTAACGTCCTCAAAAGCCCACTGCCATTTCTCTTCCCAAATAAATTTGACATCCTTTTTAATTAATGTCGAGAAGAGGTGACACCTACCTGAGAGATTAGAAATAAAGCGTCTCAGATATGCCAACTTCTCTTGGAAAGAACATAGTTGTTTCAAGATTTTATGGGGAGGCATTTCCAAGATAGCTTTAATCTTATCGAGGTCGATCTCAATTTTTTGATGACGGACAATGAATCCTAGAAATTTCTCGGAGGTAACGCCAAAGGCGCACTTTAAGGGATTCATTTTTAGGTCATATCTTCGTAATCGTTCAAACACGATCCTCAAATCAGATAAATGGTATATTTTCCGTATACTTTTAATGACTAAGTCATCCATGTAGCATTCTACTTGGTTGTGAATGAGGTCGTCAAAAATTTTTGTCATTGCACGCTGATATGTTGCTCCGACGTTCTTTAAGCCGAACGACATCAATGTGTAGTATTTGCTCGTCTGGTAACTCGTCGTTGAGAAAGGCCCCAGCTGACAGTGGGTGTACAGCAAGAAAGTCTGCTAGTATTTGTCCCTTGATAGCGCGGAGGGGCACAAAAGTTATATCAAATTGCAATAAGATCTTTGACCACCTAGCTAAACGTCCGGAGAGTGTTGGTCGGGTCATCAAATATTGCAATGGATTAACTTTCGAGATAAAGGTAATCTTATGATAAAGCATGAAATGTTTAAGCTTTTGGGCGTCGAATTTTATTGCCAGACAATGCTTCTCAATAGGTGGATACCTTACCTCCATCAGTCTTAAACGACGACTCAAGTAGTAGAGAGCATTTTCTTTACCCTAATCATTGACTTGGGCTAAGAGGCCTCCGAGAGAGTCATCTAGGGCCGCGGTATAAAGTATCAGAGGTTTCCCTAGGATAAGGGCTGCTAAGACAGGAGGTGTCATTAAATATTTTTTAACGTCCTCAAAAGGTCGCTGGCATTTCTCTTCCCAAATAAATTTGACATCCTTTTTAATTAATGTTGAGAAGGGCTGACACCTACCTGAGAGATTGGAAATAAAGCGTCCCAAATATGCCAAATTCTCTTGGAAGGAACATAGTTGTTTCAAGGTTTTAGGGGGAGGCATTTCCAAGATAGCTTTAATCTTATCCGAGTCGATCTCGATTTTCCGATGACGGACAACAAATCCTAGAAATTTCCTGGAGGTAACGCCAAAGGCGTACTTTAAGGGATTCATTTTTAGGTCATATCATTGTAACCGTTCAAACATGATCCTCAAATCGTACAAATGGTATATTTTCCATTTACTTTTGATGACCAAATCATCCGCGTGGCATTCTACTTGGTTGTGAATGAGGTCATAAAAAATCTTCGTCATTGCACGCTGATATGTTGCTCCGACATTCTTTAAGCTGAATGACATCAATGTGTAGCAGAAAATTCTAACCGGTGTTCTGAAGGCTTTAAGTGCTGCATCCTCTGGAGCGATCATGACTTGGTTGTATCCCGATGATCCGTCCATGAAGGAGAAAATTTCATGTGTTGAAGCGATATCCACCATCATCTCTGGTATGGGCAGTGGAAAATCGTCTTTCGGATATGCCTTATTCAAATCTCTGAAGTCGACACAAACACGGATCTGTCCATTTTTCTTCTTAACAGTTACGATGTTGGCAAACCACGTGGGGTACTGCTCTTCTTTCACAAAGTCGGCGTCTATCAATTTCTTCACCTCGGCGATAACTTGTTTTTCTATCTCGAGGTGCATTCTCCTTGGAGCTTGTTTTATTGGGGTTGAATTCTTGTCCACCTCTACTGATAGTCCTGACATTTCATAGTTGCTTCATGCGAAGCAATCTTTGAATTCTGTTAATAGTTTGATCAATTTTGCAGATTCTTCATCATTGAGTAGAGAACTTATAAACGTAGGTCGGGGTTGTTCTTCAGTCCCGAGGTTAATCTCTTTCAATTCATCAATGGTAGATTTAATTTCCTTGTCAAATTCTGGGGGAGCATTTTCTATTGGTTGATCATTAGAGCCATCCTCTATATTGAGGCAATCTTCTTCTAACTCACCAGTAACAACCATGCAAAATCCAGAATCATCGACTGATCTGATTTTACCAAATCCGAGACCCTCTTTTGAGTTGGGAGTTCAACTTTGACCATTCCATAGTTTTTTAAAAAGTTAAAATTTATCTTTTGGCATTTGTTTCAGTAAGCGTCCCTATTGAATTAACTTTTGAGCACAAGGCGAGAAGTAACCAAAAGGAAATTTCTTTAATTCATTAGAATCAACATCCAAATTTACATGTTTTTCAAGCTCAGTAGAGGTAGAAGCAAGCTAAAATTTGATCTATTTTGAACCAACACTACGTACTTCCTTGACCTCTAAACTCTCGACCTTTTGAGGGAGAATCAGACTAAGGGTCATAACATTCACATAGTGGTTTATCCGATCATACATTGTTTCATATTCATTTCTTCTGTATCTTCTAGGGATATCTCGTACTGAGGTATTTTCCATCTTGTCATCATTATCTCGTTTTTAGATTCGTCTTCCTCTTAAATGTTGATAGTTGGCCTAGTCCGTTCAGCAACTAAATTGATACTTCCTCCTCCACGTCCCCGGCCTCGACCTCGGGTGCACAAACTAAAAGACCTTTCACCATCTTATTGTAAAGGAGTGGTGGAAGATTGCTGAAGCGGAGTTGAATGACCTCCACTTTATGATTCTTCTGAAGCTTTATGTTTGTTTGTCCAAATCTCGTGTGAGAAGACAGTCTTCTTTGGAGGCGTGTAGTAGGCACTATCTTCATGGATACCAACTTCATGCATTGAAAATGGTTATAGATCTCCCTTGATGCAAATCTCTTGACCATCTTTGTGGTATTTGATGCACTGGTGTAGGGATGATGAAACCATATTGTGCTCATGAATCTATAATCAACCCAATAGAGCATTAAAAGATGTCTCAACGTTGATGATAAGAATTTTAGAGGTTATTACGAGTTCTCAAACCTTCATAAGTAATGTAATTGATCTGAGGGCTCTTTCTCCCTTCTGGTTGAATCCATTTAACATCATCTTATCGCTCGTAAGATCTTGAGCTTCAATATCCAAATAGGTAAATGTTTGTAGGCTCATCAAATTAAGAGAGGCTCCAGGATCCACTAAAACTCTGGATAACAAAAATCTGCTGATGTTGACGAAGATGTAGAGTGGACGGTTGTGGTCGGCGCTACCGAGCAACAAGTCTTCATCTGTGAAGGTTACCCTAGGTTGTTCTTTCAACGAGCAAACTTCATCAAAGGATGTGCTGGCCAACTGAGCTAAGCAAATTTCTGGGTAAAAAGTTGTAACCAGAGACTCTCTCATCTCCTTTGATAGGATTAGAGCGTCGTATATGCTTAATCGGGTCGGCAAATTCCGAAGATGAGCTAGCACATTGTAGTCTACTTTATATGATCCTCTGATTTTATCTCAATCATGTGGTTCTTCCACTGGTGGAGGTCGGGGTATCTCTTCTCGGGTCATTATCTGTTTTCCTTTGTATGTTGGAGCTATGCTTGGTGGTAACACTTTTCCGCTCCTTAATTTAACTTCTGTGATTTCTTCTTCTTGAGATATCATTGTGGAATCTTTCGGCGTCTTTTCTTCTTTGTTGGAGAGATCTATGTTATTGGTAAGCGGTGCACTGTGATGCTCGATAGTTGGATCTTCGTTATCGGTGCTTTCGTAAGCAGTATTATTGATGTCTTCTTTGGACTTGACAACGAGCTCATTAAACTTGAGTATGATTTGATGATCATTTTAAGGATCGAGATCGAAGCTAGATTGGTCATAATCAGTTACATTATCACAAAAAACTGTTAAAACGTAGCCGGAATCACAATCATTATATTCATAGTACCCCAGAGGGACAAAAAGTTAATTAACAAAGTCAAGGGTTTGAGGATTTTCTTCCACGAATCTGAGACAACCAATCTAGTAGAGGCAACCCCTATCCTACCTACCGTGCTATCAATTCTTTGCAGTGATGCTCTTCTTCTTCTTGCTCTTTGTTCTTGACGATGATGAATCTCTTGGCAAAATCTTCAACTCGGGTTTGGTATGGTGCGAACTCTGAATAGAGGCTTGTTTTGATGCAGACTGGCTTCTTGGATGATCTGCTCCATACCTCATTCCATTCTTCTTCGGTATTTGTAGAAGCTTGTTTTGATGAATCTTGTATTTGATTAAGGACCCTCTTAAGTTCATCCCAAATTGTACTCCATCCATCTATTCCGACATACGAATCAATTAGGGAGATTGACTCAGCTGAAATCATGTTTATGGAACCTTTTCTAGGTTTTCTCAAATACTCCTTCGGGATTGTTATGTTCTCTTCCTTGAGGTTCTTCTCGAGCCAATCTTTAAAGACAAAGCATTTTTTGATAGTGTGCCCAAGCTATCGGTGGTATGGAAAATAATTTGGTTCATTCTTCTTTTCCACCTCTTCGAGCTTCTTTGGATCCGGTAGTTTGAATTCTGGCTTCTTCATCAGACTCCTGAATATTTTTGGTACAACTTCATCCTTGAAGGAATACACAACTTTCTGTCGCTCCAACAGGGATATTATTTTATCCCCTATTTGAGGTGCTCCTTCTTGAGGCGGCCGCTGGTTGGATTGATTATTCTGTTTCTGAGAGGACTGACGATGTTCTTCTGCATATATCTTTATCAGCTGCTTTCCTTTGTCGATGTTTGCCACTACTCTTGATTTCTTTCCGAACACTTTGGCCACCTTAAACTTTTCATGTGGCTCTATGTGCTTAATTTCTTCTTGAAGACTGCTGGCTTTACTAAGTAGCTTCTAGAAGGATTTGATGGTGAGTCCCTTAAGAATTAAGCTACTAGCCCATGAATGCTCTTGAGCAAAATTTTAATCGCATGATGTTCTTAAAGCTAAGGTTTACATTTCATGCTAAAGTTTCTCCAGCTCAAAATATAGTCTACCAAAGTTTCACTAGACTTTTGCTTTTCCACCATGAGCTCTCCGATAGACACATGGTGTTGTGCCCCGACAAATCTTTTCACAAACAGTTGTTCGAATTGATAAAATGTTTTAACTGACCCGTTAGACAAGTTAACGTACCAGTCAAAAGCAATCCCTGAAAAGCTGCTGACGAACTGCTGGAAGACTAGGGCCTCACTATTTCTTATGTTACCGCAGTTGGCTCGGAAATGCGCTATATGCTGTCTGAGATTTCCGGTCCCATGAAATATTTTGAAGTTTGGGGCCACAAAAACCCTTGGGGAAAGGCACGACATCGAACTCCTCCGGGTAAGTTCTACCCTTCAAAATTGATGCACCATCCTTAGATTGGGCTAAGGTGCCTGCACTTGTTCAACCATCTGCTTGAACTCCTTTTCTGACATGAAACTAGATGGAGAATCTTTCTTCGATTGCTCATCTTTGTTTGTTGAAGTAGCCTCTCTTCTTTCATCTATAATGTTTATGATTCCTGGCTGATTAATCTCTGGAGAAGCCAATTGCAGTGCTTGTGATTACCCCTGAATGGTGGCCATGGAAGTCATGGCTGCGATCATCTCTTCTATTCTTTTCTATAGTAGAATAACCTATTCATCCCTTAGGAGGATATCCCTACACAGTTCATCTACGACATTCTCTTTGGTGTGAGGTTGAGCCTCGCATGCAAATGTGGTTGCTCTGGTTTTGATCACATGGACATCCATGAAATCCTCCTCCAGGTAATCATAATAATTAAAATTTTCTTTGTCGCTATCGATGGAAACTCCGTGTTCTCTAGCTAACTCGGAAATTTCAATCCTGAGTTTCTCAACTTTTTCTTTAATTATTGATTCCTTGATTGCTTTAAGATCTGGAGGACCCTAATGGACATCCTCTATCTGTTCCTCCATCTCGCTGGCGATTGTCACGACGATGTCAGATATCTCAGATTCTGGTTTCATTTCCTATCTTACAGGGTCACTGGACTGTATCGGTGTAGCGACCTTGGGTACCCATACCTTTTTCTTTTTTGATGATGATGTCTAAGGACGGAGCATCTTGGTAGAAACATCAGTATGTCGAGGGAAAGTATGCTCCCCATGGTGTAGACCGACTACAGTGCCAGGTAAGCGTCTCGTCTTTGCCTTCGGGATTGTAGGAGTATCTTTATGACGGGTGATGGGTAAGATCTTCGGACCCAGTCTCGACTTAACCGGTCGACGACCTGCGATCCTGGTGGCAGTATGATTAGTAGTAACTACTACGGTATCAATCTTGTTTCCTAAATGAAACCAAACGGGGATACGAGTAGGTGGCACTTCACTTCAAAATTTCCTTCTTCATGCGAGGAGAAATTGCATCTCCCACTCGTTTAAGTAACTCGCTAACTGAACATCCTTCTTTGGTAGTAAGGCTTCTAAAAACTACTCTAACTCAGGTTATAGGAGTGAATTTCTTTCCCTCTTCACCATGTCCATGAAGTGGCGGTAATGCGGCAGCGATCCTTCGGATACTCTCATATCCATCAGTATCTGTCATAGGATGGAATCTACTTCCTCGCAGGAGTAGATAAATTTCCGGTAACACTTCTTCAACTTGATGAGGCTCCTCATCAATGGGTGTCTTTTCAGGAGCCTGGGCTTTGATGGCCCCTCAAAATTTTCTATTATGGTTCCTCCTTTGAGTTCGGGTCAGTGGTACAACCCTTGAACTTGATCCGATTTCAAATACGGGTGGTGGGACTTTTAATCCCTTAGTTGGATCCTCAATAATCATCACTTCTTTCTCCTTGGCAGCAGCGGGGCTAGCGGGTTTGACGGGTGCCGCGATGGCAGTAGATTTAGCCTTCTTGTAGGAAGGGAAGTCTTGAAGGCAGTTCAAGTTGAATTCCGCAGATGGCTCCTGCATTTCTTGAGAGGCGATCTTCATTATCACGAACGGGGCTTTCTTGAGGATGACCTTGAGGTCTTCAAATCCAGCTCCGAACTTGATGGTAAGAGCGACATTACGGGTCCGTTGGCAGGTTGCAAGAAAAAGTCAGCGTTGGGCAGGCCATTGCAGCAGGCTTTAAAACAGAAAGTTTTAAGGATAGCTATATAGCCAAAAACCTTGTACTTTTTAGTGCAAACACTGAAAGTAGAGGTTGATCTGTAGATCGGGCTGGTCTTAATTTATGGGTATTTAAAATCTAGTTTAAGAAAAATGTACTTAATTAAAGAAAATTTCAAAGTGCGCACAGGACAACATGATTTGGTTTAATTTGTATAATAGTAAATCAAATTTGGAAGGGAGATGTGAAGTATTTTAGGACCCAGTGTGGGAACTACTTAGTGGGAAAACATGCCTAGGTGGAACTAGTCCACCTACACACCTATTGGGGGTTCAACCCCACATAAAAATCTAAGGAGTCCTTAATGGCCTTCTGAACCCCTCTATTCAAAGACAGTTGAACAGTTAGTCTTGAAGTCTAAGGAGTTTGCTGTACTTTCCCAAGATAGAAATAGGTAAAGTATGCCAACAGAAGAAGGGTAATTTGGTCGAAGAGGAACATGGACACATTACTGATGTGTGAAAACAATATCTCTTGATTTATATTGAGAGAAAAGCTTGTCCCCAGCGGATTCGCCAGAAGCTGTCGGCACAATTTTTGGTTGGAGTTGCCCGTAAGAAGATGTCGATCATCGGAATCAAAATCCCATCGCCCGCTTCAGAAGGACGTTGAAATTTAGAAAAGTATGAAATCAAACTAACCCCACATTTTTCATAGTTTAAATGAAAGAGCATTATACCTCAAACTCTATATCTATCCCAAAGGATAAACACAAGACTTAAGGATGAGGCCTGATCAAATAAACTAAAAAAAGGTATGACTTCCATCTGGTCTGCAAAACCATTTTATTTACTGACAAAATCCCCTGTTTAATATGAAAAATTAAATAGGGTTTATATTAAGTTGGGTTCAGACATGCTTCCTATAAGGGCAAGCCTCTATAGTTAATTACATCTTAAATGACCAAAGTCACCTAAGAAGACTCTCGATAAAAATAAAAAAAGTATTATCTTCAAGGAATTTCAAAGGGTAGGACTCTTCAATGAGATCAGACGTAGAGGCGTGAAAGGGGATTGGTTCAAATTTGAAACACTTTTTTGTAGAATCCAAAGGAGAAAGAACAAGGGGATGTCATGGATCCAGAGGCGAATCTTGGTGACTTTCTAAGCTATCCTAATGTTTGGCTTCAATTTTGAGGAGAAAAATTTAAGTTTTTCATCCTGCCAATTTTTTTAGTTAGGACTTATATTCGTGTGAAACTATCACACGAATAGCCTGAAAGATGTGAGGGTTTAAGTCGTGACAAACAAAAACCTCGGAATCCTAAGACGAGTTAGTGCTTATATTATATAGCAGAGCTATACAAAAGGTCTAAAGATAAGGTGAGGATTTACGTTGCATAAGAATGAAACCTCGAAGTCCTATGGCATTGTTGTTTAATTCTAAGGAAGGAAGATTGATTTAGCTGGTGGAGACAGGTTTTGCTATTGAAGATGGCCGTGATGCCCACCATGCTAGCTCCAAGCTCCTCGCCGTGACGAGTTTGAGTTTTCTAGTGTGTCAAGTTATAATGTTAAATCAGGTGGTCCTATCGTTGAAGTTATTTAAATTTTACGGGCCCATATAAAGTTGATTAGAGCGACACCGATTAGGATCCTACAGTTCCCTCATTCCGACATCACTATTTTCTATTGGATTCACTAGTCCAAATGAACTTACTAAACTCAACTTAATGAGTTCCATAATTTCATTTAGACCGTAGGAAGCCTTGTTAGCAACCATAGGTTAACTCCTCTAAGGAATTCCCGATCATCCAATAGAGACATTTTGAGTTAGTTACAATTGTAGTTTTACGTGATGTTCGTGATTAAATTTTGAGTTGTTTTATATTTAGAATGTTGTGGCGGTGAATTTTATCTTGGTTGTTTTTTTAGTTTTGGTTTTAGTTTTGTGGCTATCTTGATAGTTTTAGTTTTCCATGCAAATTCGTATAAGCACAAAAGTATAGCATAAAAGTACAAGAAAGACAACGCTGAAAACTGTAAAAGCGTACCTGGCAAGTCTTCTCGTTCTACCACCTGAAACTTAAAATGCATGTTAAGGAAGTTTATGGAGAGCAAGAAAAGTAAAATTTTGGTAGTTTTCCCAACCCCATGTCATATTTTTGTGGGTCGTTAAGAGTTTAATTAAGGATGATTTTGTGAAGCAAAACATATTAAGTTTAGTAGATCTTCAAGATATCCAACAGATCCAAAGAAAGAAGCACGTCTGTGCTACTCTCTCGCAGCTTGATGGAAAATCCTGAGTTCTATTAAACTGATTATGTTGCTTAATAAGTCATCTTGTAAATACCCTTATTACTCAGTGAACATTGATGTCTCAATTATCCCTAAGAATAGGGTAATTATCACTTGTAATTTAATTTAAAAATTATGTGGGTGAAGACCCTTAATGAGGCAAGTTAGTGTTGTTGAAAACTCTTAGTCAAATTTTAACCCGAATTGGGCTTGTAGTGTTTGAAAGATGTTTTAATGTTCAATGATATTTACTTTTCTAATCCTCATTTAAATGAAACTTGATTTAGCCTAAGTCACTACTAAGCCCTTAAGACCTAGGCGGGGGTGTCTTAATTAGCTTTGAAAAGATCTTGCTTTAGGTGATCATGATTCATGATTTGAATTTTATTTGAAAATCAAATGGGGTTATAAATTGATTAATTATAGACTTCAAAAGTCATACCCCTAGGTCCTAGATTTATTTTATTTTAACAAACTTCCAAATTTCAATAATTTAGAAATTTATTAACTTATCTTTTTAATGAGAAAAGTGAGATTGGTTTCTACCAATTAACCTATTATGTTTCAAACATCAAATAAATTGATTAAGATCAGAGGTTACCCATTTCCCTCCTTAAATTAAGCCAAAAGGTTAATTAGACTAATTTTCCAAAATTACACATTTGCCTCTAAGGCTCTATCACTTCATAATTTGTTAAATTCAATTCAAATGACTTTAGAATTTTTATCCTGTTTCATTCATGGGTCTATTAAGACATCAGAGGAGAAAATATGATTTTCTAAAGTTTTATTTAATTTATATAATTATTTTCATGCAAAAATAAGATTTTTCAAAGAAAATTCTTAACTTGACTAAGGTAAGTCCTAATCCCTTGAAATTTTGACTCGAGGTAACACTAGACCAGGGAAGCCTTTGCATTAAATTTCATGATTTTTTAAATTTTATTTGAAATTTAGGAATTATTTTAAATTATGTGGTATTTATTAAATATAAAATATTTTAAATGGATAAAATCAAGTTTTATGTTTTTGAAAAGTCTCCCTGAGGTCAGAGAACTCAAAGGAGAAAATTTTATGTTTTTTTTTGGATTTTATTTGATTTAGTAGAATTATTTTAATGAAAACTCATTTTTAGCCTTTAAAAATCATTTTCAAGCTTTAAAATTCAATATCTTTATTTAGAAAATCAGGAAAAATATTCTAATTGTTTTTAAGTGCTTAAGAAGCCATTTAGAACATTTCCATGAGTTTTTTTATTATTATTTTTGGGGATTTTTATCTATTTAAATGTTTAAAATAGGTTAAAAATCAAGTTTTTATTCTAAATATCATTTTATTTTTAGAAAATACCCCTCATCTCAGAGAACTCAAAAAACTAAGTTTCATAATTTTTTGAGTTGTATTTTGATTTTTAAAAATCATTTAAATTCAAAAAAAGGTGTTTATCTTTAAAAAATAAACATAAGTTATCAAATGAACTCAAAATATTTTGAAGTTTTTATGGTGAGTTCTCTGGATCAGGAACCATAGTAGAGATAAAAAATCAAGACATTTAAATGTTTATGTTTTCCAAAATTAATTATCTTCAAGATTTAGGGTTTGTAAAAAATAGGTATATTTTTAATGACTTGACCCATAAATTTATTTCGAAAAGCTTTTGTGGTCATTGTGGACCTTCCAAAATTTTCTTGGAATTTTCTAGTCAACATGCTAATTTCCACGGTTATTTTAAGGAAATAATGTGCAAAAGCTTGAAAAATATGGATCACTGTATAGGGACTTCCTATGACTTTGGAAAAATCAGAGGATATTTCCTTTGACAGAGGCTATAACATGTCAAAATTTCAAGCCAAGGTGAAGTGTAAATATGCATGGAGAATCAAATGATTTCAAATAGTGTTTAATTAATTAAAAAAATATGCATCTAATGGACTTGAAATATATTTTATATTGTTCTCCTCTGTTGACTGAGCAAGGGGGTATTTTTATTTCATTTTTGTGATTTTTATACACAAATTTATGAATTTTCTAAGTTAGTGGTATTTAAATAAATAAGAAAAAGCACTATTTATCTATTTAAACCGCACGTGCTAATTAGATCGTAGGCAGCTCCGAAGGCATACGTGGCACGCTCTGGTTGGATGTCGTCGTCTACGTAGCTGCTGACTGCCAAAGCGATATCCGGCTCGATCTCATCCATCTATTTGATACACGCTCGATCAAACAACTCCCTATCATCATCCCCGATAGAATGATCCCGTGACCGTCCACACTAAAAACCTAAGATCTTAGCCTAGACTCAACCAAATCACCTTGGGTTTGATCCTATGGACTCGTCAAAGTGAGACAACACGGTAATCATGCAATTAAATTAAGCCTAAATAAATGGAGAATCGAAATAGGCTTGGGATGAGGTGAGGTTTTACACCTTTTCTCTGAGAAGTGAAGCTTCAATCAGAGGGCCTTAGCACGTTTTTTATGATCCAAAGAGGCTAGGGATTGAGTCACTGGTCTTGGTGTAAGGCCTAGGTATGAATTCGATCACAACTGGATTTGGGTGTTGGTCTAGAGTTATGGTAGAGGCTCTGTGGAAGGGGAATTTTATGGGGCTTTGGCTTCTTTCATTGTTGGGAAGGTATGGGTAGAGTTAATTTAGGTTTGGTGGACTGTGAAGGTGTATTGGATTCTATCCTGGTTTCCGGCAAGGTTTTAATCTCAAAATTGAGCTTCGACAGTGAGAATTGGTGAGGGAAAATGGTTGGAATGCACTGAGGGGATCTTAGGGAAGCTCTGTGTGAAGTTTGGAGAGGCCTCTCTAAGGAAATTCTAGTGCACCTCTGATGACTGTGGAGGTGAGTTTTTATAAAAATGGCCATGGGGTGGCTCTAAGGGCAAAAGTTTGGGTGCATTGTTGTGCTTAGGTGGAGGGCAAAGGAGCTCCATCAATTGGTTTGGCTGATCTGGCCTTTAGGTTTGATTTGGGTGAGGTGCCATGGGGTGGCTCTTGGTTTTGTGCTTTTTTAGCCACTAGGCTGGCCGATTGGCCAGGGGGAGGTGTCTAGGAGCTCAGGGAACCCAGGGGAATATGTCACAGCAATTTAGTGCAATGATACCTAATCTTGGTAAGGATATCTTAAACACATGCATTTTTTGAAATAATATCCCTTTATTTGGGAGACCTTTGGTCCATTGATTGATTTAGGTGGTTTCATGGTTTTTGGACTGGTCACTAAGTCCAATTAAGGGCTGTGATGGAGTTAATTTGGTGACTTTAGGGTGGTTAGGTCACATTTAGTGCATGGGTCAATGTAGGTGCAAATGACAAAAGCTTTGGTTTGGGCTAGCTTATCCATGTAAATTAGTCCAAATAAATGTTTCATTTGGTGTATATGATCATAATAAATAACTTTGGTGAAGAATGGAAGTGGTTTTGAGCTCAATTGAAGGGTCAATTTGAGGGAATTTTGAATTTTAGTCAATTTGATCATGTTGGGCTAGGCTTGGGTCTAGCACGGGTTAGCCTTGGACTAAGTCCAAATTGATTATTGTAAATGTTCAATAAAGACCCTATGAAGAGTCTTCAATATGAATTGGATGCCAATTCGGGGGTTAAGGCAATCAATTGGGTTAAATTTTGGGGACTTAGCCAATTTGGGGCTAAATTTGGGAATTTTGGATTTAGGCCAAAATCAAATGGATTTAAGGCTTCACTAAGGCCAATTTAGGGTTGATTTTGGTGTATAAGAATGTTATTAATATTTTTCAACATTAATTGGGGCCAATTGACTAGGCTTTGGGTTCAATTTGGTGAGATTAGGTCATGTGATCAAAATTGGGGGTTTGACCTAAATCAAAATTGGGCTCAAATCATGGGCCAATTAAGCTTGGATTTTGTTTATCTTAGGCATCTCAAAAGTTAATTTGAGTTTAGGATTGGAATTGGGTTCAATTAAGGTCAATTGATGGACATTTGGGTTGAATTTGGGGAAATTTGAGCCCTCAAAGGCAAATTTGGGGGTTTTGGTTAAAGATGGTCAAATTGGCCAAATTGGGTCATTTGGTAGTTGAGAAAAATGAAATTGGGAATATTTGGGATTTATTGAGATTTTTTGGGAAGTTTTGGAATTTTTGGAATTTTGGGTTATGGAGGGGTATTTTGGTAATTTGGGGGGTGTTTTAGGGGTATAGAGCCAAGATGTGTATTTTGGTAGATTTGAGGTACCAACCATCACCAACAAGACATGGACCAATGGAAACCCCATTTGGGTCCTCTATACAGTGGTAATAACCACACCATAGCCCTAGGGCTGGTAGGTTTAGGGGACCATCTTCATGAGTATCCCAAAAAAATCAATCAAGGGACTTATGCTAGAAATTGAGTTTAGGGTTGTGAGTGATTATGAGTGTAGATGAGTGTAGTGAGTGTAGTGAGTGACTTAGCTCCAGACCAACACCCAGGGTCAATCCTAAGGTCCAGCAGTCCTAAGGGTGACTCATCTTGAGATGTAGTCCTATGTGGAAGTATGTTATATGTGTTATGCCAAATAGGAGAAATAATATTCTATACCCTTACTAGAGATGATATAAAGAACATTGATAAATCTATAGTTTTAATAGTCTTGAAGAGTGGTTAGGCAAGGACGATATTAGTTCTCACTCTAGAGTTTCCTCTTCTCCCTCCACCTAGGGCTATCATCTAGTATCAAAACCTAGAACTATAAATTGAATTGGGGGCTTTAGCCTGTCACTCTAAAGTGATCTAATTCTACACCCTTTAAATATTTTTCCTTATTTATTTGCACTCAACCCCATGAACTACATTCTCCTTCATGAAATCAATATCTGATTCCAACCATTTGTTGACTGAGACAATATCATCTTGGATCTTACATGTTCTCACAATAGGTATTAAAATCTTAATTAGGCACATCGAGAAGTAAATTAAGTCCGATGTTTCAAATCATCACAATTTCTTCAAACATTTAAGCCTAATACTTCACACAACTTCCTTTAAATATTTAATCACTTATCATTTTAAGGAAAAAAATAAAGAAAACTACTCAGAATTTTTGGAGAAAACACAATAACACATGAGTTTAAAAGTAGAAATCATACATAAACAAGAAATCTAAATTAAACTAAGATAAAACCCTTATCTCAAATTCTCTTCACCAAATGTCTTGAAGTTCCTTTAAATTCTCTTCCTTCTCTCACAATACAAACTAATTCTCAAAATAAAATAAAATAAAATAATGGCGGTCGGCAGCAACGACGACGATGAGTGGCAGCGGCAGCAGCGATGGTGGGCTGAAAAGTTTGATGGATGGCTGGCCTCTTCTTCTGGAAAATCTAAGTTTTTTCTTATAAAAATCCAAGGGGTGCCTTGGTGTCTTTTCAAAAATGTGTCTCCATTCAATGAATCTTCTAGAAGTTGCCTCCTCATAAGCCAATTGAATGAATTTTCTTGTTCATGGGCTATTCCCCATGTTTTCATGAATGTTTGCTTCAAACAACTCTTCAAGAATCCGCTTAAATTAAATAATTCATCAAGTAACTACTTCTGGCTCTTAAGCATGGGGTACCTGGCTCTTTGGCGTGGGGCCTCTAAAACTCGGGCTTTAGACTAAGTGCTTAGGCCCCCAGCTCATTTTTGAACTTTTCTTCATTTTTTCTCTAAACCCTTTTTCATTCCTTTTAGCATTTTTCATCCATTTGATTTTACCTGCAAGAAAAACACCCAAATACCTTTCATTAAAGCATAATATCTCAAAAATAGGTATAAAAATTTGTAAAAACACTATATATTTTAAGTGTATTAAAATCCCCCAAACTTAAGATGTTACTTATCCTCATGTGACTTTTTAATCTTTAAAAACGAAGATAAGTAGATATGTATATAAGATTCTTTAGGAGTTACTAAAATTTTGATATAGAAATATAGTAGTACAATTAAGAAAAATATTTGTAAATAAGACCGACTTTAAGTTTAGAAATTTTTTATGTTAAGAAATATGAAAATATGAGTTCCTATCTAATTCAAAATGATTGTAGATTTTCCAATATAGAGTTTAAACATTTTATCATCTCCACTTAAAAAACTTTAATAAGCATAATTTTACTCAATATATTATATCTTTAAGCTTAAGAGTTTCTCATATCTTATACTTTAAAAAAATCAGATGTGGAACCATTTTTTGATTAGGCACTAATCCTCAAGCTTCTCCTCCCTTTTTTAACTTTTTCTTTTCTTTCCTTTTTATTTTTATTTTATTTTTATTTTTATTTTTTTTTTCAGGCAAAAATTACTATATCTGGATAGAACTTTAATGGTTTTGAATTCCACTCTTCCTTTCCTAAAGCAAAGAATTGATATTTTTTTTTCACTTAAAAACATAATAATAGTTTTGAAAATTAATTTCAATAAAAGAAATTTAAGTTTTGAAAATAAAAAATTCTAAATTTCTAAATTTTTCAAAAATACAATTTTTCCTACTAAAGATAGTTACACAATACTTAACATTTTCTACACTAAAAATTTTTAACTTTAATTTTTTCTTCATTATTATAAATTTTAACTAAACTCTCACTCATTGCTAAAATCAAAATTTTACTTCCCTAATATAACTTCATATACATAATTATTTTTCAAATCAAAATCAAATTTATTTGAAATATATTTAAGAGCAAATAAACTTTTAAATGTCTATAAAATTTTTCATCCTACCAAACTTAAATTTTTAATAGAGATAAAACATGTTAGCATCATATGTAAATAACCAGAAATGAAAACTAACTATAACATGCTTGCAGAAATTTTTATATCTTAAATATGCCAGTATAAAAATTAAAAACAGGAGTAAAAATTAATTGATCGGATTTTAATTTTCTTAAAATACAGAGATTCATCAAACTTATATGCAGTGGAGTATAACATAAAAGCAATCAAACACACTAACCAACATACATAACTATAACATAAAGAAAAACAGCTGGTAGTAAATTGAAAATTTTAAACATACAGCTTTTAAAAGTAAAATGTTAGCTAGACTTTAAACCTTCCTAAGACTCTAGAATTAAGTTCAGCATAGACTAACTAAATACAACAACATAATTAAAACAAGTACTACCAATAAACATAATAACTACTCACTAAACACAAATACATCATAATAGGTGTACAAAACAAAACAAAACATAACAAAAACTAACAGTCTCTACATTAACAACTAAAAGCAAAACACAAAGTACAAAACAACTGCACTAACAACAGTTCATAACAACACATAAACTAAAAAAATAAAAAAAAACAAAAGATTCCAAATAATCCTCACCCTCCTCTGCATCACTATCTTCACTATGCCTCTTCACATACCTGGTTCCCTCTCATAAGGTTTTCCATAGCTAAGTTGACTTCACCCTCATAATCACTATGTCTCTTCACATACCCATCCATATGCTCTGTAAAATGCTCTAAATTTATCACTTTTTATTAGTATAAATAACATTATTTAATATGTTTTCCATAAGCTGTGACTGAGTATCAGTACCAGAAGTCTGACCCTGTGATGTAGAAGCATGTGAAGTAGAAGCTAGTGAAGTAGAGGCAGCAGAAATACTGGAGAATCCACCCTTCCAACCAAAACTAGAATGATGTGAATAAGTCTTCACATTCACACTGGTAATGGGCTTCATCGGTTGTATGATCTCCTCCCAACTGTCATATCTAACACCAGCCTGCTCTCATAAAGAAAAGATGAAGGATGCATATCCCGATCCTGCAGTAGTAGCAACGACAACAAAACTGGTAATAACTCCATAAATCAATCCTCCAGTATCAATTGGCTTGGACTGTTGAATACAGTAGTTCAAAGTTGCTCTCTCTCGAGTCACTTCACTCAAATAATTTGAAGGTAGCAGATGAGCAGAAATAAAATAATGCCATGCCTTTGTAGTGGAATCCAATATTGAAGTAGATAAGTTTACTCTTCTTTCATTTATAATCTTCCATAATCCTCTCCCAGTAGCCAAAGATGAAAAAATATCATCTAGCTCCTCCTTATTAGGAATATAATTTGTATAAAAACACAAAGTACTTGAAAATATGAGTTCCTATCTAATTCAGAAATATTGTAGATTTTCCAAATTTAGAATTTAGTCCTTTTATTATCTCGAGGTGAA
The DNA here is from genome assembly GCA_003013225.1 of Phalaenopsis aphrodite. Taxonomy (NCBI): domain Eukaryota; kingdom Viridiplantae; phylum Streptophyta; class Magnoliopsida; order Asparagales; family Orchidaceae; genus Phalaenopsis; species Phalaenopsis aphrodite. The sequence continues at coordinate 60,597 of NEWO01000262.1, forward strand.
AAATTTTTTATTAAAAATAACTTTACTTACCATATTATATCCCTAAGCTTAAGAGTTTCTGAAGTCTTATACTTAAAAAATTCAAATGCGGAACTATTTTTTTATTAGGAACTAATCCTCAAGCTTCTTCTCTCTTACTTCTTTTCTTTTCTTTTTCTTTTTCCTTTTCCTTTTTTTTCGTTTTCTTTTTCTTTTTCTTTTTCTTTTTCTTTTTCTGCTTCAGGCAAGGATTACTATATCTGGATAGGCCTTTAATGGTTTTGAATTCCACTTCTCCTTTCCTAAAGCAAAGTCATGATAAAAATCTTTTACTTACAAATATAATAATAATTTTGAAAATTACTTTTCATAAAATAAATTTAACTATTAAAAATAAAAGTCTAAATTTCTAATTTTTTTAAAAAACAATTTTTCTTATTAAACATTGTTACACTATATTTAGTATTTTCTACACAAAAAATTTTTAACTTCAATTTTTTCTTCATTACTCAAAATTTTAACTAAATTTTCTTACTCATTTCTATAATCAAATTTTACTTTCCTAATAAAACTTCATATACATGATCATTTTTCTTTTCAAATAAAATTCAATTGTGGCACATTTGAGAACAAATAAAACTCAAGTTTTAAAAATATTTTTCATCCCCCAAACTTAGATTTTTAACAAGATTAAATAGTTTAGCAACATATATAGATAAGTAGGAATGGAAATGAAAATAACATGCTTACAGGAATTTCTATACCCTAATTATACAAGTATAAATCGAAGAACAGGAATAAAATTAATTTTTGATCAATTTTCTATAATTTTCATTTCAATTCAACATGTAGAGCCTCGATAGACTTCTATTAGTTGGTACAAACATAAAAAAAAAACTAACACACTAACTTTGATTTCCAGTCTCAACATAACAACAAACACACTAACATGATAAAAGAAAAATACAGGGTAGCAATTTTCATTGTTTAAAATTTAAAACTAAATTTAGCAAGATTTTTAACTTTTCACAAGACATTGAAATAAGTTCAACCCTGACTAACTAAAACTCACTAATCAATACACAATAAAAAAACACTAACAAAACACAACATCACAATACAATTAAAGAAAATAAAAGTCTCATACATCACAAGGTCTAAACAGGTACCCAAATGCAAATGTAGCAAGTCCAATACATATTACAAACATTAAAAAAAAAATCAGTCCTCCTCATCATCCTCAGAATCACCGCTATTCCAAAGTTCTGTAGGCTCATAATCAGGGTGTCTAGGACATGGAGGAAAATGAACTCCTTGATTACCCTAATGAGGTTTTCCATAGATGAATGAAATTTCTCTTCATAATCACTTTCTCTTCTATTATACCCATCAATATGACCTGCAAAGCTTTCTAAATTTCTTACCTTATCTACGGCATAGTTGATATTGTCCATTATCCTCTGCAATAATTGACTTTAAGTTTCAGTAAGAAGTAGAAGCTCGTTAGATAGATGGTCTAGATGCATGAAGCAGCAGAGGTAGAAGCAGTAGATGTTGTCATTCTATAACTCCTTGAAAATCCTCCTCTCCATCCAAAAAATAGAATGCTCCAAATACGACTTCACATTCACACTTGTAATTACCTTTAGAGGCAACAATACTTCCTCCCAGCTATCAGATCTTACACCAGCCTACTCATATAAAGAAAAGATCATGGAAACAAATCCCAAACCTGTAGTAGTAACAACAGTGACAGAACTGATGATAGTTTGATAGATCAAAGCTCTACTATTGATGAGCTTGCCTTCCTCAATACAATAGTTCAACGTTGCTCTACCTCTGGTAACTTGGCTGAGATAATTTGTCAGTAATAGACGGGCTAAAATAAAATAGTGTCATGCCTTCAAAGGTGCACTCAACTTTGAGGTGAAAAAATTAACTCTTCTCTCATTTGTAATTTTCCAGAGCCCTCTTCCAACAGTCAAATAGGAAATAATCTCATCTAGCTCCATCTCAGTAGGATTATGTTCACATAAGAACATAAAGTATCAGGTGGTAGATGGTAAAACATATTGGTTACCTCTGGTGAAAAATGTACCAATTTTCCTCTAACCATAACTTGATCATCTTTAGCCTCAGGTAGGTTAGCATAAAACTCCCTAACTACATAAATAACAGCTCAGCAGAAAAAAATAGAATCATTCACAATGTCGGCGAATGATCAGATCTCTTATGATCCAACTGGATTCTTGAAACATCACTCATGAATAAGTTTTCTTGATTGCAGAGCATCACTGTACCTATTGAGCTTTCGAACCCACAAACTTGCTCGAATCAAAGTGGCTTTTTCCTTTGTTCCTCTTTATTCTTGGTCCCATTCTACAAATTTCATAAAATTCCACAATAACTTCAAAAATCAAGTCTAATATACTAAACTCAACTCTTATAAGTACAAACTACACTTTCTATGAAATTTCCATAGATTTTTCCTCTTTTTTCACCATGAATAGTGATTTTTAGGTTCTTCCAAATGTACTAAAAATACATGGTGAAAATCCAAAATTTTTACATGGAAGTGAAGCTCTTACCTCAAGAAATACAAAGCTAGCAAATTTTTCTCAGTTCCACCAAGAAATCTCCACAAAATGGCTTGCCCTAGACTTCATAATCGTGAACTCGAGAGGTTGAAGGTGACGACAAGAGTAAAAATGGCAATTTTGTGGGTTATTTTTTACTTTTAACCCTTCGCGAACCGATTTTTGTGAACCGACGCTTAAGCGAGGATAAGTGGCGCTTTGGCGCCTACCTCTCAGGATATATTGTGCTTAAGCACAAAAATGTGGTACATAGGCACCAGTGCACGATTTTTGATACTTTTGAACTTAAGTAAAATGTACTATAAACCTAAGTATACCACCCCTAAATGGTCTCATAACACTTAAATGACTATTTTCCTCTCCCTTAACTCTTTTTTTTCTCAAAATTCTCCAATATAACTCAATTGATTTAAGGCTAAAATAACACTAGATTTTCACACAAACAAAGATTAACATTCAATTAAAAACTAGTACAAGTACATATATCACTTAATTCTCACTCCAAATAGTCTTGGATGAGAAATCTTTCTAAATATAAACACTAAACAAACTAAAATAAACTCTAAAAATAGTATTTACCACTTAACACGTTAAACAACAACTCCTAACAAAAAAACTTTAAAACTGAACTTAATTCAATTCTACATTTGTTGGGACAAATTTTGGTCTTTCATTAGTCTCTCCTTGGGCAATTGGAACATAAAGTTGATAAAACGGATGGTGGTGAAGAGCTCTGATACTGTCTTCTTCTATCTAATTCTTTTTAAGATACATCTCCTTATTTACTTCTCTATATAACTAGTATGGCTAAATTACATTTTCAATTACCATCCAATATGCTTTAGATGCGCATGAATCTCAATTATCTTTGTCTACAATAAAGCCATGATAGTCTCAATTTTGTTGATCTTTTTCGATATTCCTTTAATACTAACGGTTAAGAAACCGTTATACATCTCTTCTACACTTTGACTAATGAATCTCTTCCTCATGGTCTCTTCCTTCTTCTTCAAATCCGTCTCCCATGAAGACATCTTCTCAAAATCTCTCTCTCAGACTTTAGGGCTCAAAATGATTTGGGGTGAAATTCCTTCACAAAACCCTTCTATTTATAGGTTTAAATCACTCTAACAACTCATAGACACGTCCTAAAACTGCCATAGCACGTTTTAGTCAACCAATTAGTGGTTAAACCTTCTAAAATCCAAATTTTTCACATGGTTTTTAACTCCAGTGCTTAAGCACCGAATATTAGCGTTTAAGCGTCAGTGCTTAATTTTTCACCAGTCAACTTAACATCCAAATTCTCATTTTGTCATGTCTGGATCACTAAATAAAGTCTTAAAATCAATACTAACACATAATAGTCTCAAAAACTCTACCCCAAATTTTCTTATTCTCATAACAACAACAATCAAAGCAAAACACGCTGATAACTATGGGTTGCCTCTCACAAAGCGCTTGGTTTAACATCGTCAGCCTGACTTAACCAGTGCTTACTCTGGTTGACCCAACAATATTCGATTGTTAAATTTATGTTGATACCATACTAAATAAGGTTTCAGTCTATGCCCATTCACTTTAAACACTTTCTCAGTTTTAGGATCTTTAATATCCACAGCACCGTATGGAAAAAGTTTTATCACAACAAATGGGCCCATCCACCTCGACTCAATTTTGCCTGGAAATAATCTTAACCTTGCATTATATAGCAAAGCTTGTTGCATTGGCTGAAAATTTTTAATAAAAATCCTTTGATCATGCCACATCTTCATCTTTTCTTTATAAATCTTAGCACTCTTGTAAGATTCATTTCTTATCTCTTCATTTTATTGCAATAATCTTTTCTCACCAGCATCTTTCAAATTATAATTGAACTCTTTAATCGCTCAATAAGCTTTATGCTCAAGTTCAACTTGTAAGTGACAAGCTTTCTCAACTATTAGTCTATATGGGAACATTCCTATAGGAGATCTGTATGTAGTCTTATAAGCCCACGAAGCATAGTCAAGTTTGACTGACCATTCCATTTTTATTGGACTCACAGATTTTTCCATAATTCTTTTAATTTCCCAATTGGATACTTCAGTTAAACCACTTTTCTGGGGATGATAAGCTGTAGCAATTCTATGGTTTATATGATATTTCTTTAATAATTTCTCCATTATGACATTTCTGAAATGACTTTCCCTATCTGTTATGACAACTCTCGGCATCCCAGATCAACAAAATATGTTCATTTTTAAAAATTTACCAACACTTTGAGCAACATCAAGGTAAAGCAACATCTTCTATCCATTTGGATGCATAGTTCACTTCTAACAATATATATAAATTTCTGAAAGATGATATAAATGATCTCATGAAATCTAATCTCCAAACATCAAATTTTTCAACTTCTAGCATATAATTTAGGGGCATCTCATTTCTTCTAGAAATATTGTCTACTCATTGACATATATCATAAGTTTTAATATAAGCATTAACATCTCTAAAGATAGTAGGCCAATAAAATTTAGATTATAAAATTTTTTATGTTGTTTTATCAACACCAAAATGTCCCCTAAAATCAGAATTATGACATTTTTTGATAATTTCATAATTCTCTTCTAAAGGTACACATCTTCAAATAATACGATCATTTCCTTGTTTATATAAAAATGGGTCATCACAAAACTAAGTCTGAGCTTCAAAAATAAATTTCTTCTTCTGTTGGTATGTCATTCCATAGGGTATAATATCCATAACAAGAAAGTTCACAATGTCGGCATACCATGGAACACGCCACTGATTAATATTGAATAGTTTTTCATCTGGAAAATGTTCATTAATTTCTTTTTCAAAATAAAGTGGTTTTTCTAACTCAAGCCTAGACAAATGATCAACAATTTGATTTTTCAGTTCCCCCTATATCTTATTTCAAATTCAAATTCTTGCAAAAGAAGAATCCATCTTATAAGTCTTGGTTTAACATCCTTCTTTTTTATTAAGTACTTAATAGAAGATTGATCTGTATGCACTACACAATGAGTTCCAATTAAATATGATCTAAATTTATCAAAGGCATATACTACTACTAATTACTGTTTTTTCAGTTGTTGTATAATTAATTTAAGTTTCATTAAGAGTTTTACTAGCATAGTAAATTACTTTATAAAAATTTTATCATATCCATGTCCTAAACCAACTCCAATAACATAATCACCAGCATCAAACATCTGTTCAAAAGATTTTCCCCAATTTGGTGAAACTATAATTGGTGCAGTAACTAGTTTTTCTTTTAATAACACAAAAGCTGTTAGGCACTTTTCATCAAAATTAAAAATTGCATCTTTCTTTAGTAAATGATATAAAGCTTAGCAATTTTTGAAAAGTATTTGATATATTGCCTGTAGAATCCAGCATGTCCTAAGAAACTACTAACTTCTCTTACATTGTTGGATAAGAGAAATTATCAATCACTTAAATTTTAGCAGGATCTACTTTCATAACATTTTTTGGTATTTTATGTCCTAATACTATTCTTCCTACTACCATAAATTGTCATTTTTCGTAATTAATGACTAAATGTATTTCTTCACAGCTCTTAAGAACTTTTGATAAATGTTCTAAACATGAGTCAAATGAAGTTCCAAACAATAAAAAATCATCAATAAACACTTCAATCCATTTTTCAATTAAATCACAAAAAATTGTCATTATACATCTTAGAAATGTAGCAGGTGCATTACATAAACCAAAGGGCATTCTTCTAAAAAGCAAATGTACCATAAGGACTGGTAAAAGTTGTTTTCTCTTGATCCTCAGGAGTTATTTGTATTTGGTGATAACCAGTATATCTATCCATAAAATAAAAGTATTTATGCCAGCTAGTCTATCCAGAATTTAATCTAGAAAGGGCAGTGGAAATTGATCTTTTTTAGTGACAAGATTTAATTTCCTATAATCAATGCATATTAGCCAACCTGTGAGTTATCTAGTAGGTATTAACTCATTATGTTCATTCACAATCACAATTACTCCTCCTTTCTTAGGAACGTAGTGAATTTGACTAACTCATGTACTATTTGAAATAGGGTAGATAATTCCAGCATCTAACCACTTTAAAATTTCTTTCTTAACAACTTTCGTAATAGGATTCAATCTCTTTTGAGGATCATCCCCGTGTTTGCAGTTATCTCTCATATGAATTCTATGCATACAAATTGAAGGATCAATTCCTTTAATATCAGCAATTTTCCATCCAAAGGCTTTCTTAAAATTTTTTAGAATTTTCATCAACCTTTCCTCTTCTTCCACAGTTAACTTTGAGAAAATTATAACTGGTAAAGTAGAGGAATCTCCTAAAAGGGCATATTTTAAATGAACATGAAGTTACTTCAACTCAAGTTCTGGAGGTTTTTCTATTGATGGAAAAAATGATTTATCTTTTTTTATTGTGTCCAAAATTTCAAAACTTTCTTGAACATAGTATGAATCTTCCTTAAAAAGATCTTCACATTGATCTAATTCCTCATCTTTCTTGTGTTGCAAATCATTTAATTCAAATTTTTCTTTGTAATTAGTTTGGAAATGACATTCACTCAGATATATTATAACATCCATTCTATAGCATTCGTCATCTTTACCTTATGCAGGATATTTCATTTACTTTAAAATGTTAAAAGTAATAGTTTGATCATTGACTCGCATTGTTAATTCCCCTTTTTGCACACTATCATTGCTCATCTTATGGCTAGAAAAAGTCTACCCATAATGATACGTATCTCTTTATCTTCTTCTATATCCAATACAATGAAATCAACATGAAAGATAAATTGATCTACTTTCAATAGGACATCTTCTATGAATCTTTTACGGTAAGTTATTGAACGATCTGCTAACTACAGAGTTACAGTAGTAGGGGTTATTTCTTCTAATCCTGATATTTTAAATATTGATAATGGCATAAGGTTAATGCTTGCACCTAAATCACATAAAGGTTTCCCGTAAAATCTACCTCTTATTGCAAATGGAATTGTAAAGCTACCAGGATCTTTAAGCTTTTCAGGAAGCTTCTTTTGAATAAATGCACTGCAATCCTTACTAAGTGAAACAGTTTCATTATCTTCTAACTTCCATTTCCTATTGAGAATATCCTTCATAAACTTTACATATCTTGGCATTTATTATAAGGCTTCAGCAAATGGAAAATTAATTGTTAACTTCTTAAAAATTTCCAGGAATTTTGAAAATTGCTGATCCAACTTCTTTTGACGAAGTCTCTAAGGAAATGGAGGTAGTGGTTTTTCTAAGTTAACTTTAAGTGAAGAAATAGGTCTTTCAAAATCTTTTGGAGTGTCCTCTTTTGATTCTTCAATTTCTTCTCTCCATACTTCAGTTTCTTTTTGAACCCTGCCATCCAACTCTCTTCTTCTTCTAAGTTGAACGACCTTTACTTACTCTTTATTCTGGTCTTTCAGATTTGTTTTTGTATTACTAGGAAGGGTTCCTTGGGATCTATTACTTAATGAATTTGCAATTTGTCCTAGTTGATTCCCAATATTTCTAATTGTAGCTTCTTGACCTTATAACTGATTTCCCGGTTGTAACACCACTTCTTCTATAGACAACTTCTTCTCCATAAATTGTGTATTATTATTGAAACCTGGAGGATAAGTAGATCTATAGTTATTATTCCCTTGGTTGTTCCAGTTTCCCAATGGGTTTCCTAGCTTGTTCCCCCATTGTTGATTATTACCACTCGTAGTATTATTCCAATTAAAGTTGGGATGGTTCTTCCAACCTGGGTTATAATAGTTTGAGTATGGGTTATTCTGCTTGTTATTTATGGCGTTAAATGTTTCTAATGATGTATGAGAATCTACCATTTGGCCTAATGAATTTTCTTCAATCATGGAGATTGGTTGAGAAAAATTCATTCCAAATTGGTCTAACTTCCTTGAAATTGCAGCAATTAGATTTGCTAACAAAGTAAATGCATCAGATTCATGAATATTGGCTAATTTCTTAGGATTCCCCCACTTAGAAGGCCATCAAAAATTATTGGTAGCCACTTCTTCAACTAAAGCATAAGCGTCATGAAATGGTTTTGACATCAACCAACCAACAACAGCGGCATCGATAATAGATCTAAGAGACTCACTATTTTATTATAAAAAGTTTGAATTATTAACCAATATGGTATAGCATGGTGTGGACAATTTCTTAAGAGTTTTTTAAATCGTTCCCATGCTTCATAAATAGATTCCCCTTTAAACTGATTAAAAGATGCAATATCATTTCTAAGCTTCACTGTTTTTTATGCTGGAAAATATTTAGCAAGGAATTTTTGTGCTAAATCACCCCTAGTTCTGATAGATCCACGTACTAAAGAATTTAACCACATCTTAGCTTTATCCCTCTGTGAGAAAGGAAATAACCTAAGTCTTATGGCATCATCTGATATACCATCGTATTTAAATGTAGCACACATTTCTAGAAAATTGGTAAGATGTAAATTTGGATCTTTAGTTGATGATTCCCCAAACTGATTATTTGATATCATTTGGACAATAGCAGGTTTAAGTTCAAATGAATTAGCCACTACAGTAGGTTTTTGAATACTACAATGAAGTTCATCCACCGTAGGGTTGGCATAATCTCGTAAAGGTCTATATTCTTGATGAATTTCAGCATTTTGATCATTTTAGTTTGTCATTTCTGTATTTTTTTTAGATTTTTCAAAATTTTTATTTTTTTTGGTTTTTCTGGTTTTCTTTAACAGTTCTCTCTAATTCAGAGTCGTAGGGCACTAGTCCTTCAGAACCTGTACTACACATACACTAACATAAAATAAAATACTTTAATAAGATATTTCAATAATATCTTTTAAAGTTTAAATAAAACATTCTAAAATAGAAATTTTGCTTTCAATAAATTTTGAAATCTTCTTTAGCAATAGTGCCAAAAACTTGATCCCAACTGCTTATATGCAACAGTATAAAAATATTTTTGATGATATTTTCACTTATGTTTCCTTACTTTGCAACAGAACCAAAAACTTGATCCGGGAAAAAAATAAGAATTCAACTTATTTATTTATATATATATTAGTATACTATGCAAGTATAAATAACATTATCAAGTAATATAGGAGTTTTTTATTAAGACCTGGATATCAAACCCACAGGAAAAATAAGCAACATGCACTATTTATCAATAAACCTTTTATTTTAAAAAGATAATTATTTAAACTATATATATTTTTATAGTATGTAAAATTCAATTCTTTTTATTATTTTTGATATTTTGACAAAGCAATATAACTTCTTAAGATAACTTGACTTTATGTAAAAGAAAAGCACTTAATATGAAAATATCTTTCTCTTTATCATGCGTCAGTAATAAGTATAAGAATTCTATTGTTTAAGTATGCAAATTGTGTTGTGTCAAATAGGAGGAACAATATTTTTTACCCTTACTAGAGATGCTATAAAGAACATTGGCTAATTTAAAGTTTGAATAGTTCTGAAGACTGGCTAGGCAGGGATGATACTAGCTCTCACTCTAAAGTTTATTTGATACAAGCTTCAGAACTATTCCACGTGAGGGCTAACATCTCATATTAGAACCTAAAACAATAAACTAAGTTGGGGGCTTTAACCTGTCACTTTAAAGTCTTCTAACTCTACACCCTTCAAAGATTATTTCCCTAATTATTTGCACTAAATCATATGAATTATATTCTCATTCGTACAACCTTATGTGATTCTTTTCAATTGTTGACTGAGATAATACCAGCCCGGTTCTTACATGTTACACAAATAATTTTAACATATGGATATGCTAAATCAAGAAGTAAATGAATTACATGAATTTAAATCATCACACAATTTTTCAATATTAAAGATCAATGCTCTCTACAACTTCCATCCAACACTTTAATTACTTATCATTTTTATGGAGAAAGAGAAAGAAAACTACTCAAAATCCATGGAGAAAATAAAACCACACTTTAGTTTAAAAGTAAAAATCATTGCCAAACCAACAAGAAGCCTCGATTAAAACCAGAAGTAGTTTAAAACAAAAGATAAAAACTTATCTCAAATCCTCCACCAAACTCTTGAAATTCCTTCGAATATCTTCTTTTTTACAACACTCTTACTCTCTAAATAAACTAAAAATAAAAATGATAAAGTAAATTTTTAGTGCCTAAAAATCTCTCCACAACTATCTCTCAAAACTCCCCATTTCCAATGCTTTTCAGAACTTTCAAGCATACTTCAAAAAGTTTCAACTTCCTTCTTTTATAAATCTCTAAGAGGTGCCTTGATAAATCTTCAAAATGTGTCCAATTTGATGTATTCTTCAAAGAATGCCTCCTGTCATAAGTCTTCTAACCATATTTACATTTCTAGTGGACATAACCACCCACTTTAGCCAATAGGTGCCTCAAATTTCCCTTCAAATTTTGGCAAAATGAAGTAAACCATCACATAACTGCCTCTAGTGCTTAAGCGTGGAGCCTTCGGTGCTTAGGTGTGGCCTTCTCTGTTTCACCGGCGCTTAAGCACTGGATATGGCGCTTAGGCTCTAAAAGCACTTTTGTACCATTTTCACATTTTTACTTCAAATTTGATCATTTTCACTCCTTTTAGCATTTTTCACCTTTTTTACTTGTATGTAAAAGAGAAACATAAAAAATACCTTCTATTAAAGCACAATATCTCAGAAATAGGTATAAAAATGGGTCTTAAAACACTATATATTTTAGATGTGTCATGTATCCAATGGACGGATGAGATCATGGCAGATAGACTCTTGATGTGTGAACCGCAGACCGTGTGGCATGCCTAGGTGGAAAGCACAACGAATGGGAGCTCGCCGTGTCATCTTTCAGAGTTGCCTATGATCCAATCAGTGCAACATGGATAAATAGATAAATAGGGGTTCTATGAATTAAATTAAATGCAAGGTCTTCAAAAATTCATATCTTTGCATAGAAAAATCATAAAAAAAAACACTTGCTCAGTGAAGAGAGGAGAATAATGTGAACTAAAAATAAAATTTATTTGCCAAGTATATGATTTTTGATTAATTAAATACCCTCTGTGGTATTTCAATTCTCCATGAGTAAGTATGGCTCGTCATGGCTTGAAATTTCTAAGATTTATGACTCATCACAGAGGGGACATTCTCTGATTTTTCCAAGGTCGAAAGGCACTTCTATGCTTCTAGCCCTAATTTTCAAGCTAGGGTGACCATTTTAGCTTATTTTAATTATATAAATCAAAATATCATTTGGAAAATTATGAGGATAATTTTAGTAGGTTTCCTGTGGTCAAAGAATTCTAGGAAAAATATTATGATGTTCTAAATTATTTTGTATATTTCTATATTTAATCAACTGTGCACACCTTGTGTTAATTTATGTAAATTATATACTTATATAAAATTGACAAAATCAATTCATCATTTTTACTTACTGTAAAATTTTAAAAATTATTTGGCTTAGTTTAAGTATTAAAATTGATTTTTAAAGAAACTTTGTATTTTTTTTCCAAAATAATTATAATAAATTAAATAAGCTTAAAAAAATCATGAAAAATAGTTTTCTGAGTTTCTTATGATCAGGGGCATTTAACAAAAATAAAATCTAATTTTATGATAATATTTCATTTTAAAATGTATTTTGAATTAAAAATAATTAAAAAAAATCAAAATTTTCAAAAACACAAAAATAGTTCAAAATGTGTGCAAGTTTTCCCTGATCACTTAGAATTCATTAAGTTATTTTTCCTAAGTTAAAAATGAATTTTAAATGCTTAAAAGTGAATTTTCCTTATTTTCTCATTAAATTGATTATAATAAATAAAATAAAAATCATAAAAATACAAAATTTGATTCTCTGAGTTTTCTGAACTTCTAGAAGTTAAACAAAAATATAAAAATAATTTCTATAATTAAAACATTTTTTTCTATTTAATTAAATCATTGAAATTGATCGAAAATTAAATATAATAATAATAATTTAATTCAAAAAAATTATGAAACTTTGCCTAAGTGTTTCTATGACCTAAGGAAACATCTAATAATTTCCTCATAAATAAGAACTTTATTTTGGATAGTTAAATAAATCAATTTTGAAAACCCTATTTCTTGAATTTAAATAATTATTTAAATTAAATTAAAAAAAAAACACAAAAAAAACAACATTATTCTCCTTTGATGTTTCACTGAACTCATGGATATTCCACTCTGAATGCTCAAGTCATTTGAGTTGTGTTTAAAGAGTTATTAGGTAAAGTACCCTAAGAGCAAAATAGTCATTTTAGATTTTAGTTCTTAATCAAAATTTACGATTAACCAAGGGAAAATGGAAAATTTTGATCTTAATGAACATGTTTGAATGACTGAAATACAAAAGGATTAAAAGATAGAAACTCACTCACCACCTTTGCAAAAAAATCAACAAAATCATAATTCGCCTAATCTTCATGACTTGAAAGTCAATTAAGATCAAATGATTCTTAAGTGATGGGTTTAAGCTAGAAAGAGGATAGTTTACTTTTCACAAGCCCAAATTTGAGGATGATGTGATCATTTAATAAGATTAAATATCGCTTAAATTAAAATTTTGATAATTACCATTCCACCTATCATGATTATTAAGGGTTTAGTAGTGACATAGGCTCGATGTCTACACTTAATTGATAGGATTTACAAGATAACATGATTGGAAATTAACATCTTTAAACAATACAAGCCTAACCTTAATTATGGGCACCACAATCCTAAATGACTTAAACTTGTCTTAAGGGCACCCACTCACATAACTTTTAAATAAAACATTAATTGGTTAATTAGGTATCCTATCATTGAGATTAATAAATTGTCAAGTTTCACTAAGCAACGGGTAGTCACACTTTGACCTCAGATGATTAATGGAACAATATGATAGATTCAAAATAAACTCAGAATATTTCAAGTGATCTTCAAAGTGGTCCAGGGTCATGCCTAGAGCATTTTGAAATCTATTGGACATTATGATGGGCAATTTGGACTTGCCATATTTTTGTTCTAAAACCATCCTCTAGGATTTTTTGAGGTTCAATAAAGTCATAACTTGGGGTTTGGTAACTAAACCTTCATCTACTCCTAAAATTTAAATTCCTTGGAAAATTATATACATGCCTTGTATGTACTAACCATTCAGGTGGACGAGTGAGAAGAATTGACAAGTACGTTTTTAAATTATTACATTTACCTTTTTGTACTTCTCGTCTCGAGCTTGCATTTTAAACAACGATGTCACCCTACATGCAAAACGGCTAGGATAGCTGTAAAACTAAAACCAAAACTGAAAATCAATCAAGATAAAATTTACTGCCACAACATTCAAAATATAAGACAACTCAAAATTTAATCACAAACATCACAAAATAAAAATTGCAATTAAATTAAAATGTCTCTATCGAATGATCTAGAATCCCTTGGAGGAGGTAAACTACAGTTGCTAACAATATTTCCCATGGTCTAAATGAAAATATGGAACTCATTAAGTTGAGTTTAGAAAATTCATTTGGACTAAGTGAATCCAAAAGAAAAATAGTGGTACCGGAACAAGGGAACCGTAGGGTCCTAACCGGTGTCACTCTAATCAACTTTATTATACTCCATAGTATTTAAATAACCATGACCCTCAGGGAAATCTGATTAGACATCATAACTTGATACATTAGAAAACCTAAACTTACAGCGACGAGGATCTTGGAGCTAGCATTGTGGGCAGCAAGACCATCTTTAACAACATAACATGTCTATACCAGCTAAACAATTCCTTAGATTTAAACAACCAAGCCATAGGAATTTGAGGTGGTTTGCTTAAGCAACATAAATCCTCAACTTTACTTTAGGTTTTTGTATAGCTCTATTACACAATATAAGCCCTAACTCGTCTTAGGATTCTGAGGTTGTCATTCGTCATGACCTAAATCCTTATATCTTCCAAGTTATTTGTGTGATTGTTTCATGCAAGGGTAAGCTCTAATTAATATAATTAATAGGATGAAACATTTAAATATTTCTCTCAGAAATTGAAGCCAAACTATAGGGTAGCTTGAGAAGTCACCGAGGTTCTCCTTTGGGTCTGTGACATCTCCTAGTTCTTCCTCCTTTGGGCTCTACAATAAATGTTCCAAATTTGAATCATCCCTCTTTCACATCTCTTTGTCCGATCTCGTTGAAAAGTCTTATCCTTTTAACCTCTTTGAAGAAAATATACTCTGATTTTTATCGAAAGTTTTCTTAGGTGACTTTGGTTATCTAAGATGTAATTAACTATAAGGGCTTGCCCTTGTAGGAAGCTTTTCCAAACCCAGCTTAATATAAACCCTATTTAATTCTTTATATTAAATAGGGGAACTTGTTGGCTTATAAATAAAATGGTTTTTACATATCAAACGGATGTCATCTATTTCTTAATTTACTTGATCGAGCCTCACCCTCAAGTCTTGTGTTTATCTTTCGGGATAGATACATAGCTTGAGGTGTAGTGCTCTTTCATTTGAACTATGAAAGATATAAGATCAGTTTGATTTCAAAATTTTCTAAACTTATATATATATATATATATATATATATATATATATATATATATATATATATATATATATATATATATATATATATATANATATATATATATATATATATATATATATATATATATATATATATATATATATATATATATATATATATATATGTAAATTAAATGTCTTTCCAAAGCGAGCGACGGGATTCCGATTCCAGCGGTCGACCAACTTTCAATGGGCAACTCCTCAACCAAAATAGTTCTGATAGTTTAAGACCACCTTAAATGGAGTAAGGCATCATATTCTCGTTTCGTCAAGATCGGTCTAAGGCCACCTTAAATGGAGTAAGGCATCTGATTCTCTACCCAAATCTTTGAGATAGGTATAAGACTACCTTAAATAGAGTAAGACATCCTATTCTTATTCTCCGAGATTGGTTTAAGACCACCTTAAGTGGACTAAGGCATTTGATTCCTTACCCAAGTCCTCGAGATAGGTTTAAGACCACCTTAAATAGAGTAAGGCATCATATCCTCATCTTTGAGACAGGTTTAAGACCTCCTTGAATGGAGTAAGGCATCCTATTCTCATCTTTTGAAATCGGATTAGGACCACCTTAAATGGAGTATGGCATCTGATTCTATGTCCAGGATTGATGCCCAAATTTCAATTCCCATTTCGGGGTTAGCACCTAAATTTTGATTCCCATCCTCCCAAACTATTTCAATCAAAAATCAAAGTTTTCTAACAATCAAATTGAAATTGAATCTTCATTGTGACCATCATGGTAATTTTCAGAATTCCTTTCCTTCTAATCTCCGACAAGGATTCCAACTCCTCGATTTTGATCGTGTATTCCCTTGCAAATTCCCCAGCGGAAACAATGATCACTCAATTCTGCTCTTTGTTTTAAGCATGTTGGCGTAAACATCTGTGTTAGTATTGTTGATCTCTTCAGTCAATGCTAATACATACAGTGTGCTTGCTCAGCACACCACACCTAATGGGGGTTGGTTCACAGGATACTTAATGCTTATGCATGGTATATCAATAGTTCTTATGGTATTCTTCACTTATATTTTCATATTTTGCAACAAAACCAAAAACTTGATCCTAAAGAAAAATAAGAATTTAACTTTTTAATTTATATATATTTATATTGGGATACTACGCAAGTATACACATCATTATCAAGTAATATAGGACTTTTTGATTAAAACCTGACTATCGAACCCACAAAGAAGTTTATGCAATATGCACTTTTTAGAAAGTTTTTTATTTTTAAAAAGATAATTACTTAAAAAAATTGATTTTTGTAGGAATTTAAACTTTAAATATTTTTGGTATTTTTGAAATTTAACAAAACAGTAACAACTTAAAAAGATAACTAAAGTTTTTCTAGAAGAAAAGTACTTAATATGAAAATATCTTTCTTCTTATCATGAATCAGTAATAATTATAGGAATTTTGTTGTGGAAGTATGCAAATTGTGTTGTACCAAATAGGAGCAATACTACTCTTTACCCTTACTAGAGATGCTATAAAGAATATTGGCTAATTTAAAGTTTAAATAGTTTTGAAGACCGGCTAGGCAAGGAAGATACTAGCTCACTCTAGAGTTCCATCGATTCCCTCCACCTGGGGGCTAACATTCCCGTATCAGAACCTAAAATGATAAACTAAGTTGGGGGCTTTAACTTGTCACTTTAAAGTCCTCTAACTCTACACTCATCAATGAATATGTCCCTATTTATTTGCACTCAATCATATGAACTACATTCTCATTCATACAACCTCATGTGATATTTTCCAATTGTTGACTGAGACAGTACCAGCACGATTCTTACATATTCTCACAACAAACTTTAACATCTGGATTGGCCAAATCAAGAAGTAAATGAAGTGCATGGATTTAAATCATCACAACTTCATCCATCATTATAGATCAATACTCTCCGCAACATCCATCCAAAACTTAATTATTTATCATTTTTAAGATGAAAGATTAAGAAAAATACTCAGAATCCATGGAAAAAATAAAACCACACTTTAGTTTAGAAGAAGAAATCATTGTCAAACCAACAATAAATCTCGATTAAAACCAAAAGTAGGCTAAAACGAAAAGATAAAAACTTTTCTCTAGTCCTCCACAAAACTTTTGAAGTTCCTTTGAATCTCTTCTCTTTTACAATCACTCAAAATAAAATGACAAAAAGGACAAAGTAAATAAAAAGTGGTTCCTAAAAATCTCTCCGAAATAACTCCTGGGAGAAGAACTTTCAAAACTTGCCAATATTTTCAGGACTTACACATTTTCAAACCTTTTCAAGACTCTTTTCTAAGTCCTCTCTTCTTTCTTTTATAGTTTTCTAAGAGGTGCCTTGGGATCTCTTCAAAATGTGTCTTGATTCGATGTATTTGTCCAAGAGACGCATCCTTTCATGATAATTTTTGTCCATGGTGGTTACAACCACCTATTAAGCCAATGGGTGTCTCAAAAACCTCTTCAAAATTTGTGAAAATTGATTTTACTCATCTAATAACTGCCACTGGCGCTTAAGCGCCAGATCTGGCGCTTATGCGCCAAAACTCTTTTGCACAATTTTTCACATTTTTGCTCCAAATTTGATCCTTTTTCACTCTTTTAAGCATTTTTTTCCATTTTTACTTGTATCTGTAAGAAAAACACAAAAATACCTTCCATTAAAGCGCAATATCTTAAAAATAGGTATAAAAATGTGTCTAA
Organism: Phalaenopsis aphrodite; assembly: GCA_003013225.1. NCBI lineage: Eukaryota > Viridiplantae > Streptophyta > Magnoliopsida > Asparagales > Orchidaceae > Phalaenopsis > Phalaenopsis aphrodite. The sequence continues at coordinate 78,497 of NEWO01000262.1, forward strand.
AAACACTATATTTTAGGTGTATCAAAATCTCCCAAACTAAAAATGTTGTTTGTCCTCAAGTGACACTTCAATCTCTAAAAATCAATTATTTATGTTATGTATATGAGTTTCTTTAGGAGTTACTAAAATTTAGATTTAGACATATAGTAGTCCAACTTAGAAAAAATAATTTGTAAATGAGACCAACTTAAAGTTTGAAAATTTTGAATGTTAAGAACTATGAAAATATGAGTTCCTATCTAATTCAAAAATATTGTAAGTTCTCTAAATTTAGATTTTAGTTCTTTTATTTTCTCTACTTAAAAAAATTTTATTAAAAAAAACTTTACTTACTATAATATATTTATAAGCTTAAGATTTTATCAAGTCTTATACTTTAAAAATATCAAATGTAGAACCAATTTTTTATTAGGCACTAAACGACAAGCTTCTCCTCCCTTACATTTCATTTCTTTTTCTTTTTCTTTTCTTTTTTTTTCTCTTTCTTTTCTCTTTCTTTTCTTTTTCAGGCAAGGATTACTATATCTGGATAGGCCCTTAATGATTTTGAATTATACTTCTCATTTCTTAAAGTAAAGTTGATATAAAACTTTTACTTATAAATATATTAATAGTTTTGAAAATCATTTTAAAGAAAGAAATTTAAGTATTAAAAATAAAAGTCTAAATTATCTAAAATTTTCAAAAATATAATTTTTCTTACTAAAGATAGTCACTTATATTAATCATTTTCAATAATAAAAATTTTTAACTTAAAGTTTTTCTTCATTACATAAAATTTTAACTAAATTTTCTTACTCATTTCTAAAATCAAATTTTACTTCCCTAATATAACTTCATATACATAATCAATTTTTCTTTTAAAATCAAATTTACTTATATAGTACATTTGAGGATAAATAAAATTCGAGTTTTGAAAATATTTTCATCCCCCCATGCTTAAATTTTTAACAGATTAAACAGTTTAGCATTAAATATATATGAGGAATGAAAATTTAAAAATAACATGCTTAAAGGAATTTAAAACCATAATTATACAAATATAAAACTAAAGAAATGAGTAAAATTAATTTTTTTGATCAAATTTTCTATATTTTCATTTTATTTTAACATGTAGAGATTCAAATTGACTTCAAAACAGTGGGTATAAACATAAAAGCAAACATACACACTACTGACATCACAATCTTAACATAAAGACAAACTTGCAAACATGATAAAAAAAAATTAAAGGGTAACACTTTCTGAATTTCAAGTTTAAGATCTAAGCTAGCAAGATTTTCCACTTTATAACAGATATGAAATTAAGTTAAGTTCTAAACCAACTAAATCACGATACTAAACACAAAACAACAGTTACTAACCTAAAATTTTAAAAACGAAATACTATCTAACACAACAATCACAACAATAATAGAACAAAAAAATTCAAAACACAACATAAAACATAGTCCAAAACAACACACAGATACAAACGTAGTAGGCTCAGACCACATAGTTCATATCATATTACAATTATAAAATGTATCTCTCAGCTCTACTCTTCATCCTCAGAATCACAGCTGTACCATTTTTCTGCAATCTCATAACTAGTATATCGAGGATATGGAGGAAATTTCACTCCTGGTTCACCTCTAATCTGGCTCTCCAAAGATGAGTGGAATTTCTCTTCATAATCACTCCTCCTTCTATTATAACTATTAGTATGATCTGCAAAACACTCTAATTTTTGTACCTTATCAACGATAAAATTGATATTATCCATCATCTTCTACACTAACTCATCTTGAGTTTTAGTAGAATCACCTCTAGATGTTGAAGCATGTGAAGCGGATGGTCTTGATGAAGATACAACAGAGGTAGATGTAGCAGACGTCTCTAATGTATGGCTCCTGGAAAACCCTCCTCTCCAACCAAAAAATGAATGCTCAGAATAAGTCTTCACACTTACTTTCGTAATGGGCTTTAGAGGTAACAAAACTTTCTCCCAACTATCATACTTTACTCCAGCCTGCTCGCATAAAGAAAATATCAAGGAAGCAAATCCCATACGTGCAGTAGTAGCAGCAACTGAATTGATGGTAGTGTGATAGAACAAAGCTCTTATGTAGATGGGTTTTACCTCCTGAATACAATAATTCAACATCACTCTCTCTCTGGTCAATTCATTGAGATGATTTGTCGGAAGCAGACGAGCAGAAATGAAAGTGTCAGGCCTTTGAAAGTGCACATAATTTTGAAGTTGGGAAGTTTACTCTCCTCTCATTGGTAATATTCCAAAGTCCTCTCCCAATAGTCAAGTATGAAATAATCTTGTCTAACTACGCTTCTGTAGGACTATAATTCGCATAAAAACATAAAGTCTCCGGTGGTAAATGGTAAAACAAGTTGATTACCTCTAGAGTAAAAGGTACCAACTTCCCTCTAACCATAACTCGATCATCCTCAGCCTCTGGGAGATTTTCATAAAACTCCCTTACAATAGAAATTACAACGACAGCAGAGAAATAATAGAATTGTTCCCACTGTCGGCGGACTATCATCTCTTCCACTTCTCCACCTAGACTTTAAAAACATCACTCTTGAATCAATTTTCATAATTGTGGAGTGGCACTATATTGATCCTGAGCTTTTGAACTGACAAATTTGCACGAATCAAATGGGCTCTGTCCTCTGCTCCTTTTCATTCTTGGTGTGATTCTTCAAATATAATAAATTCCAAAAATAACTTTAAAAATCAAGTTTAAATCACTAAAATAAACATCCAAAAGCACTAACTAAACTTCCCAAGCAATTTCCATAGATTATTCTTCACTTTTCACCATGAATAGTAAATTTATGAAGTCTTCCAAATGTGCTAAAAATAAATGATGAAAATCTAAAATTTTTGCATAGAAGTAAAGCTCTTACCTCAGAAAACTTGGATCTAGCAAATCTCACTTGATTCCACCAAGAAATCTCCAAATTTCACTTGTCACAACCCTCAAAATCACGAACTCGAGTTGGGGAAGACAATAGGAGGCGTTAAAAAAGGCATCTTCAGACAAAAAATTTACTTTTAACCTTTTGCGAACCTGTTTTCGTGAAATAGTGCTTAAGCGAGGGTAAGTGGTGCTTAGGCACTGCCTCTCGGGTTAGCTCGTGCTTAAGTGCGAGATGTGATGCTTAGGCGCTAGTGAATAATTTTTGAAATTTTTAATCTTTAGTAAAATACACTATTAGCATAAGTAAACCGCCCCGAAATGGTCTCATAGCACTTAAATAACTATTTTTACTTCCTATAACTCCCTTCTCTATCAAAATTCTCCATAATAATTAATTCAATTCAGGGCTAAAAATAACACAAATTTTCACAAAAAGAAACTTATATTAATTCACAAACAAGTAAAAACACATTTAACACTTAGTTCTCTCTCCAAATAGTCTTGGATGAGGAAAATTTTCCTAAGCAGAAAACACTTAGAATCCATGAAGAAATCAAAACCACACTTTAGTTTAAAAGAAGAAATCATTGTCAAACCAATAACAAATTTCGATAAAAACTTATCTCATGTCCTCCACCAAAATCTTGAATTTCCTTTGAATCCATTCTCTTTTACAATCACTCAAAACAAAATAACATAAAGGAATTAGTAAATAAAAAGTGGTTGTTGAAAATCTCTCCGAACTAACTCCCTAGAGAAGAACTTTCAAAACTTTCCAATATTTTCAAGGCTCACACTTTTTCAGACCTTTTCAGAACTCTTTTCTAAGTTCTCTCTTCTTTCTCTTATAGTTTTCCAAGTGGTTCATTGGGATCTCTTCTAAATGTGTCTTGATTCGATGTATTTGCCCAAGAGACGCATCCTTTCATGATAATTTTCATTCATGGTGGTTACAACCACATATTAAGCTAATGTGTGCCTCAAAAACCTCTTCAAAATTCTTGAAAATTGATTTTACTCATCTAGTAACTACCACTGGCGCTTAAGCGCGGGGTCTTGGTTCTTAGGCGCGGCCTTCTCTGTTTAACCGGCGCTTAAGCACCGGATCTGGCACTTAGGCGCCAAAACTTTTTTGCACAATTTTTCACATTTTTCTCAAAATTTGATCCTTTTTCACTTATTTAAGCATTTATTTCCATTTTTATGTGTATCTGTAAGAAAAACGTAAAAATAGCTTCCATTAAAGCGCAATATCTCAAAAATAGGTATAAAAAAGTGTCTAAAAACACTATATATTTTAGGTGTATCAGCGGTCCATTTGTTGACCTCACTTTTGGTTGAGGTCTAGTTTCATCTTTAGTAGCCAAGGGTCTAGCTATAGGACTTTCCTGTTGATTATTCCTAGAGGACTAGAAAAGGAACACTCACACTTAGAAATTCTAAACTCTTCTCTGCTCAACCTGAAGTTCCACATATTGGTCCTAACCACTAGCACTTAGTAGGTAGGGTCAGTATGGTGGAGCTCAAGATGAGTCCCCATAGGACTATTTCGCCTTAGGGTCATCCCTCTGGTGTTCTGGTCTTGGTTTCTCTCACTAACACAGTTATACATTACACTTCCACTCATTACCTTAAACCCAAGCCTACCTAGCTTTGAATCCTTAACACTTTGGGTGACTCATGTAAATGGTCCCCTAGACCCACTTGCCCTAGGCTAGGGTCTAGCTAAGATCAATGCATGGAGGACCCAAATTAGAGGATTCCATTGGTTCATGGCTCAAGTATGGTGATTGACACCTCAATTTCACCAAAATACTAAATTTTGCCTTTTGCCCCCAAATCTACCCAATTTACCAAACAACTCTTGAAACTCCAAAATTCTCAAACTTACCCATAATACTAAAATTTATCAAAAACTCTTGCCAAACGATTTAAAACTACCCAAATTACCCAAAGCATCGTAAAACTTTCAAAATTACCAAAATACCCCTCATTTAGTCAAAATTAACAAAATAATCGTGATTACCCAAATTGACCCAAACATCCAAAATCACTTCAAATATCTCCAAAATCAATTTGAAAAATTACATTGAGCTTAATTTAATCAATTTGACCAATTTTGACCAAAAGCTTCAAATTGCTTTTAAAGGCCCAATTACCCCAATTCACCCCCAATGTCCACAAAATTGATGCCAATTTCCACCAATTTCAATTCAAAACTCAAAATCATCATGTCCAAGCTTTATTTAAATGAAAACCATATCCAATTGACCCTCATTTGAGTCCAATTTAAACTCAAATAAAAAGGCCCCAATTTGACCCAAAATCAAAATCTCTCTCAATTGAACCACCAAATCTATCTAATTGCCCCAATTTTGAATCATAAATTCTTCAAAACATTTCCCCATATCTAAGTTAACCTTGTATTGGCCTTGGTAATACCTCAATCTCACTCAAGCTCAACTTGGGCCAAAACCCCCAAATTGGCCTTGTTCGCAAATTCAACTAAATTGAACCCCATAGCAAAAAATTTCCATTCAATTTCTATCCAAAACTCTTTATGACAATCCTTAGGACCAATTTGAACCATCAATTGGGACCTGACCAAACTCTAGCCCAGCTCAAGCCCAAGTACAACTCAACACTCCCAAAATTGACTAAGTGTCCAAATTTCACCAAATTGAACCTCCAAATCAACTCAAAATCACTCCAAATCCTTTCTAATCTCTTTGATCAACTCAAAATCACTCTAAATCCTTTCTAAACTCTTTATAACAATCATCTACAACAAGTTTCTCAATAAATTGACTCTAATGTCATGGCTAGCCCAAGTTAAACTTCAAGGCAATTTGACCCAAATTGAACCCATGCACCAAAATTGACCAAGCCATGCCAAATTGACCAAACCAAGGCCTCTATAGCCACCTTCTAAACCTAGTGACCACGCTAGACCCACCTAGCCTAGCCTATGGGAGCCATGGACTAATGGTCTCTTGATTTGAGAGATCTTATCCTTTTTAGGCCTAAACCAAAATATACTTGCCATCATGCCATATCATTAGGAGTTAATCATAATTAAACCTCCCACTGGCTCACCTGGTTGCATAACCACCTCCCCTTCTCTGGTGGTCAAAGAGCCAGTTTCTATAACAAAAAACCTCTAACCAAATTTCTAAACCACCTGATGGCCAAAAACCAATGCATCATCCTCAACAATAAGAGAAGAAATAGGGACCACAACTGACGAGAACCAAAAAATAATAGAAACTAAGAAATCCCTACAAACACCTCCAACACTAGCTCGATTAGACTTTGAGCAACCATCAATATTAACTTTAATAAAGGGTGCACATGGTTTACACCAAGGCAATCTACAAATAACCATTTATCCACAGAACCAGATATATTCAATTTCTGAAGAAAATCGATCAATTTACTCGTAAGCTTCTTATTAGGAATCAAAAGCTTAAGGCTTTTCGTCGGATAGTTAAGAATCATGCCATCAGTATGATATACATTAGGAATCTCATTGTTAAACTTAGCATTGTTCCTATAGACCCAAAAAAACTAAAGAAAAACAGAAGGCACAAAAGTAAGAAAGGTATGGTCAAGGCATCTCCAATCAGTACAAGTAACAAAAATGTTAATATGCTAATTTAAATTCTTCTCCATATGCAATGTCAAAGAAAGCTACATCCAAATCTCTTTAGTAAAGTGGCAGCAACCAAACAAATGAGAAATTAAATTTTCACGAGTCTTAAACAACACACAACAAGAAGGAGGCTTAATCCTTTCATTTTAAGAATATCATCAGTATGGATAATATTATGAAAGACCCTCCAAACAAAAAAAGAAATGAAAGCTTAACCGTAGAGTTCCAATTCCAGTGAAGATCTAATCCTTGAAAACATTAAAATGAATTAGCAAAGGTTTTAGAATAAGAATCCCCAATGTTGCCTTTAACCTTAGAAAAATCAATTTATCACAGTTAATATAAATAAAAAAAATAAATTTAGCATCATCGGAATGGACCATCTAAGAATTATCCCTTTCACACCATCGATTATCATACCAAAGATCCTTGACTTTAGTATTAATAGTATGTGGACCACCATAAATATCCAGTAAAGCACCATTGCCCAACCAATCATCAAACTAATAAGAGCAAGCTCCTTTGTCAATATCCTAACAAATCAAGTCCTCAGTATGTCTAACAACCTTTAAAATTTCACTCCAAATAAAAGATTCATTTTAATTATAAGTAATAGAAAGAGGATGCTTATTGAAATACTATTTAACATGCATTAAGGAAGCCCAAATAGAACTGTTCTTCCTAAATCTATACCATAACTTCATGCAATTAATCTTAATAGAATCAGATAAGCTTCAAAAACCAAGACCTTCCTTCTCAATAGGCTTACAAAGATTACACCAGCTTTTCCAATGAATATTGGATTTAGCTTTGTCATCCCAAAGAAATTTATTGAAAAGAAATTCAACCTTTGTAATAAAACCCAAAGGCATATTCATAACTTACAAAGAGTAAAGAGGAAGAAAAGTAAGAATACTCTTAAGAAGAGTGATACCATCCTTCAAAAGAAAAAGAATTATCTTCCCAAGATAAAATCTTCTTCATGATTTTATCAAAAAAGCTCAAACAAAGAGCATTACATTTTTTGCCTTTATCAATAGTAAAATACAAGTAAGTTAGAGGAAGAACAGCCTTATTACAATCAGTAAAATCCATAATCCAATTCTTTTTAGAAGCATTGACTCTCTTAGAACAAAAGAAGATACATTTGGAAGTGTTAAAGAGCAACCCAAAAGTAGTTTGAAACTTTAAAATTTCCTCCCAAACGTTTCAAATAGAGAATTTATTTGCATTGTTAAAGATAATTAAGTCATCTATATAGCATAAGTAAGAGATACTCATCATGCCTTTATGAACAAAATTCAAGTTGGGATAAGTGGTATACAAACCACTTAAGCATCTCAATAAGTAATCGAAAGCAAGGATGAATAGATAAGGAGAAAGAGGTTCTCCTTGCTTAATTAATTTATAAGCTTTGAAGAAACCATATTTATTAAGAATGATATAAAGAGAATAGTAGTTTTTTGCTGAGAATGCGTTGACTGAGATTACAAAAGGCATTATTAAAGTCATAGCATGCAAAATGTCCATAATGAATTCTCATCTAAGAGTGTCAAAGGCTTTTTTAATGTCCATTTGAAAATGATGTTACCCCCTCTACCCTTCTTATCAAAATCCATAGGAACCTCTTGAACAATAAGTGTATTATCAAAAATATTTCTATCTTGTAGGAAAGCATATCGATTATGAAAAAAAGATGTCATTAAGAATGAGAGGTAATCTCTTGACCACAATCTTAGAAATAATTTTTGAAATCACAGAATTTAGACTGATAGGATGAAAGGCATCCCAAGAAATAATTATTCACCTTGGGAATCAGGAAAATGTTAGAGGATTTGAAATATTTTGTAAATCCAAACCTCTAAAAAAGTCTTGAATAGTCTCCACCAAATCAACATGAATAACATTCCAACCATGTTTATAGAATTCAGCAAAGAAACCATATGGACTTGCCGCTTTACCTTGCTCCATATCATCAATGATAGACTTAATTTCTTCGAGACTTGGAATACAAGTGAGAAGAGAATTATCAATCATGGAAGTATCATTATAAAGAGTAGCATCAATTGGAGTCAAAGAGCAACCATCCCTACTAAAAGCTTTAGAGAAGTAATTAATCCCATCAATAATAATATCATTTTGATTATGGAGCAAGGTACCAGCACTACTGATAATTTTAGAGCTCAAATTATTCTTTGTTTGATTTTTAATACAAGCATGGAAAAAAGTAGAATTCCTGTCACCATCCAAAAAATGTTCCTTGGTAGCTTTTTGAGCATAAAAATTCTCCACCACATTAATAGCATCATTCAGCCTTTTTTGACATGAAGTAAAATATCATAGTTAATAATATTATTGGAAAAATCAATTTCAAGAGACTTAACTTTGCCTTTAAAATCTACAATAATCCAATGAAGATTCCCAAAGACGTCCCAATTCCAACCCTTAAGGGCTTTAGCAAGATTTTTTCAGAAGAAACCATATTTTTTAACCAGAACTACCAACCATGTTAGTTATCCAATGGTCAGTAGGGATTTGATTATAACTATTAAGAAGAATCCACATGTTATAAAATCTAAATTGATAATAAAGTCAAATGAGAACTATTCTTGATTTTTAAAAGAATAGGAGCATGATCTTATGCAGGAATATAAAATGATGAACATTATGAAGAGAAAATTTTTTAAACCAAGTGGAATTAACAACAAATCTATCCAGTCTTTCAAAAACATTTCCTCTATTCCAAGTAAAATGGTTCCCATGAAACCACAAATCATAAAGGATCGCATCCATAAGAGCATCATTAAAATTTGCAATGAGAGTAAGATTAGGAGGAGCTCCACCTTTCTTTTATAAAGTAGATGAAATAAGATTGGAATCACCACCCATAAGCCAAGCCTCATTGGAAAGATTAAGAGAATTAATTAAATTCCAAAGCTCAGAACTTGCTTGCTTATAAAGGTCAGCATAGATTAAAGATAAAAGAAAAGATCATTAGAAAGTTGAACTAGACTTATGATTATGAATGTTGGCAAATAAATTGAAAGTGCCAAAATGATTCAGATACTTATCATTATTCAAAGCAACAACCATAAGTTCAAGAAAGCCCAGAAAAAATTAAATTGTAGGCTCGAATCAAATTTTTCAAATGATTAGAAGCACTAAACTTTGTTTTGCCTCTTATATTCCAAATGAAAGTATTAAATTTCATCATTGATTATCTTTCCTCTGGTGGTTTTAGAAGCAGTGGCCATATAAGACTTATCTTCTTCCTTCCCCATAGATGACAACTAAGAGCTTCAAGATTAACATAACTAAGTTCTCTACTACCTTTAAGCTTTCTTTTCCTAGATGATCTCTGTACCATACATCCTCCTCCAACTCCACAGGACCTTTCTCCACAACAAGATTCATAGTCAGAGCCATCTTCTTTTCTAATTGTAGAGTTTCAGAATCAATATCTTTATCATTAACAACAAAGATTTCTTCATTACAAAAAAATGCTAGTATCACCATTAAGAACAGAATTAGAAGTATTCTTAGGAGTAACATTCTCCATAGTCATAGGGCTATCTATATCTTTAGGATAAACATGAACAATCAGATTAAGATTACAGTTAGGATCATCAGATAAAGAATGGTGAAAACTTACTCCAGCATCAGTATTATGCATTACAACATAAGGACATTTAGGATCTTGAATAACCTCTGCTTGCAGTATTCTTGATCTACCTCTTATTTTCCTCAATTTAGGATGAGAACTGTATAATTAGAACAAAAATGTCCCAACATTTTACATTTCGAATATTAATGTGGAACAAAATTCATCTTAGCACGTTGTTAATCGCCATCATTCAAATTTCCAAACCAAATAGAGTCATGAAAAATGGACGTAACATCCCTCTGCACCAGTTTTCTAGCCATCAAAGGCCTAGAAATATTGAGAGTGACATTATCCATTTTCAATGGCTTAACAAAATTAGAACCCAAAGAAAATAGAACTTTTGGAAAAAAGAAATGAAGTTTTAGAACAGAAAATCTGATCCAACTAAGCATGATAGGGGGTTCTTCTGCTAGGTTGAAATCAAAGGTCCACTTGAGAAGTTTCATGTAGTGCTTCTCAAGTGTTAGAACCTTTCTAGGAAAAAGGGAAGAAAAGTCCTCTTCTAATTATAACTGAATCATTAATTTTTTGCTATCAATCAAGCCAAATTTCCAGTAACTAGCTAAACGTAATTCAGAAAAAAAACTTTTAAATTACCTCCATTTTAGGGTGTGTGAAAGAAAATTTGCTAACTAATGTGAACTTTAGCGGCTAAATAAGGATGTCAGTATCTTCTTCACTAAAAAAGAAGTGCAGGTTTACCATTCTTACAAAAAGCTTTCTAAAGCAAACCACAAGAATCGCTCATATTAAGTTGATCATTAAAAGCTGAAGGGAAGAGAACATCAATTGCACCAAAGATTTTACCAGTGACCAAATATTTGACAAATGGTGCAATCGAAGCCATTAATGGACATTAGATAGAGGGTATTGATATACCTAAAAAATGACTACTTTTTCATATACATTTATAAGCTTATTTTTATAAGTATTACACTTTAAATGAAGGTACTTTGAATGCTTTTGGCTTTAGTGATAAGAAATGGAATTTAGTGAAAATGGAGAAAAAATGGTGCAATTTGGAGTCAAAACGAGAAAGGAAGAAAATTTTGACCAGACACATTTTGATAAGTATTTATATGCTTAATCTCATTTAGATTCATCACATGTTTTTGAATGAAATTATACTTTAAAAAAAGATTGTTTTCATGTTTATCTTGTAGGTATAACAATTTAGAGCAAAATGGAGCTAAAATAGGACAAAACTGAGCTAAAACGAAGAGAAAGAGGGCAAAATAGCAGAGCTCCATGCAAGGTGGTGCCTAGGCTCCCTGCAATAGAGAAGATGATGTGTAGGCCCCTGAAACTGGCTCATATGCTCCAAAATTGGTTAAAGGGCAGATTTTTGGCAATTTCACGCTATTCTAGGATGTTCTGGAAGATTCTAAACAACTTGCACGCCCCATGGAGTGGTTCAATGAATCTAAACACTTTGAAAGACTTTTGGATGAAGTGATGTGTCATTTGAAGTGAAGAGGTGTGTCTTTTATGGTAAAGAGCTGTGTCTCTTGGAAAAAGGAGATGATTTGTGTCTCTTTAAAAAGAGAGGTCGACGCCTCTCATAAGAAGTCTAAAGGGGGATCTTTGAAGAGAATTTCAATGTGAGTTTAGAGAGGAGATGCTAATGTAGATTTCCACCATGTCTAGAGATATTGTTCAGGGATTTTGAGAGATATGTGTAAAGGAACTGTATGAGCATTGCATGGATTAGTAGAAGACTTTGTTGGAGGGATTTTCATCTTTCTTTCAAAGGAAAAAATCTAGGTGTTGTCTTCCTCATTATCTTGTAATTGTTGTAAACACTTTCTAGTGGATTTTCTTTGATTTAATGAAATTTTCTATTGTAGTTAATCCTTATTTTGTAAGTAGTTTTTTTTATTCTTTTCTTTTGATATGAAGTAGTCGCATGAGTAGGAAAAATTGTTTCATGATAAAATAGTTTTTTCTTTAATTTGATGAGTAATATCTCCTTCTCTTCATTGACATAACTTAAGTGGCAATATGTTATGTTAAAATCCATTGTAAGTGAAACTAAGACTCAGGAAAGTAGTGATCTCACATCATTAGTGCACTCACATTGACCTGTTAGCTATGGTAATGTAGTTTAAGCGGCAATGTAACTCTTAAGGAAATATAATTTAATGATATATTTCTATTAGAAACTTTTAGAAGATAGATAGTTTCATAAAACTAATAGAATACTAAGCGTATCTATATACTCGAAAGAGGGTAGGTAGACATGTGTTCCTTGTTGGCACAAATAATTTACAGTTCTATCAATTCATTTACTGTTTGTGTCATTGTCTTTATTTTAATTTTCTTTTGCAATGGAATGGAAGCATGTTTAGAAATTTTGATTTGTTTAGATCTTCTCTTATTTTGTTAATGTGATGGTATTTTCACGAGCTCTTAATTTTCTTTACAAACTGATCACTTGTATTGTTAAAATCCATTACTAAACTTAGTGACACAGAAGAGCTATGACTTCACCAACTAGTCAGTACCACACTTAACTTTGGAAAAAGTTGGGTTAATCGTTTAAGAGGAAGTGCAAATAGATAAGGAGATAAGTTTTGATGAGCGTAAAATTAGAGATTGTAGGCAGACATAATAAAATCTCCAATTTAGTCCAAATGTTTAGAAACTAAAGCAAGATGCTAGCCCTTAGCTAAGGGGGAGTGGGAACACTTGAGTGGGCTATTATTTTTCCACCCTAACTATGTGTTTACAGACTAAACTCTAGAGTAGTTAATGTTCGTTATGTACTTGAGAGGGGGTAAAGGATAAGTATGCTCTTATTTGTCACTAACAACATTATATTTTAAGTATTTCATTCATATAAATTATTTAGGTCATTCCATGAGAAGGGTAGTATTTATCATCTCAACATTTTCTAAACCAATTTATCCAGATAAGTTATCTTTAGATTTAAGATTTTCATTTAGGAATAGTTATTAGAAAAATCACTTAATCAACATTCTAAACTAAGCAAAGTTAGTAGTAAACTAGAATTAGCCTAAGAGATTTCTTACCTCGCTTCTTTGGGGAATCGATACTGGGGTTTTCAAAGAAAGCTTTATATTACTTGAATTGATACGTATACTTGCGTAGTGCCCTAGTGTGTAGATTATTTTTTAAGTTTTATACTATTTTAATTTTGCATACTGGACGCTAAATACAAATTAGGTCAACTTTTTGACCATCTTTTGGAAGCTAAATTACTATGTAATTGCGGGTTGGGCCAGGTATCCAGCCGAAAGCTTCAAGAAACGCCAAAAAAACTAAGGAAATCTTTTAAGAAGCAAGAAAACTCCATGAAAACTCCAAGAAATCTCCAAGAAACCATTGTGGTGGTATATATAAAGCTATACATTCTTTTATTAATGAAAGAATAATATGTAAGCAATATTAGTTCTAAATTTTATCTTGGAAGTTAAATTGATACATAAATTGAAAAATTAAGTTGGCATTAAATTTATAGTGAAACATTTACTATGAATAGTGAATAAGCAAATGAATCAAATATTGATGATAAATGCCAACGTTAAATAAAATTATAAGTATAAAATAAGGAGAAAAATCAATAAACATATATGCATTTGTTCAATAAAATATTAAGAGGTTTAACATTGATATAAAGTAATAATGTAAATTAAATAATTATAATTTCTAATTAATGCATACTTAAAGAAAAATAGAATTAATGCTTAAATATCTAAAGTCATGAGATTTAAAATTTAATTAAAGTGGCGATTATTAATTATGAAGGATTAAAATTTTATTTGAAAGAATGTTGTAATTTAATAATAATAATAATAATAATTAACTAGCTTAATTAGTTAAACTATAAAAAAAATTAAAATGGGCATTTCTTATGTTATAGGCGTGCAACTAAAGGAGTAACAATTTAAGAAGTGAAAAAGCGAAAAATATTAAGATGTGTAATTATGTTTTTAATTTCTAATAATATTTCTTTATTTTTAATATATTCTTGATTTAAACTTTTCACTTTTATGTTCTATATCAATAAAACAATATTATAATTAATTCTTCATATTATTTAGTATAAATTATGCATGTAAATATTTTTTGTGTGAAGAGTAACGCAATAGTTTATTTTTCAAAGATTGATATTAGTTTATTACCTAACTTTGAGATTATGTTAGAATGACTTTTATTTACTAGTAGATAAATATAGAATTATATAAAATAATTTATGCTAATAAGAGAGAAAATTGTTTATATATAAATGTTTGTATGTGCATGCTTAGAAGAGTTTACACCATTATGGTATCAGTTGGGAATGCCCATGTACCCATAAGCGTAGATGTTTTAATATTATCTCAGAAAATCTTGAAATTAAGATCAGCAATAGTTGTGTTGATGGGAATAAATGTCTTAGGGGTGAGTAAGTACATTTCCGCCTTATGTAATAGTAGACCTATTTGCACCCCACTATGCTAAAGAGGTATATATAGTTACTATGGGTGTGTTAGTTATATTTAGATGGTACTCGTGATATGGATGTATAAGTTTAAGAGTATGAAGGAAAATATAGCTAAATAATTAATTCTTCAAAAATTTACACAGATTTTAAAGCTTATAAAAAATTTAGATTCTTTCCATAAGCAAATGTCATAAATTTAATATTTTGAGTATTATATAATTTCCTTTATTATAATGGAAAATATCGACATACTATTTTCCTTTTCTCATTGAGTTACAACAATTTAAAAGTGTGAGTTCTTTACTGGTTATTTTAGATAATTTAGTATTATGATTTAACATATTACTAATTAAGCTTTCAAGTAGATTATGTGTAATATATAAAAGACTGTGTATAAAAGGTGATTTCAGTAAACTGAAAGATAAATTTGTTATTTATTTCAGGCACTAGAAGTTCTTTTTTTTTTATTATTTGGGTTTAGTGTTTGTAAAAAAAAATATTTATTATATGTTTTAGATTAGAAGAGTAGATGTTTTAGATTCGATCATGTTAATAAAAGGAATAGGTAGACCTAGGAAGACTTGGGCTTATTGTATTAAAAATGATCTTAATTTATTAGAAATAAATGAAAATAAAACACTAAATAGGACACAATGGAGAAAAATGATTCATGTAGCTGACCCCACTTAGTGTGATAAAGGCTTTGTTGTTGTTGTTTTTGTTATTGTAGTGTTTGTATAAAATCTTTTGTTCACAATCCTACAATCCATTCCTGCCTTGGAAATTCCAATCCCTTCAGCTAGTCGTGACACTTTAGAAGATGAACGTATGGTCTCAGAAATTTTATTTATCGTGAGGATCGTTGGCCTCATTTGATTTTGAGTTGGTACAAAAGATTGAATCATCAATATTGACTAGAATGCCAAATGAACTTTGCCTTCTAGATATCCAAGAGGGCGGTTTAGAAGTTGAAAATGACATTTTAAAGGGTTACATGTGTGGGCAATGTTGGTTAATGATGATCATATATTGATAAATTAAGTTAGTGGTGAAGATGTTTGAGCATATGAATGTGTGATATTGAATAGATTTAGAGAACTATCAGTAGAGAGTTAGATTCTAAAAACAATAGGTAAGTTCATTTTAGATGGCCTATTGGAAGCAGAAGAGTTGAATCAAATTTATACAAGCTAGAGGTGTGCATAATGGCTTGAGAAACTTTTTAGCATAGAAAAAATCTATCAACCATTTAGAAGACTTCAATACCATGAAAAAGAGACACTTGACCAATGTGTTTCATGTGAAATGATGTGCTTAGGCTGGTTGTGAGAGCTAAGATGGTAGTGTTGTTATTGCGAGTAATAAGAATGGCATCCATGTATATGAGCATGAAAATTTTGACATTTGTGTGATGGGGAATGATTAGGAAGGAGTCAACTTCGATGAATTGAAAATATTTAGGTAAGAAAACTAGAGAAAGTAGAAAACTATTAGTGTGGGGTATCCTTAAGACCATAGAGAGCCTTCTTAAGTAAACAAATTTAAGAGAAATGCTTGGCCTTTAAAGCATAAAGGTTAATGCATATAAATGGTTTCATTTAGTGTAACATGAAGAAAGGCATGGAAGAAATCGGCTTGGAAAATTCTTCATTATATGAAGAAACAGGGTGAAGAACATATGTATAGTTGGCATTTAAAATATTGTACCAATAGTTTCATTATAGCTAGTATGGGGCTCCTACTTGCAGTTTATGCCACATAATATGATTTATGGTAAGAAATAGTGTCAATAGGGTGGAATTTGGTGTGACATGACAACCTAGAGTTGAGGATGGTTTGGTTGTGAGGATAGTGGACAAGCACCCATATCCTTATAATTGGAGAGCGTTGAACTCATCTGCATATTTTGTTGCAGATGAAAATCTAGATAGTTTGAGTGTAATTGTTAAGGTTAAGAGGGGATCTAATTTTATAAGACTTGTTTAAATTTTGAATTGTTTTAATGGTTTCAATTTTAAAATGACTGATCATTAAGTGAGGTTGGGGTTTTTAGGTGGTGATAGATTTGAGAGAAGTAGAGTAGATAATTGATGGAGTTGATTGGAGAGTGGTATAACAAAATGTTATAATTGGATTAAATGGCATAGGTGAGGCAAAGCAAGTATGTGGTGGTGTAGATGAATTAGGTGATTCAATAGTTCACGTAGGTGAGGTAATGAATTGAGAAGTTATGTATGAGGCATGCATTAGTATCTGAGGTAACTGAATAAATGCTGAAGTTATTATAGGCAGGAAAGTGGGAGGTGAAGTATAAAGATATGTATGTTCGTAAATTTCGCTTTAAAATACTATAATTTTGGTAATGCAAGTGTTAAAATGACTATAACATTTATGTGTAAATGGGTATTTAGGAAAAATATAACATGCAAATTAAGGAGCAAGCTTATGTTAGAAGTGAGGTTGAAATGATAGGTATTAAGAGGTCCAAAGACTTTGGGATGATAGTGATAAAAATTTGTGATAGTGAAATTGATAGGAAAAGGTTGTGGGGGTTTTGATAGAATAAGATAGGCTAACATTAAGAGAGTGACGTAAAATAAATGTGTATCGTATATGAGAGTAATTTCAATAAGCTGGTAATGCTTATATTCATCAACATTATTTTATTATTTGTCAAATATTTGCATAAGATGCCATCATTATTATCGTTTTTAAACAATGCTATTGTATTCCCCACCGACATCTCAAACCAAAACATAAAATTTCTGGCATTAAATTGGCTTTCAATCATTCCCCACTATCATCAAACCATTATAATTATAATTTGCTCCAAATCATGCAGCACAAAATTCTCCAACGATTTGATCGATATTAGAGTTTTAATTAGATCATTTTTTAGTAAAAAATTAGTAAGTTATCTTTTGGGTTTCGGATTTGGATTTCATTCAATTTGACTACTTCGTAAATCAATCCATCTAAAGTAACCAATTGCAACCCCTGCGTAAAGATAAGTAGAGACATGCCTGAAACATTGAGTAGATGAGTTCTGATGTTTTTGTAGGTATTTTACAAATGAAAAAAGGGTTGTTTGCGGCTCTTGTTTCTATCGTAGCCATCATAGAAAATTTGAATGAAAGAAATATCAAGGGAAGTATCTTGCTAGGTAATGGTGGAAAGAATTTCAAGATTATGATGCCCTAGATGTTTGTGCCAAAGTCATTAGGTTAAGTCCGATAATACATGATGGGAGAATAAGCTGCAACGTTAGAGGGGACTGGGTAGAGACCACTAGAGTTATGACCTCAGAGGAGAATTTTGTGTCTAAACGAAGAAACAGGAGACAAGGAAAACAACGAAATTGTTATCAATAATAAGTTTGTCTATATAGAGGAGATTATATGATAGGAAGACATGTCAAAGTTTAGGGAGTATGAGTTTTCAGTTGGGTGTTGGCGTTGAATGAATATCTACTACCCGTTGCTAACAATCACTTGCTTCATTCGATTATGTGGGGGCGGCGAGTTGAAGTTAATTGAAATTTGATGTAAGAAACATTTGACTCTAAAATCTAGAATAGTCTTAGGAAGCAACGGGGGTGGGGGTTGGGGCAGTTATTATCCTAAAAGGCTTATGGCCTTTATGAATTTTGGTTGGAAGAACTCCTTTGAGATGAGGTTGAATTGTTGAAGCCAAGGCCATGGTCACACTAGAGTTTGGAGTTGCCATGGTTATGAGGCACAATGAGGTCAAGCTAAGGATCAAGTATAATGTTGTCTTTAACACATTCAAACGAGAAGCCAATTTGTTTACCGCATAAAAGACTTGATATGCGTATGGCAAGACATTGAATATGTATAATATAACACCTTCCTGATCTATATGAAAACCAACCGCAGCAATGTCTTCGATAAACGCTTTAATTTCAAAGAGATATTAGGTCAGCAACTAATATTTCACAGATATGTGATGTTCATTTTTGAGCAAAATGACATAGGATCTATTGACGAGTTACAAGGGGCATGCGACAACCATCCAAATGTCAACAGAGATGTTACTATTAAGTACATATGTACATATGGAGTAATGAGCTAAGCGGCATTAAGTGGGTTGGGAGTAACAAAGACTAAGGAACTACATTCTGGATATTATTATTTTATTTTTATTTTTTTGTATTTGATTAGTGAAAAATGAAATACAACGAGCTTCAGTTAGAAATATGATATGCTAGTAAAGAAAATTTCTTTTAGCATCACTGCAGCATAAAATTCTTCTAGCATCTCTGCTCTGTTTTGTAATTTAGCTAGAAATGGTGCAATTACCACGGGAACAATTGTCAAAATAATCATTTGAGATTAATTCGTGTTTGAAGGATGTTTATTTAACATAACATGAAAAATTAACAAAATAGTTTCATGTTATGTATTTGAAAAAATCAGCGACATGATCTTTTAGTTTTACAAAATCTTCAAGTCTCATTTGGTTTTCTTACATGCTCATAAATAATTAATATGGACAAGAAATGTAATATAACCTTTATATGCCACCTTTTCTGTAGAGATAAATTGAATAAGTGAAAACAAAGCAAAGCAAATATAAATGCAATATTAGATGTAAACTGCATCAATATTCATCTATAAAGCTGTACAGCATCTCGTCTTTCTTTGATCTGCGCTTAGTAAGAAGGGTTTTTAGGAAGCTTTTGCTTTTGCTTGGAAGTCGCTCAATCTCCTTATTTTCATTTCTCTCAGCATGCAATTTCATTGAGAATGACTTGTGAGCCTCGACAGGAAGCTGAATCAGAAAGAAAAAAAAAAAGAAGAAATTATATATCTTATATAGAAATTGACAAATAGTAAGCAATATTCTCCACATTTCAGTCCCCCATCAGTATCAGGAAAAAATGCTCAAAAGTCACTGAAAACTAACCATTTTACAAGAGGCTAGATAATAAACCTTCTAAATTTCAGAATGGTTTAGAGCTGTTAGGCATCCTATTTTAGGAAGAATTTTCTATTTTAGGAAGGATTTAAGCAAGTTTTTGCTCAAAAAACTACCAAACAGAAATTTGGGCGCTTTCAATGCCAATATAGGTTAAATCTAAGGTTTTTTAAATCCCACAATTCTGAGGATTTAATAGATTTAAGAATTTTTACTGTCACAAATCTTAAATCCTGAAATAAATATAGTAAAATAATTTATAAGGATCTAGAAAAATTTACCAAATCTGATGTTCCAGCATTTACTAAATCCTACTTATAGCCAAAGAGGCATATTAGATGGATTTAATTAATTTTCCTATATTTGGTTGACCTTGAGCTTCATGCATTTATTGTACCTCATAATACATTATACATTCCCTTAAGACAAGACATAAATAAAATACAACTAAATCAGTCAAATTTAATTTCAAACAGCTCCTCAAAAAGAAAAAAAAAGATTCTTTACTCTTGCCAATTACAGTTTATCTATGGCGCATAATTTAAAATAAACTTCGAATGAAAATGATAGGCAGTTATCGATTCATACCCGCCGCACACTACTCGATGAGTTTAGAATAGTTGGCCTAACTGAAATTGAACCAGAGCGCCTAAATGGATTTGTGGCTGGCAAGGGTGAGACTGCTCTTTTATCTGTTTCCAAATTAATAATAATCAATCTACAGTACAGCATTAGCTGATAAAAAAACTTAGAAGTACCAGTTGAGAATTTTCCAGGCCGCGGAGAAGGTGAGGGTGATCGCCCTTTCTTAGGTGATTCAGAGCGCGCACGTGTGGTGGGAGAAGGCGATGAGAAACGTAAATTTCTGCTTACAAGGCGATGAGAAACGTAAATTTCTGCTTACAATTTCCGATCATATCATAGACTAGGAATTTTCTAGTAAAAATAAGGAAACAAAGTGATACTTCATTTCATTACCTGAATGAAGGAGGTCTGTCTCTCAAAGTGGAGTAAATGCCTGCAAAAAAGAAAACATATATATCATAATGAATGGAGTGGGGGGGCACCATTCAATCAGTTTGGATGAGTCAGTTTCAAATTGATCAAACAAACTACAACCAAAATCTGAAATCCAAAAAAAACGAACCAATCTAAATTTTGATAGAATCAAACCGACGGACCAAATTTTCATTTAGTTTAAACGGTTTCGCTGTGAACAAATCAAAATTTTGTTGTTAATTGGAGTTTGATTATGAGAAAACAACAAGAATTATAAATCTAACATGTATAATATTGATTTAATTTCATGAATCCTCTATTTAATTTCATATTTTTGGTCTTTTCTTTTGATTGGTTAAATAAAAATTAAAACTGAACCAATAACCGAAATCTGAATATTTAGGTTTTAAAATCCAATATCCAAATTGTAATTTTGAAACCGAACTGACGGTTTGGTTCAAAATTTCAATTTTGACCAAATAATACAAACCCCTAGCTGCTACTCTCCACTTGCAACTTTATTTTTCCATATAATGATCTTCTCCTCTGTAAGTGGGTTTTACCGTCCATAATTTTCCAAGTAATTCTTTTATCTCTTAATTTATGTTTGTGGTTTTTCTCTTCAGTATTATTCGTTCAAGTTAAATATGATCGAGTTTAGTGGCATCACCAGCGCAGAAATCTTGAGATTCCAGATCCCCCTTGCGCTCTTGATTCACAGCTGTAGCTTTCCAGCCTGATTCAGGCAGTGGTTCACCTTCTGGGAAAATTAAAATAAACAAATTTTTAAGACCTGGAAAAAAAGTTATGGACAATCAGTGAATTATTATAAGAACTTAAACTTGCCTGGTATTATGTACCGTTTATGGAAACGTGGCGCAGCAATTACTAGAGACTGTTGAGCTCGCCCTTCAAGATCAATGTGCTCTTGGCATGTTCGAATTCTCTGAAATTGTCACACGAAAAACTCATAATTCAACCAATGAAAAGGTGAATATACTACAAAATGTACAATGAGTTATTTAAAATTGTGATGAAAATTTTAGTTCCAACAACTGGTTTCGACTTCGTAACATTCAAAATTATGTAGGGCACATACATACATACCACATAATTCTTATATATTTACATATCTAACACCTAAATAATCATATTTATATGTGTATCACTCAAATTTTTAACATTACATCAAAAATACCACCATCACTACATTTTTAAAAGGTGAAATACACATTATCATGCATAGGTTTATGACACCAAAGTGTAACAAATGTAAATATCAAAAATTGGGTGAAAGATATGCAATTACATAAAAATTGTGTGGTATGCATGCAAACTTCCCAATCGTTTAAAACTTAAGCATCATGGTAGTAAATTACAAGAAGCACTAAGATTGGTATAATGGAGATAATAATTTATCAAAAGAAATACCTGTTCGATGCAAGATAAGCGAAGTTCAGCTCCGGAAACCTCCTCGACCTTTTCATCGAAGAGGCCATTGACCTTATAAGAGACTGAGCCCAAGTGATCCACAGTATTAACAAGAGCTTTAACAGCATAGTCTTTCAATGTATTCATTACTCTACATATAATGCATAAAATGTTCCAAGTTAGAAACAAGAGAGAAATACTGCAAAAGCTCCCTTATTTTGATGCTATGAAAGTGTTACAGGATTACCATACATCTGTTTTTGCTCATCGTTACTGTACGAAAATTCAAAATATTCTGCTGCAGAGTACAGTTGTGACCGCAAGTTCTTCAAATCCTGGATATCAAGCAGTAGAAGTAGTACCAATAATCAAATAATCAGTTCCTAAACATAGGAATAGTTATGTATATTACTTTGGATTAAAACTAACTTTCACCATAAAACTTGAATAATAATCAAACTATGCATCTTCTTAATAAAGAGAATAATAAAATTAAATTTAAGTTATTGAAAACAAAATACAACATAAATAAAGTCAAAGAAATCAAAACAAATTGGTAGAGGGAGGAGAAGATGGTGGGGAGACTAGGTACTAAATCAAAAAGAATTAAATTCAAGTCTTGATGACAAAATTACTATGATATTCTCCTAAAGGACTAAAACATAGAATCATATAAATATTTTTGTTCTAAGTTACAATTAAGTCAACAATGTTATGGCATGCATCTATTCAATTTCAATCATCCATAAAATTTATTTTATCTAGCGAATTAAACAGATGATAATTTGGTTATTTTGTACCCTCTAGCACCCCCAAGGCAAGATTTGGATGCTGGGACATACTGAATTTAAGTTGAAGGAAAAGAAAATTAGGATTTAAGAAGATCAACTCAATGTTTCTGGACTCATAATCTTGTTAGAACTTCACTTCATTCTCTACACTTATCTTCAATACAATACAATAAAAAAAAAATCAAATAAAAGTCTCAACAATCTAAGAACAAAAGCAGATTGAGTTAGGTGGAATATCAATGAAGAAGCTTCTTCATTGCTTATCTCATTATATGTCATTAATGAATGCAGGTGGGGTCAGGTACCTTGAGGCTATCCGTGAAGAGCAAGCTTTGCTGCATAGAGAATTCATCAAAGGTAGACGCCTCACGGCGAGCTGAAACAGAAGAAGAAGATGGAGACAGAGTCTCCATAGCCGCTGTACCTTATCTTTGTTTTGCCCTAACCCTACAAACAAAGCCAAAACCCTTCCCTAAGTTCCCTTCACCAGACCACTGGAGAGCAAGAGAAAAATAATTCAAAAATTGACGCGGAAAAATCTTCTTCCCAGATAACTAAACCCAATGTTTCCTCTCATTTTCATCCATAAATCAAACTGTTCTTTCTGACTCAATACAATGAATCCTGGGTTCCCTAAAGGCACGAAAATTGAAAGAAACACAACTCACATTAAAGTTCTAAGTTATCTGAGGAGTAAACTATGAGATTCAGAATGGAAGCTTTTACTAATCAGATCTATTACCTTGGTTCAGAAAGCCTCTTAGCAGGAAAAGCCTTGAAGATAAGAAACAGAACCGAGGAAGAGAACGAGCCGTCCTCAGTGCTTTTTCCAAGTTCCAAATCCGACTACAATGCCATTATTATTACATGTTCATATTCTTTAAGAGACGTGCTTCGCACCATCAAGAGTGCATTAAATGATCTTTAGTGGCTCTCCCCAAATCTTGCTAGAAGGACATTTTGGATAAAAATAAAGATAAATCTTATATATATATATATATATATATATATATATATATATATATATATATATATATATATATATATATATTATTTATAAACATATATATTTCACAGTTTAAATATTAAAATAAAAAAAAACTTAATGTGATATATAAAATTTGGGTGATATAAATATAAAAAATAAAATTTTGCTATAAGATATGTAAAAATATGTAAGAATCTGTTGGTATGTATGCAAAATGGCCATTTATTATTTTTTAAAATGAGTTGGAATGTGGAGATTTTCTTGCCAGACTAGAATAGAAAACTAATTGGGCTAGATAGGTAGTCCTACTCACCGCTAGTTTAATTGTGGCTGACATTTCAATTTTATATAAATTTCCTCTTCATCTGTTCCCGGATGCTAGAAATACCGATCATGTGCAAGAATTTTGGTAGGAGCGGGCGAGTTTTTTTATTACTTCTTTTATTTTCAGGCAGGAGAAGCATTTGAACTCTAGATTCTTCATTTTAATCCCTTAATGAATAATGCATCAAGTCTTTTTATTTGAACAATATTTACCATTCCAATGCATAATATAATGTAATTTTGCTTTGGTATCCTCAAATAATTACCAAGTAAGAACAGCTGTGCTGATGATGGGGCTCCAATCAACTGTTTTCATATTATGGGCAAAAGTCATGAAAGATTCCAATGCATGTTATCATGTTTTCTCTATAATCTTGTCCAATGTCTATGATTAGTCGTATTGAGTTAAATTATGTCAATTTAATTAGGACCCCAATATAATATTATTCAATCAAATGGGATTAGTTGGGTGAAGGCCAAGCTAAAGTCAACCAATTAAATCAAATAAGTCAAGAGAATACAAGCGGAAGGTAAATAGATATAAAAAAGCAATGGAATGTGATGAAAATTTGTATCTAATATACAGACTTTTTATGCACAATTCATTCTAAGCAAAGCAAAGTCTAACAGTGAACGACTCAAGGACAACAAAATCAATGTATTGAAATGATCACATGAGAAGAGAGAGGAAAAAAGAAAAAAAAATGTTATCTACAATATTGTGACTATCGACTACAAAATTTTTAGGGTGGCACATTTAAAAAGTACAATTAAAGATGTCAAGAAGAGAGCTAATAAGTTTATTGCTTCTAGTGGCATGCACATTTGTTTGAAGTGTGAGCTCATGCATGGATATAAAGTGTTTGGTTTAAAGAGAATAGGAAAAAGAAATGTTGACTACAAGAATTTGGACAACTAAAATATATTTAGCATGCATGCGTGTGATAGAGCTAAAGGATATTGAAACATCAATGTGATAAAAAGGCTAAACTAGTGACACCCATAATGGTATGAAAGATGACTTCAAAGGTTCGTTAAAGGCTTAGAAGGAGACAAATAAGAAGGCTAGCATGCATTATAAAAAGGAGCTTGTCTTCATTATAAATGTAAATGCTATGAGAATAAAAGTGTTAAGGGTGCCAATAGCAGAAGATATGTTGGATTGTAAGAGAAAACCTTGGATGAAGAAAATGAAAATGTCCAAACTAAAGGTTAGTTGAAGCAAAAAGTTTTAGGGCAAAATGAAGATTGCCTAACATATTGTGTCATTAATGGTTGTTTAGAGCATTCATTGGGAGAGGTCTATTAATTGGGACTTGATTTTGAAGTGCTCTAAAATGTAAATTTTAGAAAATTGGATCTGACAAGTCGGTTTGACAGTGAACCAGAGGATGCTCAAGTCTAAATCTTGCAAGTAACTATTTATGCATTTGAACTGCTCGGAACCCTTCAAACCATCAGGTTGACCGACAGATCGAAGAACTAGTTTCCTATTTTGAATACTTCTATTGACATCACTTTTGGTCAACTCCTCATTCACCCTAAAATTCTAAGACAAAATTGAGATAAGACATGCAAATTGACCAATCTAATTTTACCCATAAAGACCCAAATTCCCCAAATTTATCCCAATGTCCACAAAATTGATATCAAACTTCCCAAATTTCAAATTTAAATCGAATTTCATCATTCCCCAACCCAATTGAATCAAAATTTTAGTCCAATTGAACTCAATTTCAAGTTTAAATGCTAAGTTCAAATCAATTGCCCCAAATTGACCCAAGGCCAAAATTCCATCAAATTGAATTCTCTAACCTATCCAATTTCCCCAATTTTGGATCCTAAACTCTTCATGGCTTCCCTTTAGACCAATTTGAGCCCTTAATTGGCCTAGAACAAAACTTAAACCTAACCTAAATCTAATCCAAAACAAAATACCCAATTTTTCCCAAAAATCTAAATCTCACCAAATTGAAATCCATAGCCTCTCAATTTCCATCAAATTGTTACCCAAATGCCTCATGACAATCTTCTATTCCAAATTGAACCATCCATTGACTTAAATCCAAACTCTACCCAACTTTAAACCCATGTTCAAGCCAAATCCAAATTTTGTACCCAAACCCTAAACTCAACTTGAGCCACTTGTCCAGCTTATGTTGATAAGCAGTTGATTCTGATAATCTGCTGAAGAGCAGCTGATCTGGATAAGTTGGCTACCTGTTTGGTTTC
Source organism: Phalaenopsis aphrodite (assembly GCA_003013225.1). NCBI lineage: Eukaryota > Viridiplantae > Streptophyta > Magnoliopsida > Asparagales > Orchidaceae > Phalaenopsis > Phalaenopsis aphrodite. The sequence continues at coordinate 104,887 of NEWO01000262.1, forward strand.
TGCGTTTGGAAAACAGTTGATTCTGGATAAATGATCATTATATCTATGTTCTGGATAAGTTGTTTAGCTGTTTAGTTTGTTTGCTTCGTAAACAGCTTATTTGCACATTTTTAAAGTTAAATGAACAATCTGTCACACAGAATTTTTAATTTTCTCAGCAAAATGATAATGTAAACATGTTAGATATTTTAGAACCAACTAACCCCCTTCAGACTCATTCGACACATATAGGCCCCCCCAAAAATTGTTATTTACCAACATTTTTAATGCAATCATGTAGGGAAGATAAAAGTAAAGATTCATTAATTCATAGAAGTTCAAGCTGCTACAAAATACTAATAATAAAAAAATTAATTCTCTGCATTTACATATGTCACACTGTATATTTTACATATACATCACTTCTGAGACAAAAAAAAAATAGCATGTTAAAATTAAAAGGAAAAAAATGACAAAAGTGACTTTAAAATGTAGAAGCATATTACGAGGAATGTTGCCCGATTCTGACACCCCAGAACCCCAAGCTATCCAACCAATCTTCAATGCACAAAACTCAAGCAGAAGTTTACAAACAGAAAATAGTAGGATAGCATAAAATTCAACTACTGATGAATGTGGTTTAAAAGAGTACGATGGAAACCACAACATTATGATATCCAATCAGATTCATCTACTGCTCATGAAATAGAATATATAACACGTAAAATTTAACCCCCAGTTTTGCTGCAATCATTAAACAAAGCAAAACCACATACATTTCAAAATATTTAATAGAAATGGCCTGGAAACAAAATCAGATGTAATTCCTATTCCAGTCCCTAATAGAAATGGACTAGAAAGGAGCAGAAAAATCAGATGTGCGGTAGAACTAAATATAATCAAGCCAAACAATTTCCTTACTACGAATCCAAAATCAAATGTACACTTCTTTTCTTCCCATTCAATGTGAGAAAATGGCATCCATGAACTGCAACTTCACCTTCCAATTCAAAAAATCACATTCTCAAAGCTTAATATTTTTCCTAACTAATCTCCTTCCCAGTTCATCAAATTTTTAACTTGAGTCAAAATCTACACCAACTCCTATGCCCATCTTCAATCATGCTCCGAAAATTTTGCGTGGATTGATGGTTGCTCGCACTCCCTGATGCAAACTATTTGATTCTCTGCAAAACATGCCTGCTTTTACCCCTCCAAAGAAACCCCGAGCTCAAACACATTGAGATATTAAAATGAAATTGTGATATTCCTGTAACCTAAAATCAGATGTGCAGCTGGCCTAGTCTCCAGAAAACCTAAAACCGAGAAGCCTCCCCCATGGACTAAACTTAAATTACACCCATTCAATGTGTTAACCTCCCATTGGTCACTTGCACCCAATTCCCCTCACTTACTCTTCACTTTGGCCACCCTGGCATTCCCTGTTGGTAGTCATAACCTGGTTTATAAATAAGACCCCTCACATGGACAAACAAGAAGAAGTGCTAATTACCTAGAGAGACTCTGTTGAATTCTCTCCAGAGCTTCTCTCAACCCTCCTGAATTCAGCTACATTATCCTCAGCCATCCATAGCCACTGTCCTGTTTGAATTTTGAGCACAAAATATAGGGCAATTTTCTGTCATTCCACAAACAACCACCAAACTTTAAATTGACATGCTTCGAAGCTTCACTAGAGCATAAGGAGAAGTTCCCCACTAAAAGCTTCATCCTTTGAGCACTCTATACTAGACGTAGACAAAAGACGAACCACCCTTTGATCAAAATCTTTCACAGCTCCAACCCCCACTCAAAGTGACACTTGGAGGAGATTCGTCAGCTCACAACGAAGCTTTAGAACACTCCCAATCAAGGCCTCACCTCTTAGGCAAATGTATACTCTGAAATCCCTAATTTTAAGCTCGGTTTCATCAATTGTGAGGTGAACTTAATTTTAACATGCTTTTAACCATATGGATTAGTTCATTTTGAGTAGATGAAGCTACACAAACAAACCCCATGTAATTTAATTGAGTATCGAGCGAGATCGAAGAGTTTTAGTGTGAATGGCTCTCGACTTAGGTTATATGGGGACGATGAATAGATGTCGTGCATTCGCTTGTGTATTGATCCAATGGCAGAGGACATATCAGATGAAAGGTTTTTCATAAAGCATGAGATGCATGGCAGTTGACGCGGATGACGACTCTGAATCGAAGCACGCCGCATGTGCTTTCAGAGATGCCGAGGAAGTCAAGTTCGTCACTTGGATACGTAGCAAATTAGGGCATTGTTTTATTTAAATTAATTCAAAAACTTTAGAAAAACATAACTTGGTATAAAAAATCATAAAAATAAAATAAAAATACTTTGTTGCTCAGTGAACAGAGGAGAAAATTATATACTAAAAATAAAATTATTTGTCAAGTCTTTTTTAATTAATTAAATGCTCTAGAGCTTGTTTTAATTATATTTAATTAAATATTAATCACCTCAACTTGAAAATTGGAGGGTTTATTTTGCATGTGGTTAGAAGTGTTCTCTATTTTCCAAAATCAGAGAAAAACTCTAACCCAAAACCACTAATTTTCAATGTCAAGTCCGCAATTTTGTTTAAAATAATTATACAAACTAAATTATAAATTAAAAAAAATATGAGACTTATTTTGGTTGGTTCCCTATAGTTAGAGGACAATAGAAAAATATAAGACGAGTTTAAATAATTATGTGCATTATATTAGCTAAATAAGTCATTAAAACCCACAAAAATTTAAATAAATAAAATATAATTTTAAAAATTATAAAAATTGATCCTATTTGAAGATAATGAACGTATTAATCCTTTGTAAAATTTTGAAACTTATTTGAAATTAGTTTCATATCAAAACCTATTTTTCAAGATAAATGAAATTTTTGGACTAAAATAATTATAATGAATAAATATAGTTAATAAAATTATGAAAGTGGTTTTGGGAGTTCCTTGTGATCAAGGGCATCTAAGAAAAATAAAAATGATGTTAAAAATAAATAGTTCATTTTTGAACTAATTTTCAATTTTAAGAAAATTTAAAATAATTAAAAATAGAAAAAATACAAAAATGCACCAAAATGTCCCAACTTGTTCCTTGATCACTTGGGACCTTTAAAAATATTTTTTCTAACTTTTCTAAAATAGTTATATATTTTTAAATGCTAAAAATGTATTTTTCTTAATTTTTCATTAAAATAAATACAATAAATAAAATAAAAATCACAAAAATAAAAAGTTTGTTTGTCTGAGTTTTTTAACTTTAGGGAGACAACAGAAAATTATAAAAGTAATTTTTGAAATTAGATTATATATTTTACTTAATTAATCACTGAAAATCAATAAATAATTAATAATTAAATATAACTAAAAAACTATGAAATTTTGTCCAAGTAGTCGTTTACTTTAGGTGAACCTCTAACAATTTTTGTAAGGATAGAAAATTTACTTTGATTAATTAAATGAATTAACATTGAAAATTTTTATTTTTTGGTTAAAATAATTTTTAAAAAATAAAAAAAAATAAAAAAAAATCATAATTTCACCTTTAATATTTTAACTATCCCATGAGTGTGGTACCGTGAAAATTTCAAAGTAATTTGAGTTCATTTAATAAGTTATGAGTTGGAAAGCCTTAAGAGCAAAATAGAAATTTTGAGGTCTTGATACCCTAATTAAATTTTAGGTTAAGTCAAAGTGCAAATTAGTAATATTGATCATAATAAATTTCTATAAATGATTGAAACATGAGGGGTTAAAAGTAAATGTATCAATTTTCTATGACAAGAATAAAATTGTAATTTTCCTAAATTATTGTGACTTTAAGGTTAACCTAATTGGATGATTTTAAGGTAGTGGGCTTAAGCTAGGTAGTTAATAACTTACTCATTTGAAATCCCTTTATTGGTGATTAGATGACAACTAATCCACCTTAAAATTACCTATTTTTTATGCACATTTTATACTTATTTTTTAGGAGATTATGCTTTAATGAATGGTATTTTGTGTGTTTTTTGTTACAGGTGCAAGAAAAATAGTTTAAAAAAAAAGGAAGCAAAAATATATCAAAAAAAATAAAAATGGTTCATACCAAATAAAATTGACAAAACCAGTTGAACTAGAGCCTAAGTGACAGATGCAGATTGTGGCTGGTGCCTAGACGTGACAGTTTTGGCTCCTAGGCGCTACAGTTGTTTTCTAGAAGATACATTGAATGAGGCCAAATTTTGAAGAGATGTCTGAAGGAACACTTGGTCATTTTTTAAGCAATATAAATAAGGATTAATTCTGAAGTGCTATAGTTTGTGCTAGAGTGTGTGGGTGTGTGCTAGTGTGTGTTAAAGAGTTCAAGAGTGACCTATAGAGTGTGCGGCTATTTTGAAGAGTCCTGGTGTTTTCTGAAGTTTTGTGAGTTCTATAAGAGTCCAATTTAGTCAGAGAAGCCAGAGAACTTCAACGGAATACTTTGGGAAACATTTCAAATAAGTATTTTATCTGTCTTTAAGTGTTGTACTTTATATTTGAGATTTATAAATATATTGTTTTATTTATTTATCCTCATGTGTCCTGAGTTGTTTTCTTTTTTTTGTCCTTGCAATTAGAAGTAATCAAGTAGTGGTTTTGATTTGTTTAGAATTTCTTTTTAGTACAAAAATTTTTGATGATATTTTCACCAGTCCTTCGTTTACTTTACAAATTGGTCACTTGTATTGTTAAAATTTGTTGAGAAACTTATTAACCCAAGCGGGCTCAGATTTCCGTAACTAGGGAGTATCACATTTCACTTTGGAAATAGCTATGACGATCATTTGAAAAGGAGTGCAAATAAATAGGGATATAAGATTTGATAGGCATATAATTATTATTTCTAGGGTGGCAGACAAGATTCTCTTATAAATTTGGTCTAGAGTTTGAAACTAAGGGTCACTGGCAAGTCTTATAGAGAGCGAACAGTGGGTAATCTAGGATTAAGAGACTAAATCCTACCCAGCACTCCTATATATGCTGACACCATATTTAGATTAACCATTGTTCTTTCTACATCAAAAGAAGTAAAGAATATGTATGCTCCTATTTTTTACAATATCACAGTTAAACTTCTAAAGAATTAAAATACTACACTGATGATGAATTATTTGCAAGGAGAAAGTTTCTCTTTATATATATCTTGAATTTTCTATTCACTTCATTTACTTTTACTTGCATCTGTAGGAATTAATAAACCTTATCTCTTCGTTTAAACTATTTTTCTGCAGTTTTAAGTAAATTTCATTGAAGGTTAAAATATTGAATTTAATTTCTTTTCCTTACGTTCCTTCTAAGATCGATATTGTTGTTTTTAAAGAAAACTCTATATTACTTGAAATGATACTTATACTTGCATATTATCTCTAGTGAGGAAACTATTAATCTAAATTTAATAATAATACATTTGTTCTCACTAGCAGCTAAATATTATTTGGGTCAATTTTTTGACATATTAAGGAATATAATATCTACGTAATTGCGGGTCGGGTCATGTTTTTGACACCGTTGTCGCGGAACAAAATAAATTAAAAGTAAGTTTCTTTTCGGAACTTTTTAACTTAGAAACTTTACTTGAACTGTAGAATTACTAAAATTTGTTTTAGAATTATTTCAATTTTTCAAATTTTCGAAAATTACAAAAAAATTAAAAAAAATTAAAAGATTTTATTTATATATTTTTTGCATTTGATTTACAAGATTTTACTTTCTGCATGAGAAGTTCAGGATTTAAAGGTTTACTACCCCATGATTCTGAATTAGAACAAACTATAAAAAGAATTCAAACGCAAAAATAACTTCATAATTCTCAAGAAATGCCAAAGACATCACCAAATAACACAAAGATGTTAACTACTGAAAATGAACATCAAAATTTACAAAAAAAACTTTAAGTGATTATGCTAACCCTACAACAAATGAAATTCACTTAAGTCTTCAAACTTATGTTGTAGTGGCCAACTCATTTGAACTTAAACCTGCCATAGTACAAATAGTACAAATAATCAGTTTGAGGGAACGCCATCTGAGGATCCAAACTTACATCTTGTAAGTTTTCTAGAACTTTGTGCTATATTTAAATACGATGGTGCATCAAATTATGTTGTTAGACTTAGAATTTTTCCTTTTCCTTAAGAGATAATACTATAATGTAGTTAAATTCATTAGCACCTGGATTTATTAGAACTTGAAAAAATTTAGCACAAAAGGTTCTTGCTAAATACTTTCCTCCTTAAAAATTGTTGAGTTTAGAAATGATATTTTATATTTTACTCAGTATGAAGAGGAGTCAATTTACGAAGCTTGGGAACAATTTAAGGAACACTTTAAAAAGTATCCACACAGAGATTTTAACTACTGAAAATGAACATCAAAATTTACCCAAAAAACATCAAGTGATTATGCTAACCTTACAACAAATGAAATTTACTTAAGTAATCAAACTTCTGTTGTAGTGGCCATCTCATTTGAACTTAAACATGCCATAGTACAAATGGTACAAAATAATCAGTTTGAGGGAACACCATCTGAAGATCCAAATTTACATATTGTAAGTTTTCTAGAACATTGTGTTTTATTTAAATATGATGGCGCATCAAATTATGTTGTTAGACTTAGATTTTTTCCTTTTCCTTAAGAGATAATATTGTAATGTGGTTAAATTCATTAGCATCTGGATCTATTAGAATTAAAAAAAAGTTAGCACAAAAAATTTCTGGCTAAATATTTTCTTCCTTAAAAAATTATTAAGCTTAGAAATGATATTTTATATTTTACTCAGTATGAAGGGGAGTCAATTTATAAAGCTTGGGAACAATTTAAGGAACACTTTAGAAAGTGTTCAGATCATGCTTTACCAGATTGTTTAATTATTCAAACATTTTGTAATGGGTTAATAAGATCCCTTAGATCTATAAATGATGTTGCTGCAGGAGGATTTTTAATGTCAAAACCATTTGATGAAGCTTATGCCTTAATTGAAGAAATGACTACTTGTAGTTTTCAATGACTCCCCCTCAGAAAGAGTAAATCCTAAGAGAGTAGCCAGTATTCATTATAATGATGCTATAACCATTTTGGCATCTCATGTTGCTGCAATATCTAGGAAGTTAGATAACTTTACTATGAACTTTTCTCAAACACATATTATGAGTGAGGAAAATTTATTAGGACACTTGGATGATTATCAATCATTAGAAACTTTACATACTGTTACTAATAAACCTAATAACCCATATTCCAATTTTTATAACCCAGGTTGGAAAAACCACCCAACTTTAAATGGAATATTAATTATGGTGGTGAAAATCAACAATGAGGGAATAATCAAGTGATCCCAATAGTAAACTAGAACAACCATTCTAACTATCGAACTTCTTTTCCTCCTGGCTTTAGTAACTGATGCAGGTAGATTTAGTGTATAAATTTTGCAAATATTTTTCAATATTACAAAATACACACGACATATATAATAATAAATATTCAATATAATCCTAACAAAAATACCTTTTATGAAAATAGTTTATCTTTAAAACTCTATTTTAAACTGCCAAATCCCCTCTAAAATTAATGCAAATATATGTATGGTGCTCAAGTAATAAAGGGTTCTAATGGAGTCCTAGATATCGATCCCACATGGAAGTTGGAAAAATCTAAAAGTAAGTCCTTAAAATTATTTTATAACTTAAAAATACAAAAAAAATAAAAGTAAAGTGCGAAGTATGAATATTAATTATTAAAGTGAATGTTATTTAAAACGTAATTGAAAGACAAAGTTAACTCACTAAAAATTGAACTTTCAAAAATTAAATTACGAAAACTAAACATAGTTTTTTGTTTACGAAAGGTTCAAATTTAAGAAAACATCATTCCCCTTTACAATGAGTATATAGATTGTGAAGAAATTAAAATCTTTTGAAAATATATATAAAAACTATTTTGTGCAAAATAGGAGCATTCTTATTCTTTACCCTCTTCCAAGTGCTATAAAGAACATTAAATAATCTAGATTTTGATCCATAATTCTGTGGTTAGGCTGGGAGGATACCGATTGCCACTCTAGAGTTCCCACTACTTCCTCACTGGGAGGCTAACAATCTCGCGTTTGTTTCCAATTAACTGGACCAAATTGGAAATTTTAATCTATCACCTAAAAATCTTCAATTTAACATTCAATAAAGTATATTTCTCTATTTATTTGCACTCAAGTCCATGGATGACATATTCTCCAATGAAATCAAATGTGATTCTCCCACTATTGTAGAAATCATATCCTTTTATAGAACATATGTTTCTCAACATGTTTTAAGATTTTAATTGGCCAAATCGAAAAGTAAATGAAGACCGGAGTTCAAATCATCACAAATTTTTAACATTTAAAACCATATAAAATAATATCAATTATTTAAAAAACCATATCTGAATGTAGGGATAAGGATAAATAAGACTACTCAGAATTCATGAGAAGGATAAGATAAAAATAGATTTCATATATAAAAACAAGTTTACAAAAAAAAAGAAATAAAAGTCACAACTAATGTCACAACTTATTCCAAGCAAATCCCTAGAAGTTCTCTCTAAGCCTTTTTCTCCACACAAGCACACACAATTCTCTTAAAAGTGTAATGAAGAAGAAATCTATCACCTTCCATCTCATCTTACAACCCTAGATGAAAATCATCTCTTCTTCCCTCCTTGCCTTTCACACAAACACCTTCTTTTTATCCTTTTCATCCCCCCTTTGAAGTCTTTGAAGTTTTCTTCTTTTATTAGGGGATGCCTCCTTTCAAAAGTAATTCAAAATTCCCTCCAAAAGTTAACTCTTTTGAATTTTAAAGATGTGTCCAAAAGGCATATCCCTTCATAAAAGAACCTTCCAAAGTATCTAGATTCATTAAATTACTCTAAAAGGTGTTTAGAACAAGTGTCTCTTGAAAAATTTGTGCAAAATTGGTCTAGAACCGCCATAATCCGCAAAAAGTTGTTCCTAGCGTATCATGCACCAAATTTGACACATTTGCGCCAGCTCTCTATAAAATGGCGCATGTGACACCATTTTAGCACATCATGCACCTGTTTTTGAAGAGAACACTTTTTTGGGCTTTGGCGTATATGGCGCATCATGCATCAGAATTCGAAACTTTGCTGTTTTTTGCTCTAAATTTCGTGCTTTTTACTACTTTTGCTCTAAATGCCTAAAAATGATATACCTATAAAAAAAACATAAAAATATCTATCCTTAAAGCGCAATATCACAAAAAATAAGCATAAAAATGTATTTAAAATAATATATTATGTTGGTGTATCAAAATCCCCAAACTTAAATGTTACTTGTCCTCAAGTGACACTTTTATTACATAAAATCATATGACTTAGGATAGAGATCAACTCATAACTTCTATATTTTAGTTTAATAAATAGAATAGCAAAATTTAAGAATAACCTTTGATAACTTAAATTCAAATTCTAAGTCTAGGAATACTTAGTAATCAAATTTAAGATTTCTGAATTTCTATTCATTTCAAGAAGAATTGCAATTTGTCATATTAAGGACATTTAGAACGTTCATATGAAAAAGAACTTCATGAAAACTTTACTAAGAATGCTACTAATACTCCAACACAAGTTTAGAAAATGTAATAAATCTCCTTCTTTAAGTAGGCATCTCCTCACTTATTTTTCTTTTCTTTTCTTTCTTTTTTTGTCTTTCTTTTTTTTTCTTTTAGGAGATTTTCAATCCTTTCTTTTCTTTCTCACTTTCTTTTTCAAGTAAGGATTATTATATCTGGATAGCCTATAATAATATTAAACTTCATTATCCTCTTCTTAAAGTTAAAACTCTATACCTTTCTTTACTTTATCAATTCATATTAATTTATGATTTTTCATAAAGTCTCATTCTTTTCATCTTACATGAAACTCTAAAATTCTTAATACTTCAAAAATATAATTTTCCTTACTCTAAATAGAAAAGCATATTCTTATCCTATCATACCAAATATCCTTAACTTTATGGATGTCCTTCATTATTAAAAACTTTTTACCTAAATTTACCACAATATTTATAAACATAAGTATAGTCATTTAAAGTTAAATCTCAATATCCCCAGGTCATATTAAATTAATTTTTAAAAATATAGTTAATTGAGGACAAATAAAATTTAGTTTACTTATTTTCAAAAGAAAATTTTCTTCCCCCCCCCCCAAACTTAAGTTTTTAAGTAATTTTAAAAATGTTTTAGTATAAATTTTAGTAGTTGAAAGAAAACAATAAATTTATGAAAATAAAAACTGACCTGTAGAGGATTTTTTATTATGAAATTGGGTTCTGGTATATTACATGTACTAACTTTAAAAACATACAAACTTTAAAGCATTAAATGAAACATAATATATTCTAAAGAACTTGCTGAGAATAGAAATACAAAAATTGAAAAACAAAACTAACAATACTAAAAATGTAGAAAAGTAAAAGTCTACAGTTACTATTACAATTATGTCCACAACGCAACATGAAATTTTTTACTATAATAGTTTTCAAATGAAAATACAACACATCCCAATTACAAATAACAAACATAAAAACAAACTGCACTAGACTCATAAAAATATCAGTCTTCATTTCATTCCTCCTCCTCCTCCTCATCATCATCATCATCATCGTCTTCTTTTTGAATAGGAGCATAGGGAGTGAAATTGGGGCAAGGAGGAAATTCCACATTGGGCTCTCACCTAAGATGTCTCACCATAACATTCTCAAAATCAATATCATGATAAACTCTCTTTTTCTAATATTCATCATTATAAGCATTTCTTGCTTCAATCACTCCTAACTAACCCTGAATATTAATTATGTCCATTTGTTGAATCATTAATTGGTCGATAATATTTTCTAATGATGTAGGGTGAGAAGTAGATGCCTCTGCAGCTAATGTAGAGGGTCTATCCCTTCTTCCACCTTTAGATTCAACAAATGATTCAACTCTTTAAATCATATACCTCCTAATAGGATTCTGTGATTGTAATCTTTCTTCATTTCTAGGGGACTCTACTCCTGATTGTTCACATAAAGTGAAAATTAGAGCAGGGTATCCTAAACCACTAGCTATAGAGCTAACAGATATACATCGAGCATGATGAAATATAAGTGCACCAACTTCTATTGCTTTCATGTTTTGAATGCAATAGTTTAATATCACTCTATCTTTCATAACATCGGTAAGATGATTTGTTAGCAATAACCTAACAGAAATAAAGTGATGTCATACCTTTTACTGGCTAGGCAACATGGAAGAGGGGAAGTTAACTATCTTGTTATTCTTAGTCTTCCACTCTCCTCTTCCATCAGTCAAAAAGGCATGCACTTCATCCAATGATGAATCAGTTACCACAAATGCAGCGTAGTCATCTTGAAAAACATTTCTCAGCCCATAAAACACAGTGATCTGATCAACAATAAATTCAACTTATTTACCTCTAACAAATATGTGGTCACCGACAGTGAAAGTCAAATTAGCGTAGCCCAAGTAACGATCTTCCCTGAATAAAAATTCTTGATTCAATTTGAGTATTAAAATAATGTTAGGGTTTGATGTTAATGAATCTTCATGAATTAAAATCCTTGGATGGCCTACCTTTCTTAACTCGGGGAGCCATTGGAAATTCTGTGAAAATTCAAATAAATTACTAACTCAAAAATCTAACTCCTCAAGCAAGATTATTTTGTAAGAAACTTTTCACCATAAGTTTTCTTCAAGATTTTTCATCAAAAATCCTAAATTTTGGATCTTTCATAATGTAGGAAAGATCCATTGTGAAAATCCAAAATTTCTAAGTTAAAGTGAAGCTCTTACCAAGAGAAGATGAAATCTATGATTTTTTGCCTCAAAAATATTCTCTAATATCCTCAATAAGAAGCCCTAAGTCAAGGTTTAGAGGTAGGAGACCACCCAAGCAGTGAAAATAGAGTTTGGCCATGTGATTTCGTGTTTTTTTAGGCGATATGGTTTGTTCGGCTCTTTGGTGCATCATGCACTAACACTCTGTAAATTGGTGCATCATGTGCTTAAATTCACCATGATTTGGTTTCTATGGAAATCTACTCCGTACCGCTTTACGTTAATCTCTAGTTAACTCAAATGAACATTTTTAAGCATATATAAACATCATTCTAACACCAAACTTTCACAAACAGCACAAAACTCACATTTATTTATAAAATTCATGCTATTACAAACTAACAGTTTTCAAGCCAACAAACTTCAAATTCAGTGTTATAAAGTAAACCAATATCATAACACTGAAATCTAAACATAAAAATATAAAGTATAAACATAGATAGTGCAACAATAGAAAGGAAATGCAATCCTACTTAACAAACTAAAACAAGCAGTACGAAACAAAACATTCGTGCATAAATTACGTTCAAACATCTTCTTCACACTCGTCCTCCTAGATATCTCCCATTGATTAGTAGAGCACATACAGGTTGTAGAATGGTCGATATGTCAACCCATCAATTGAATCCTCTCCAATACAAGAATGTTTCTTGAACATAAATACCAACCCATCTTCAATACGCCCGATATGGTCAAAATGTTCCTTTAGTCTCCAATCCAGATGATCCAACATTTCAAAATATTCCCAATCACATGCATAAGATTATGCACCTCTTTCTCTATCTTCTTGGTTCTTTTCAAAAGTGCATTTGAATTGTAGTAGGGCTGACTAGGTGATGAATTCTAAGATCCTTGATCCATCAACACATTCATATCATTTTCATCTCCCATTCCAGTACAGTTGCAATAGACTTCAGGATCCATCGACTTTTAAGGAAGAAGCACTTTTTCCCAACTTTCTTAAGGTACTTGCGATTGATTGGACAGTAGGAAAATAATGGATGGATGTCCAAGTCTAGTTGTAGATCCATTCACAATTAAACCGAAAAATGATTTTACAATTATGCATCCAATATGAACAGGATTTTCAGTTTGAATAAAATAGTTCAAAATAGTGTTGTCCTTAGGTACCTTACTGATCTTCATGGTGGGCTGTAATTTCGATGCAATAAAGAAGTGTCATGCTTTAGAAATAGGATTTAACAATGATGATGATAAACTTACATTCCAAACATCTCTGGCCTCTTAATTCTCATCTTCATCCGTAAGGTATCAATAGAGTTTATTCATATTGTCTCTCGTAGGGGTAAAATTCGTGTAATGGTAGATAAACACATTCTCAATCATAAAATTCTTGTTTATTCTTGAAGGAGTGAATTGCACAATTTTGCCTCCCACATACACTGTTGCTTGGTTGATCCCATGAAGATTTTCATAAAACTCTTTCACCACAGGGACGACTACAACAATAGTAGTGTAGCAAAGCACTTCCCAGCGCCTCTGCGCAATAATCTCTTCCTCTCGAGTATTCAGTGTACTGAATCCTCGATTCACAAATCTTATTTCTTTGATTAGCCTCTTCTTTACTAGAACTTGATCATGTAATTTCTGTGCATTGAAACTAATGAACTTTCTCTGGTTGAAAACTCTAAATCTCGCAGTATTTTTAGAGTGGGAAGCCATTGGATTTGAAATCTAGTGGTTTTCCCTCGTTTTCCCCCTTATAATAGACTTATGATTCAGTTTTTAAGGAGAAGAAACTACCAAAAACTGCCTTTTGAAATATTTAAGTCATTTTTGTTGCCGCGGCGCATCATGCGCCAGCTCTCTGGAATTTGGCGCATCATGCGCCGGTTCCAAAAACAACACTATTTTAATTTCGTTCCAATAAATTTTCAATTTTTCCATAAAATTATGTAAGTAAAGATTTTTCCAGATATTTTATCAAATACACGGACTATATAAAGACATAAATATAAGTATAAGTAAAATATTTTAAACACAAAAAGCTAAAAAACAAACTAAATAACAATACATATGGGTTGCCTCCCGCAAAGCGCTTGATTTAATGTTGTCAGCCCAACATTCCAAATCTTATTTTGGGTGACCCAATATTATATTCTCTTTAAAAGCTGGTCTTTAACCATCAAAATATTGTTTCAATCTGTGCTCATTCACTTTATATATTCTTCCAATCTTGGAGTCTTCAATATTAACTGCTACATAGAGATAGACTTTTATAACTTTGAATGACCCATTCCACCTAGATTTAATTTTTCAAGAAATAATTTCAATCTTGTATTGTATAATAAAAATTCCTTTCTAGGTTAAAATTTTCTTTTTGTTATCTTCCGATCATGTCATTATTTCATCTTTTCCTTACAAATCCTCGCATTATCGTAAGATTCAATTCTAATTTCCTCAAGCTCATTCAAATACAATAATCTTTTCTCACCAGCTTTTTTCGAACTGAAATTTAATTACTTTATAGCCCAATAAGCTTTATGCTCCAATTCTACTAGTAAGTGACAAGTTTTCCAAAAATTAATCTATATCGGGACATTCCTACATGTGTCTTATAAGTAGTCATATATGCCCACAATGTCGTATCTAATCTAACAAACCAATACATTTTATTAAGATTAACACACTTTTTCAAAATTTTCTCATTTAGAAACTTCTTTTAAACCACAAGTATGAAGGTGATAAACAATTGTAATTTTAAGCATTGTATTATATTTTTCCACCAACCTTGCAACTGTTATATTTTAAAATGAGATCCTCTATCGGTAATGATTAATCTTGGTATTTCATATCTTGTAAAAATATTTTAATTAAAAATTATGAAACACTATGAGCATCACATCTAGGTAAAGTGATTGCTTCAATCCATTTTGAAACATAATCCACTACAAT